>JALPQD010000890.1:355000-412298 GCA_023101885.1 Typhlomys cinereus
CCACCTCGATGTCTCGTACTGAGCAGAGAGTGACAGATGGTGCAGCAGGAGAGGCGTCATAGAGGAAAGCACTGGTTGGAAAAGTGTGAGGATCAGAGTTGGAACCCCAGAACTACGTAAAAACAAAGTCGGTGGCTGCTTGTAAGTCTAGCACTCAGGAGACAGAAACAGGAGAGTCTCTGGGGGCAAGCCAGACTAGACAATTGGTAGACTTCAGATTCAGCAAGAGATCCTGCTTAATTAAAAAAAAGTGAAGCGTGATTGGGGAATTTCCTAGCATCAGTTTTGGGCTTCCACATGCATGTGCACCCTTGTACATGCAGGCCCATATACATAGGTGTTTGATGTCCACACACATGCAAAAATGCATGCACACACCATATATACCACATACACACAAACATATTCCACGATGAGAAAATAATGTGTGTTGAATAAATGAAGTGGTGAGAGTTTAGCTAGAGAACGCCTATGTCATCTGATTGCTCCTTTGACCCAGGAGATCTCTAGTGAATGTTAATTATCATGGATACCTGTTGCATCAAAAGGTGGCCTGCGAGTTTTTGACTAGGGAAGCATGGAGCACATACTTGTATCTATAAGATGGAAAAGACACCATATCTAGAACTGGGTTCTGATTCTGGTAGGTTTTGGAATCTGGAAAGCGTGGAGCATTAATGAGGGCTCCTGGAGCACACACAAGGTTGCAACCCAGTGAGAAGAAGCTATGCACACATGCAAGCAAGGCATGTTCTGTCTCTGTGTGCACACAGCAAGGCATGTTCTGTCTCTGTGTGCACACAGCCAAATGCCCGTATACACGTGTTTGTATATTGTCCTCTCTCTTCTCTTGCAGAACCCGCACTAGTCACTTCATCGTGAATTCATTATAGAGAATTATTTACACAGGGCTGGAGAGATGGCTCAGGGCTGGACTCTCCCTTACAAGCAGAAGGGCCTGAGTTTGGATGGATCAAGTCCAATGTAAAAATGCTAGGTAGAAATGGTGGCGGTCTACACTTCAGGCCCTGGTGGACGGAGCCTGGGAAATCCCAGAGGGAAGCAAAAAGGAGGTAGAAGCAATCCAGGATGATTCTGGAAGTCACCCTTGGTCCTTCACAAGGACACATAGTATCCCCCCCCCCCACACACATACACACACACACACATACACACACACATAAAAATAAAAAGAATCATTTCCACAATTACTGAAGGCCCAAAACCCCAATGGGGACACTATGAATTAACAAAGAGGCAGTTGCTGAAGGAAGTTACTAGAAAGTCTAGGGCTGGGAGAAGGAAGGAGGGAAAGCCTAGCTTATCAGGTCCCCGAAGCTTGCATGAGGCCCACAGCAGTGTTAAAGCACTAAGGGGGAAGGTCCTATCTAACTGCCGCTGGTTTCCTTGGAGCTTGGAGAAGGAGGAGCCTGGGAGCCCCTAAGGGATGGTAGGGGAGAATGTAAGTCCTGGAGCAGTGTAGGATCCAGAACTCAGCCTCTGGAAGACCGAACAGAAGCTAGAGGGTTAAACTACCAGAGGGAGAAGGGTGGGCCGCTCTCTGGAACTGTTGCACATCCCTTCTTCCTCCTCCTGCTTCCTCCTCTCCTTCTAGGGCCTCCTTCTAGGACCACTAGTGAGGTGGGTGGTCAAAGGAAACAGAGGATGTTAAATCCTGAAGTTTACAGAAGAGCGAGTTTAGAGCAGAGAAGATTAACAACAGATAGGCTAGCATTCCTGTTCTGTGGCAATTACCCTCCCGTACCTTCAAAACCAAAAACACGCGTTGGGATCTAAACTGCTCACACAGCTGTTAATCAACAACCTCACACCCACGAAATACACTTTCTCAAGTCGTCTTCATGAAGACGTGCCAGTCTCTGCTCTCTGCGATGTAACAACCCTTATCAATTAAAACACTAAAATAGTTTACATCAGAGCTGTGGGACTAGGCAGCACATGGCCTTAGGCTCAATCCCCAGTACTAGAAAAGAAAAAGAAGAAAATTTTAGCATCCATTAGTAACCATATGCAGATACATAATTATAAGTAGTGTCTTGTATAATCATAATCCTATCAAAGATATTTTATCTCTAGTTTTCAGAAGAGAAATTGATCATGTCTCAATTAAGTAATTGACTCAATTTTGTAAGTTTGTATGTGACTGAAGCCCATGATCTGGGCTCTTAATTTTTTCCTTTGATTCTCCAAACACTTAACTGAACTCTTTAGAAGGTGAAGCAGCTGCAGAAGTAGGTCGCCTGGTGGCTAGAATCAGTGTTTCAGAATCAAACAAAGGTGGGGAGATGGCTCAGCTGGTCACATTGCTTCTGCAGTCAAGATGCAGAAAGCAAAGAATGTATGTGCTCACTCGCTTTTCCCTTCCTAGGCAGTCAAGAATCCCAGGCCAGGGCTGGAGAGGTGGTTCAGGGGTTAAGCCTCCGCCTTGTAGGCGGAAGGTCCTGAGTTCGGATCCCAGATCCCACATATAGACGCCAGGTGGAAGCGGGGGCGGCCTGCGCTTCTGGTCCTGGTAGGGCGGAGCCTGTGAATCCCGGGGCAGAAGGGGGTGGAGGAGTCCATGGTGGTTCGCGAATTCGTCCGTGGTTCTACACATATACAGACACACACACAAACAGCCGCGCACGCGCACATACACACGCATATGCACACAATTGAATAAATAAGAATCCCAGGCCAGAGAATATTGCCCTCTCACAGTGGGCAAGAATCCCACCCCAGTTAACCCAATCAAGGTAATCCCTCCAGGCATGCTCTAAAGCCCAGTAGCTGGAACCTCAGGTGTATACCACTGAACTGGGCTTCTTTCTACCATAGACAGACAGTTCTACGTGTGTGTGTGTGTGTGGTGTGGTGGGTGTGTGTGTGTGGTTGTGTGTTTAGTGGGTGTACCTGTGTGTGTGGGGCATGTGAATGCCAAGGGGACATCAGCAATCACTCTGGATTGTTCTTTCTCCTTACTGCTTTGCTCTGGGGTTTCCCAGGCTCCACCTCCCAGGGCCACAAGTGCAGGTTGCTGCCATTTCTGCCAGACATTTTTATGTAGGATTTGGGGATCTGAACTCAGTCCTTTTGCTTATGCGGCAAGGCTCTAACGCCTGAGCATCTCTGTCTTTAGTTCCATTCCTTGGGGGCAGGAATCTCATGAGCTGCAGAGTTTATGCTGTGTGGACATTTGTTCCGAGGGAGACACCATACAACTGCTTTTCTACTCCAGGTTGGAGTTTGACAGCAGACCAATATAACGACTATATCAAGCTCCAAACTGACGAATCAAGGAGTCTCTTGGGGTTATTGTCAGGACTAGGGGTGAAGGTTACTGACAGGAGCAGGGACGACTCCAAGGTATCACCAGAAAACCCACCCCAGTATGGCTGATGGCTTCCCCATACCTTCTTAGATGGAATCCCCTCAACTCCCCTTCCTCAGCCCGTGTAACCTGGGGTCCCTCCCAGACCTCATGCCTTCAGGCATGTGCAAGGACACAAGCTTCGGCCTGTGCACAGGCATGCCTACATGCGTGCATGTGTGTGTATGTGTGTGTCTGGGCACATGGATTCCCGCCCCCCTACCTTTCTATCTTTGAGGGACAATCAACAGTCCACAGGTCCTGTCTTCAGAGTTTCAGACAAAATGGTGACTGTTTTGTTCAGAGGCAAACATCATATAATAGCTTATAAGAAGTCTTATTGTCAAGAAGCTATGTAAGGACTGGAGAGATGGTTCAGGGGTTAAGACTCTGTCTTGCAAGCAGAAGGTCCTAAGTTTGAATCCCAGGTCCCATGTAAAAATGCTGGACAGAAACTGAGGTGGCCCATACTTCTGGCCCTGGTGGGTGGAGCCTGAGAAGACCCAGAGAGAAGCAAGAAGGAGGTAGAAGCAATCCAGGACGATTCTGGAAGTCATCCTTGGACCTCCACAGGGACACACAGTGCCCTCTGATACATGCACACATAAAAAAATTAAAAATTTTTAAAAAGAGGCTATATAAGTCTTATTGTTAAGAAGCTATGTAAATGTGGGTAGATTGACTAATATGTGGGTGGACATAAGGGCTTGTCTCAAATTGTCTTAAATCTAACAGGACCTTTCTAAACTACCCACCATAGCTTGAAAACATTAAAGATAGCATCAAGAATAAAAGTCTCTAAATTGTGGGCTGGGAAGATAGCTCAGCATTAAAGTGCTTGTGCTCAAATGAAAGGACTGGAATTCGAATCTCTAGATCCCTCATAAAATATTGGATGAGTGTAGTGGTCCCACCTGTAATTGTAGCTTCTAAACGTTGAGACGGGGAATCTGCAGAGCAAGCTAGCTGGCCAGACTCGTTCTATCTGTGAGCTTTGGGTATGATTGGAGAGGCTCTCTCTCAAAGGATAAAGTGGAAGAGATGTGGAGGGTGATCTCTAATATCCCTAATAGCAACCTTTGGCCTCTGCCTGCTCATAAGTACACATGCACCTATGAACTTACACATACATATACACACTGACACATGTTCCCACACATATGAGACTATATATGTACATATACACATGCTTTTATATATGTACATATGCAGACAGGGAAAAAACCCCTAAGACCTAAACTTATAGCAACAGATGGATCTCTGATGCCTTCGGTCAAAAGCCATTACATGGCATTGTGAGTCTATGGAACGTGATAGAATGAAGGGAATAAAACACATGGAGCACCTTAAAAAGAAAGCATTAAGGCCACGTATAATTGGAGCAAGAAGCAGTCAGAATATGCAGCAACTGTTATTTTAAGGAAAATAAATTCATGAGATTCAATTTGCAGCATGACAAGAAAAAAAAGATTTTTTTTTTTTACATGCTCCACAAGATGTTCAGTGAGATGAATCTGTCAAGAAAAGAGGGGAAAGGTCACATGGAAACCAATGGAAAGTCATGGATGGGATTCATTCTGTCACGTGGCAGCTTCTCAATTAAAATATAACTGGGAGATTTTGCCATTTAGACCTACGTCTTTCCGGGAACTTTTATATGGAACAGAAGCAGGACTTGTTTACGACATAACCGAGCCTCGGAATTCTTCCCATTAGTCTGAGATAATTAATATGCGAAATGGTCCATTGGTTTTATTTTGACAGGAGCTGTCTAGCGTGTGTGGGGACTTGATGGTGAACATGGCAATGAGTCCCCATGGGATGTCTGGGGTCTACATTATAAGGGGTCCTGTCATCTGTCACACTAGGGAACAGGAAGCGGGAGGCCAGAGGCCTAGGTGGAGACTTGTTTGACTGACGTCTAAGCAATAGGCAGTGGGGGCCGGAGGAGCCTGACACTGGTTACTATTCGTTGCTGAGATCAAATAAATGGACAAGCGAAGTTCAAGGGAGGAAGGTTTATTCTGGCTCATAATTTGAGGGTCCGGTTCATATGGCAGGGCAGACATGGTGGTGGGAATAGCTGTCCTTTGTAGCAGCAAGAAACAGACAGACGTTTAGATTACTCTCTCCTTGTTCTTCCTTTATTCAATTCTAGACCCTAGCACATGGGATGAGACCCCCTACATTCCCCGCTTTTTCATTCTTTCTAGAAACGCCCACTGGTATTCTAGAAGGTGTTTCACAATCTGACAGTCACGTTTAGCCAGAACAGGTGGGAAGAATACCAGGGACACATCACACTCAGGAGGGAAAATGGCATCCAATGTGGCTGGGTTTGTCGATCAGCTCTGAGAGAGGCAAAAACATGGCTTGATTTGTACTGGTTACTGATTTCTATTGTCGCATGCCCCTTCCAAAGTTGATTTCAAGCAAGTTTACAGTATCTGGTTCTGTGTGTGTTGGGGAGGTGAGGAGGAGGTAGAGGGTCAAACTCAGGGCCTTGGACCTGCTACACAAACACTCTAATAACTGAGCTACACCCTAACTCCAAACCTTCTGAACATGTAACCATGGGCTCTTCTTGGCCAGTGCAAAAGAGCTTCTGCCCAGCACTGGACATGTGGGTATTTGCTCATGGTAGGTACCAGGTCTCCAAAGTGAGAAATGGCAGGAAGATTTGGCAGGCAGGATGAAGCCCGAACTCATTTGAGACACTGAACTTTTCTAGTCTGAAAACATTGGGAATCAGCAACCTTGGTTGGTGGTTTATTAATAGTAGTATTTATTTATGGTTGCATTATTTTATAGTATTTATTTTTGTCGAAGTCAATTAATTAATTGACTGCATCTGGCAGGCAAATGAACATGTAACTAGAATTTCTGGGAGTGGTCAGGAACGTATGGGTGGAGATTGAATAACAATCGTGGTGGGCATTTTTCCAGTGCTCTATTACAGGCCAACACCACATTTCTCCACGCAACTTTTTATCCTGTTGGCAAAAAAAAGGTGTTGCTTTTGTTTTTTAAAGGAGGCAGGTATAAGTCGGAGAAGGGCTGAGTTTCTGTTGGTAAGCCACAAAGGCCATTGGAATTCCAGTATTCTGAAGGCAGACGCTTGGATTTGAGACCAGCCTGGGCTACACAGTGAGTGTTTAAGCCTGATCTGGGGGAGATGGGGGAGATCCTGTCTCAAAAACCAAGCCAAGCAAATATGCATCAACTGCTGTGTGGGTTTATGCTGTGATGTTTTTGTGTAAAGGAGAAACTTCAGGAGGGGAAGAGAGAGAGAGAGAAAGAGAGAGAGAGTCAGAGAGAGAGAGAGAGAGAGAGAGAGAGAGAGAGAGCTTTGGCCAAGTGCAAGGCTAGAAGGATGGAGCACTGGAAGGCTGGTAAGACAGACGACAAAGAGAAAGACAGGCAGACAGCAAATAAGGCTGAGTCGTCAGGTGGAAGGAAAAGGGCCGGGAATTTAGTGCAGCGTCCCAAAGGTCCCAGAGGAGCGTTTGTTTTTCCCTCTTGTTTCTCTCCAAGTTTCCAGATCCAAGAGGGCCAGCTTTTCAGGATCATTGGGAATCCATGCTGGGTCTTGATATGTAGGAAAAAAACACCCAGACAAAAAAGACGGGAGAAGATTTGGGGTTTGAGTTGTGCGGGAAATCAGATCTTTTCTGTCAAATCAAAGTGACTCCTTTTTGATTCCAGGTTCCATTTCATAAGGAATTGTTTGAGAATGATTCATTCTTTCTGTTTATCAAAATTCAGACAAAGGGTCCCTCCTGCTTCCTTAATTCCTGCTGGGCAGCGCACCGCTTCTCTGTTGCTTAGTTTCACAGGCTGCCCACCATGTCTTAGTTATTTGAATAGAATGCGAGTCTAAGTCTCAAACCAATGTGGTTAAAGGACAAAGACCTCACTCGCCAGGCAGCATGCCTGTCCACATATGCCTTAGAATGTGCAAGAACTTAACCAACTCCCTCTGTGTTATCCACCTGCGCAGGAATGGTCCCACCCACCATGGTTGAGCTTCCCCCAGGTTGAGACCATTTCCTGCAGGCATGCTCAGGACCCATCTCAACTAACTCTTCCCAGCTATGCCCAGAGACCAAGCCTTCGGTTGTCAAAGTGATACCTGTAACTAACCGTCACAGTTTCACTCTTTCAGATCTTTCCCAGAGAATAGGCCCCTGATTTAGGAAAGATTTTTTTTTTTAATTGCTAATGTCCAATCCTTATGGGAAGTCGGGAAGTTTGTTTTCCAGCTGCATCAGAGACACTTTGCATATCTCACTCGATTTAATATTCAGAACGATTAAAATCAGTAAAGACATCTCCAGACCATGCAACTCCCTGTGCTGAGCATGAGGTATGCTGTCAGCATACATCAAGACCTATTCATGCATCTGTAACGCTGCTCTACTCACTTGGTAACTGTATGTATGTCCTGTTACTATTGGAACAGGTAACCATCTACTTAGTGAATCCAGACAGCACACATATTATCATCTTGTAACTGGGAAGTCGATTTAATATGGCCCTCACTGGACCGTAACCAAGGTATCTGCTGGGTATTAGATCGTTAGGGGAAAGGGATCAAGAGCAATTCTAACAATACCTAAGGGTCATGTGAGAGGGTCCCTGATAAAGAGAAACTACCACGAGGGACAGGCTTAAGAAATAATAAGTTTATTAGAATTTGAGAACCTTACAGCCAAGGGAATTGTAGTTTAGCCTTGAGGTGGGAGAACATTGGAACAGGAGAGATAGCTTTAAGTCAGGGAGGACAGGAAGGAGGAAGAGAGCTGTAGCCAGTGTGGAGGTGGGAGGAAGTCCAAAGAGAAGAAGGAGGGCTGAAAGAGCAGAGACGGAGAAGAGAGAATCCTTGTACATGACAGTCTTTTATGGCCTCAGACTCAGCTAAGGAGTTACTAGGGAAGAGGGACAGTGGGGGTGGGGAATGAAGACCCTCAGGGATTTAGGAGAGAGTGGCCACATTCCAACACCGGGCTGTGAGCCTTCTGGAGGCTGTAAGGGAGAATCTATTCCTTTCTTTTTCCACCTTCCAGAAAATTCCTCCATGTTCAAAGTCATCAAGTTATGGATCCTCCTCTCATTGCTGAGTTTGCTTCCTGCTTTGTTCTTACAAGGTCCTCGTGGGGGACCCTCGTGAGTGCCAAGGGCCCCACTCAAGCAGGCGAAACAATTTCCCACCTGAAGATGGCCTGATTAGCAATCCTAATTCCCGATTGCCAGGTGACAGGACATATTCACAGACTCTGGGGAGTCAGATGCAGAAATCTGTCAGGAGTGGAGGCGTTTTTCTGTGTCATAGCAGGTAGGAATTATTTTTCCTGCCTCTTCTTTGAAATATTTACTTAATATTACTGTGGCATAGCATTTAAGATGCCTGGCCTCAAAATAGGCACACCTCCACTTTCTAGAGGCCATTTTGTGGATTTCCTACGGGCTCACAAGGGGTCGACATCAGGCTTTTTTGTTGAAGACTCAGCATTTGGACTCAGATCAAAGAGCCTAAGTACTTCTTTTTCCAGTCTTTGTAAACCTCTCTGTTCCCAAGCCTCAGTATTTATGTCCACCCCCTCCTCATGGCCCTCCATCCTGCAGTCCCTTTGCTGAGTGTCTGAACTCTATATTCATTTTTCTTTCCTATGAGGTCCTTGTTAGAATGAATCTGTCTTGGAGCAGAGAGCTGACTTGTCCTGTGAGACTGTAGAAGTGCCTATGTGCTAGGATGAAATTAGCCAAGGAAGGCTTTGATGGACACACAAGCTATCATTCATAGAGCGTTGTTGATGGCCTTGGGCTATTTCAATAGGTAAGAAGCTATTCTCTTTTATGCCACCCTATTCCCAGATCTCACTTGTTAAGCAACATTTATTGTCATTATTTCATGGTTTGGCCCAATCACAATGGGGGAAAAAGGTGTGTGTGTGTGTGTGTGTGTGTGTGTGTGTGTGTGTGTGTGTGTTGGGGTGCATGCGCGTGCCCAGGGGTGGGGGGATGGAAGCAGGGGGGTGTATTCAGTTCCTAAAGAAACTGAAGACAGGACATTGAGCACAATCTGCCTTCCTCTCGAAGACTTTGCATCTGTGGCCCAGAAAACAAAGATGTAAATTACCTCCCTACTCATGACTGGCTGTGTATTATTAGCATTTGGTACCCAGTGACCTAAAAATGTCCATGTGGACCCATTAGTAAACTCAGACCCCATAGCTCAATCTGCACATTCTTGGTCTTTAAATGGTCTCGATTTAGCTAAATATAGATCCTTTGAGATTGTATTTATTTATTCATTTAGAGTGTGTGTGTGTGTGCGTGTGTGTGTGTGTGTGAGAGAGAGAGAAAGAGGCATTGTGTATCCCTGTGGAGAACCAAGGATGACTTTGGGAATCATCCTGCATTGCATCTACTTCCTTTTTGTTTCTCGTTCTGGGATTTCCCAGGCTCTGCCAACTAGGGCCAGAAGTGTAGACTGCGTCCATTTCCACCTGGCGCTTTTACATGGGATCTGGGTTCTGAACTCAGGACCTTCTGCTTTCAAGGCAGAGTTTTAACCCCTGAGTCATCTCTCCAGTCCAAGACTGTTTTAGAGGCGCCATCAGGCCAAGTGTGAGATGCAACCCATGCCCAAATAGAAAAGAATACAAATGTTCAAACCACACTGACTAAGTTTTCTTTACAGACCAGTCTGGGGTCTTGCGGAATAGGCTGTGATTTCTTAGTGCCAGAGGAATGGGCCTGCACTTACTGACTGGGAGGACTGACCTCTGTCTGCTCAGGATCTGTCTTTTTGGGTTCAGATTGCCGTCCCACATGCTCAGCTGGGCGGCTTTTCAGCAACAAAACTTATCTTCTCACAGTTTTGGAGCTTGGGAGTCTAAGACGTGCCATCGTAGTCCAGTTCCAGGAGGTCTTCTTCCGGATTGTTTAGTACTGAGTCGCCCATTGTCACCGAGAGAAGACCAGAAACGGGATGGAGAGTATCCTAATGCTTTTTATGAAGGTATTCGTCTGCTCCGAAGGGCTCTATCTACCCTGCGGCCCTCATCTCTTCCCGATTAACTGCTTCAAGGCTCCATCCCTTAAAACCACCACAAGGAGGGGATGAGCGTTTCACTATATAAATTTCGAAAGCACAGAAACGTTCGGCTCGTAACACTTGCTTACACGATTTTCAAGCCTGAGCAAGGATCTGGAAGGAAAGGGCTAGAAGGAACCATGGCTCCGGCTTCCTGTCTCTTCCCCGCCACGCACAGCTGTGATGCTTCGGCTCTGGCTGTCAGTCAAGAGCTGTTACCCACATTATTCTGATCATGTGTGCTTCTCTCTCCAAGTAATTTTCGAGAGCCCTGTAATTACGCAGCCGTGTGCATCCAAGCTGTCAAGAGGATCTTCTGAGCGAAGCGCTCAGTAAATGTCTATAATGAGAAAAGAACTATAATCAGAGGTGAGTCTGGAGCGATCTCTTCCCCGGTTCTGGGCTCTCTCGCTCTTACCAGACTGCTCGCTAATTCACTGCCATGATGGTAAGATTGTCTCAAAGGGGCGACAGCTGACCTTGTATTTCAAGCCCAGATTGCAAGGAATCCTGTGAGTATGTAAGGTACCGGCAAGAAGAAAGAAGCTCTCCCCTTAGTCGGGTGCTGATCAGAGGCCTTGATTCCTTCCATTTTAAAGCTTTCAAACATCTGTTCACTGAGGGAGGATACGCGCATATCTCAAGTTCTTTGGTTGACATTTAAGAATTAGTCCTTGCGGCCTGCAGTACATAGAATCCTGGCCCCTTAGAAATGGCCTCATCCCAAACTTCAGACCCCATGAACATGGAAGAGGAGATTTTTAGACAAGATGAAGGATCTGAAGATGAGGTTAGCCTGGATCGAGCAGATAACCCTGTGCAATCGTAAGGGAGAGTGGGCAAGGTGGGGAGCACTGCACAGTCGGGGATAGTTGAGGTGGTGCAAATGGGGGTTCAGATCTAGGCATCTTCAAAATTTCAAAAGTGACCTCGAAGAAGTGGGTCCTTCCCTAGTGCCTCCAGACCTACGCAGCCCTCCTACATATTTTATTGACTGATCAGCTGAGTGTGTGTGTGTGAGAGAGAGAGAGAGAGAGAGAGAGAGAGAGAGAGAGAGAGAGAATATGAATCAGTTGCTTCCTTGTAGGCCAATCTCTTTTGCTTAATTCTATGAATTCAAACTTCCTGGCCATGAAATGCTGCCGGTTGTTTTCATTTTGGAATACACACTCTCTTTAAACATTATTTGCATCCCTTTGGAACGCTGGGATTTCTATTGTGTGTTTTGCTCTGGGATGCCGGGGACTCCCCCTTCAAGGCAAGTGCTCCATTACTGAGCTTACACCCAGGCTGGACTCTGTGATTTCTTTGGTGGTTTGGAGATTTCGGGCCCTTGGGAATCCCTATTTTGGTCACATGCGTAGTGATTTTCTTTTTCTTTTATATCTATGACTTTCGAGAACATAGTTGGTTTGTTCAGATTTCAGATTTCTCTAAGGAGTATTGATTTCGAGAACTTTCTCTGCTTCTTACCAGCCCCATTTCCATCTTAAAATGACTCTTTTGTGCATGTCTGGTGCTTATGGAGAAGTTAAGGTTTTTGAAGAAAGACAAAGAGAAGACTCCACGCTGCTCTTCAGTGTCCCCAGAGTTCTTTGTTCTGAAGTTTTTGTGTTTTAAGGTTTCTCATTTTTAGCCTTCTTAAAGGTACAGTGACCTTCACATTGTGGCCAGAAAGCCAAAGATATCTGTCACCATTTTTTTCAACATTTTCTTTATCCGAACTGCAGCCTGACTACATTAGTAAAGTATATCAGTCACTGCTTTATAAAAATAAGCAATAGAACATCCAAAGTCGATCGAGGTGGTCTCACTGTGATAATCGCTTCTCTCTCTCTCTCTTTCTCTCTCTCTCTCTCTCTCTCTCTCTCTCTCTCTCTATTAAAAGGACATTGTGTGTGTTTGTGAAGGCCAAAGACTGACTTTGGGAATCATCCTGGACTGCTCTACTTCCTAATTGCTTTGCTCTGGGGTTTCCCAGCTCTGCCTTTGGGGGTCAGAATTGCAGGCCACTAACATTTCCACCTAGTGTTTACCCAACAGAATCTGGGGATGTGAATTCAAACCCTTTGGCTTTTAAGACAAAGGCCCCTTGGGCCATCTGCACAGTCCCTACAGGCTTCTCTTTTAGAGGCATCTGAGAGTCTTTCCTATGGCAGAGTCTGACCCAGAGAGACCAGCCCGCTACCTCTCCTCACCTCCTCCTGCTCCCTTCTTTCCTCTTTGGATGCTCTTTCACACTGAGTGCAGCTCTTCTTTTAGTGCCCCCTTTTCTGTCCTGTGATAGTATTTTTGGCCTTCTGTCCTGTCCCAACAACATGCACATTTAAAGATAGCTTTGAACTTAGGAGAATATTGCTTGGGATATTTCTGCTTTGCTCCATTTTCCTGTAGAGCATTGAACTGATGCCACCAAATGGCCAGTGACCCCAGACTGAGTCTTCTCAACTCTCAATGCCACCCTTCCACTGAAGGAGAGAAAACAGATAGCCAGACCCATTTGTATTGAGAAATGGGGAGCCACTGATAGCTGATGCATGACTTTGGCTTGGAAGGTGTGAACAAATGTCTGTGCACCCAGAAAGGGACCAACAACAGACCTAAGCCATGATTACCTCTTAGTCTAACTTAGTGAACCAACACGATTCAAAGCTTACTTATATGAGCATGGGTGAGGGGCTATTTATAGGAGCATAATAACCCCCACCAAATAGCCACATCACTGAAAAGTCTCCCTGACATGGAGAGTGACTTTCCCATAGCTGCATAGAGTCTCCACCTTCAGCTAATTTTTCACACTCTGTAGCTTTTAGCCCCTCCAAGGCCACAAAACAAGAAGGACAGAATTCTCTATAACTAGGAGGAAGGTACAGGAGAGAGTGGCAGGAATCTCAGGTGAGGGTCTAACGATCCTCTCTAACTACACTGTCTATGAGGGACTTTGACAGGTCCCATCTTGAGAGTCTCTTGCAGACAGTCACAGCTGCTTTGATGAAGACGATACCATCTCTTACACTCAGATTCTATAACAATGGCCTACTTGCTCTACAGAGCAAGTGAGATGGCAGAATGAGTAGCTACAAGCAGCGTTATGGGATAAGGTACAGTGGACTATCATTGGAGAACTGCGTGTGTTTCCCACAACATGGCTCTGCGTATAGATTAGTACTACCACAGTATATCTATTATTAGAGAACTGTGTGTGTTTTCTTACAAAACAGGTCTTTGCATAGATTTTTCTTCTGTGTCTATTTTAAGAACTTGAAACTCATCTTTATCTTTAAAGATTAGGTTCCATTTCAGAAAGAACAAACTTAAGGATTTGGAAACTGATCCTGACTTCATGAACTGCAGGGTGCTAACTCCTATTTTTTTTAACTATTAATAACAATAAGTAGCAGTTTATTATTCACTTAAGCTTTTTATATGCATTAGTTTCTTCAATATTCATGACAACCTGTTAAAGGGATGTCTCATTTTCTTTTCCAGTTGTGATAAAATACCTTTGCAAAAGCCACTTAAGGAGAGATTTATTTTGGCTCACTGTACATGGGACAGTCCATCATGACAGGAGGTCAGGAGAGCAGGAGCACGAAGCAGCTGCTCACCTGCCATCCACAGTCAAGCAGAGAACGCACGCTGGCACTCAGCTCACTTTCTCCCTTTTATATAGTCCAGGATGCATTGGTCAGGGAATGTCCCCCCCATTTCAATGGGTCTTCCCACATCAATGAACTCAATCAAGATTAACCCCTCACCAGCATCTCACAGCCTTAGTCTAGATAATCATTCACAAGTGTTCCTCAGGCATGTCTCCTGAGTGTCAAGTTGACAACAACACAAACTATTAACAAAGGATTGTTGTCATCATCCTCACAGAACAAGGGAGGAAAGGAAGGTTTTAAGAGACTCAACATCACACATTTAAGTAATTCTCAAATTCAAGTTCACATAATAGTCTGAACTGTCTACAGCTACTACAGCCTAGCGCTTATTTTTTTTTTTAGTAGTGATGCTAAAAGCGTAATTACAGGTAAGAACAATATATACACATGGATGCTGAACTCATTCATGTCAACTCTGGAGCTAAAATGAATCTAAGCAGTTAGTCCAGCTCCCCCCAGTTCACCATGTGACAGTTGTCACAGTTGAGTACCCTTTTCTGGGGATTCAGCAATCGAACTCTGAGTAGAGGTTATATGACTTAAAGAAAAAAATTATGCATAGTCTAGTCTAGTCAAGGTAATTTAAAATTCTATTTATTTATTTATTTAATGAAAGAAAGGAAAGAGATGTTGAGAGAGAAAGAGAGAGAGAAAGACAGAGAGAGAGAGAGAGAGAGAGAGAGAGAGAGAGAGAGAGAGAGAGAAACAGGCAGTACATGCATGTTTTAATACACAGGTAGAAGCCAGAGGACATATTTTGGAAATTGATTCTCTCCTTCCACCATGTGGGATTAAACTTGCAGGTAACAGTTTTACCCACTAAACTATCTTGATCAAGGCCATTTTTTTTAAAAAATTGAGTTCAAAAGGTTGGATGACTGTCGGTTTTCCTAAAGGAATAAACCCCCTGAACCTGCTTCTTCTTACATTCTGTCAGCATGTACTATAAAGTTCAAGATGGGACACAAAGTGGCAAACGAGACACTACAGCCCATAATTCTAAGGCCTCTGACTTACTATGTGACTTTTCCTGCAGAGACATGAACAAACATCTGTTCATCCCAGATAGGACCCTCATGACAGACCAACAAAATGATTCTACCCAAATCAAGGTGAGCCAGTGAGTTCAATGGTGTTGCTTCAATGTCGTGAGTCAGGACAAAAATTCCTAAAGTATTAAAACAGAAGCATTGGAAAAAAGAAACATACAGACCAACACGCCATTGAGGTTACGTCAGTCTTAATTAGATGATGGACAATTTCCCTTCCTTTTATTTTCTTTTTAAATATATTTATGCATGGGGTACATGTATGTGCATGTGTTTTGCATGTAGGTGTGTGTACATGTGTACAAGAGGGCACTGGAGTGTATGTGCTGTGAAGACTGATGGCTGACATTAGGAATCATCGTGGATCACTCTGTCTCCTTACCACTTTGCTCTGGGCTTTCCCAGACTCTGTCTTCCAGGGTTGGGGTTGCAGGCGGCCACCATATCCCCCTGACATTTTTATGTGAGATCGCAGAGTGTGAACTCAGTTTTTTTTGCTTGTGAGGCAAAGGCTTTAATCCCTGAGTCCTCAGCTTTCTCTATTACAGTAGTATCCCTATAATGATAATAATACTTTAAAATAAGTATCTGTAAAAAAAAAAAAAAAAAGCCCAAGACACTTTTTTAACATTTCCTTCTTTCTTTTCTGTGGCCTATGTGAGAAAGTCCCTCCACCTCTTTGTGATCGGCTGAGCTTTGGGGCAACTTTTTTGTTTTTTACATCTACTGATACATTTCACATTTTCCTCAGGTTCCTTCTGCCATTATTCATTTCATCCTTCACCCCAGCTTTCTTTGTGGTAGTGCAGTTCTGTCCCTTCTCCCCGTCGGGAGGGTCAATACTCCCAGGAAGCCCCTCTGTGGCTCTCCATGCCTACTTTGTGTCTTATATTGCCTTGCATTGATTGTAGTCCTGCCCATCCATTTCCTGTCTTCTTTTCCACAATTGCCCATCAATCTTGTCCATCGTGAAGGCTGAGAAAGACTTTCTGTTTCTTAATGAATTGGCTGGCTTTCACTCACACTCGCCCCCCCTCACATCCCACCCCATCTGAAAAATTACATAGCTCTGTGCACTCTTCAGTGAGAATAGCGAGATATGTTCAAATCGATGGGAAAGTCAAACAGCAAAGTCAGAAGCCGTTCGGGAAGGAGTCATGGACATTGATTGGGTCCTTAGAAACGGTCTGGCTGGGGATGCTGTGACAGGCACAAGAGCAATTGTCACTACTGGACAGAGATCACTAAAGATGCTCCCCCACTTGTATCTGGCACTGCCACAGTTTTATACGGGTGTCAACTTGATAGTTTATGCTCTAGTTCTGGGACGCATTTTTAGAGAATTAGTAGTTGAGTAAGTCCCCAATCGTGTCTGCAGAAGACTTTCTAATTGGTAGGAAAGATTCAGGTCATAGCGGACAGGTAGGTGAATAAGATGGAGGAAGATGGTTGAGAAAGTTGGCACCC
This sequence comes from Typhlomys cinereus, assembly GCA_023101885.1. Lineage (NCBI taxonomy): Eukaryota > Metazoa > Chordata > Mammalia > Rodentia > Platacanthomyidae > Typhlomys > Typhlomys cinereus. Next base: position 371,651 of record JALPQD010000890.1, read on the forward strand.
TTCTGTTTATGTGACTGTACATGTTGGTCTGGCAAGTAAGGACTGTCCCTCTCTCAGTCATTATGGGGACATGATGTGGCCAGTTCCCTCAGTCCTTGATTTTAGTGTAGACTCTCCTGTCAAGATGAATAACAACTGCAACCAGATTATTGTAACAGAAAATAAAAACTTTTTCCTGTGAGCAGTTTGATCATAAGTTTATTAGCAATAAATGCAGAGTAACTGTAACAGAATTTAGTATCAGAGAAATCAAGTGTTTTTATGTAACTCTTTTGGATTGTGAATGTTTTTGGGGGGGCAGTATGAAATATTTGAAAATTTTTGGGACTATGGAATATAACTACCATTCTGCAGAGTATAATGGCATCTTTGGAGGATAGAAATGCTGAGAGAGTTGTGGATTGTTTGGGCTCTATTTGTGATGAAGGGTACAAGGACTTTGGTGATGTTGGGTTTAAAGATGGTGGACTGGTTTGCTTGGTAGAGGAGAGCTGCGTTGGCAGCCTTGATGTTTTGGATGTGAAAAGGGCAAACAGCAGAGAATTATGGCTACCAGAGAAATGACTGTCAGCGAAAGAAAACCTAGTGTTTTTCATTGGGATGATAGATGAGATGAATATCACCGTACGAAGATTCCATAGTTTGAAAACCTACATTCCTTCAGAGATCAAGAGGCTGACTCTAAGCTGTTATTTGTCTTTCCTACATTTTGGTTGTCTAGAAAAGGGCTTTTCCAGGATCAGCTTGCTTCAGAAGTTGGTACAACTGTGGTTCAAGCAGACCAGACTGTGTTTCAACCTCAATGCAGAACCTTGTAGCATTGTCCCAATGGTGCTGGTTTTGATGCAAGATTGAGAGGTTTCTGGAAAGCAACTGAAGTTTATCATCGAGTGGCAGATTTGGAATACCTGAAAAGGAAGGTGAAGCTTAAACTGCAGAAGTGAACTCAAGAGTGTTGTTAGAGATGCCAGAACATGGGTTATGTCCTGAGGATGGCTGAGGATGGCGATTCAATCTAGTCCAGAGAAAAACTGCTTGTGGAACTTGGAGCTGTAAAAAGGGACTGAGATTACTCAGAATCTTTGCGCTACCATGACTATGCGATGAGCAACAGAAGGTGGATATTGAACTAAAGGATGTGGTATTTGATTTACTGGACTTTAGTCTTAATTTGATACTTTCTTATTGGGTCATAATACTTCCATTGTAATGTTTTATCTGTGCTGAAGTATTTAACTTGATTGATCTGATAAGCCCTTATAGTTAAGAGATTTCAGACTTTTTAAAAAGAAGATACTTTCAGTTCCAACATTTTAAAGATTCAACTTTTAATGACTAACATTTTAAAATTGGACTTTGAGAACTTTTTATCTTGGATTTGAGAATTAATAAAATTCAATGTATTTTATATTATAAGATATATGGAACATCCGTGGAGACAAGGATTGAAAGGTTACAGTTTTAAAGTGATCTATTTTTCTGTCAGGTTGGTAAAGGGTGAAGTGTCATAGTTAGGTACAAGTGTCAACTTGATGGTTGAAGGTTTGAGCTCTGGGCACAATTCCAGTGAATTTGAAATTGAGCTTGTCTAATTGATAGGGAAGACCCAGCCCATGGTAGAGGGATTAGTCCCTGGGCAAGTGAGTAATATGGAGGAAACTGAATACCCCAAGAAATAGCTTGAAAGGGCAGGAGGGCAGGAAAAAAAGTCATGCCACATGGCACATGGCTAAGGAGAGGGTCCCAGAGGACTAAGAGCAGGCAGGAGAAGAGAGAGAGAGAGAGAGCGAGAGCGAGAGAGAGAGAGAGAGAGAGAGCGAGAGAGAGAGAGAGAGAGAGAGAGAGAGAGTGAGAGAGAGAGCTGTAAGCAGGACTTTTATTGCCTCAGATGTTGTTAGGGGAATTCCCATGTGGCAGTTGTTACATAGTAGGGCCGTGGGGGTGGAGAGAAGGCTTTTCTTGGGGCGTCCAGTTCTCATTGCTTTCAGTCCCTCAATGCCTCCCTGAAAGAGCATGTCTTGCTAGCCCCTATCTTCATCTCTCAGAGTTTCTACTACCTCCGAATAGTGCCATCCTGTGAACCAAGCTTTTGGGAGACATTCATTATCTGAATTACAGCAGGTGGCTTCCATGACTGAAGATGTATGGCAAACAGGCATCCAAAGGCACAGGACCCCCCACATAGGAAGAAACTTCAGACATTCATAAAGACTAAGTCAAATAAATCCGAAGTCAAATAAAGTCTCATAGTCCTGATGTTAGGACATTATTATACCGTGTATACACCTTCTTGCAAGTGGGATTTATCCAGGCAGGATTTTTTTTCTGTCTATCTTTTTATTGGCAATTTGCTTGAGGTAAGAGAACGACTTCACCTTCTCTTCTGACTTTAATGACCTTGACCCATGCAGGCTTTGATCCAAATCTCTTTCCACAAAAGTGGCTTCTTCTGAAAAGCCTTCCATTATGGCTGATGTCAGGCGTGCCTCTCTCTCCTTCTCCCCTGCTAGTCCTGCATAAATCACAACCCCCAGAGCACAGATGTTAACTCACTAGATTTTCCCGGTAAGCTGAATGCTTCTTGAGGACATTAAGAGTATCTACTGTGTTCCATGGCTTCAATAAGACAGTGCCCAGCATGCACAATACATTAACACATGCTAGCAGAGGAATAGAGTGAATTCATGTTACCTCTCTTTGTTATTTTTGGCTCTGTGTTTTAAAGCATCCCTATGTTCTATTTTTCTGGAACTGTTAGTAGTGAATTTTTCTTTTTCAATAAAGAATCCTCCTTAACTGTCTAGGAATGATTTATTATTGTGCTATTGAAATACTTTCTTTATGATTCTATCTTAAATCATAGGTGACTGTTTACCAAGCCAAGCTCTAATTTTGAGTCAGAATAAAGGTAATTCTGTGATTATTACCAGAAATATTATACTCTTCTCTTAAAAATTTCATTTATTTCTATTCTCTCCAGTTTCATACATAAATAAAACAAATTTACATTATTTCTATTGTTTGTTGTATAATTCTATCTCTGTCCTTCCTTTTCCAGTTACAAATCTTCCCTACCAGTTTCTACCCTACTATCATGGTTTTTTGGCTTGTGGGGCCCACCGAGTTTCATCTGGGTTGCTTTTGATGGCTTGTGCCTGAGCACTTGCAGTAGCCTGGATCTTATATCAGTTTATATCATCTTGAGAAAACGCCTCTTGTCCCTCCCCTCACAATCCAGGATTAACATTCAGTCATCTCTGAGATAGGTCTATAGTGTCCCTTGAGATATTTCCCCTTCCATGGTGAAGTGCTGAACGGCCAAATCTTGGGCAGGTCTGGTGAAAGTACACTTAGCTGCAGTGAATTCATGGGTGCAGAAGCTACTGTCTGACCATACCCCTGCCTCCTTCAGGCTCTTACATTCTTACTGTTACTTCTTCCTCTGTGTTCCCCGCACCTTGGGGTATGTGTGGTGGTTTAGATGGACTGTTTAGGGCTGAGAGGTCCACAGTCACTTCTGGAAATACTATAAAAAGTGACACCAGTGCAAATTTCTTTACATAAAGATAAAAAGCAAAACCTCAGTCAGGATCTCCGTCCCACACATCCACTTTGTCTACTGGCATCCACTCTCTGTGGTGGGTTTTTCTGTTTTTGAACACATGTGTAAGGAAGCAGAAACTCTGCGGTCTTTGAGAATGTGTCCCTCATGTGGTTTTCAGAGTGAGGCCTTTCTGCTAATCGTTGGGCAGTTTCCTGGGGAATGCTCCCTTTTTGGGATGGTCCACTCAACTTCTGTTCAAAGCTGAGGTGAGAAAAACCAAGTGTGCGTGTGATCCATAGATTCAGGTTTCAACTTGACAATGGAGGGCGGAGCTATAGGTACATCTGTGAGGAATTAGTATTGGAAGTAAGGAGCCCCAAGCAAGCCTCAGGAGGATATCGCATCAATGTGGGAAGGAAGACCCAACCCATGGTGGATGGGATAATTCTCGGGACAGGTAGATGGGATGGCAGGAGCTGGTTCACCAAGTCGGCGTCCTTCAACACACCTGGATAGACTTGCAGTCTGGCAAGTGAGGTTTGCTCCTCTCTTAGCAATCCCTGTGGCTATGGTATGGCCAGTTTTTTGGCCCCTGATGTTGATATGAGCAATCCTGCCAAGCCAGACTGGCAAATGTAAGCGGGCAATTGTAAGGCACAGTAAGATTGTTTGGTTGTAAGTTTGTGAATGATACCAGGCCTGTGTTTTCTGGCCTGAAGTGTTTTCCCTGCGACCATTCCTTCACCAAAATGATTCCTTTTACTCTTGTATGAGGAAATGTATGAGAAGCATGACCTATCCCTCTGCACACATTTTTACAACAGAAAAATAATGTTCCAAGTCAAAGATAAGGAAGGGATTCCAGGAACACAAAGAAGAAAGAGTTCTGGAGAAGACAGGTAGGCTGAACACCTTCATCATGAAATCCAAAGTCCCTCAGAATCCAAAACTTTTCAAGTGTCACAATGATGTCACGAGTAAAAATTTCCATGTCTAAGTGTGTGTGAAAGACTACAGCCAAAACACACAAGTTATTAGAAAAGATTGTTCAGCATTATCTTCAGGTTATGAGTAGATGTACAGAATCAGTGAATTTTAGGTTTAGACTTGGGCCCCATTAAATATATGCAAATACTCTTCCCAAAAATTAACCCCAAAACAGAGCATTTTGGACGAAGACCCGTCAACATTGTAGCACAAAATGGCACATTTATTTATTTATTTATTTATTTTGGTCCTGGGGATTGAACTAGGGGTCTGCAAGTGCTAACAGGGCTCCGGTCCCTGAGCCACACCCCAGCCCTGTTCCTAAATGCTGCCTACGGTCACTGTAGAAGACAAAATGAACTCGTCAGAAGCCTCGTCTGTGGCTGCTGGGTTAGGTGTGCTGAGTGTGGAGTGGTAATTAACTGCGTTTAAATTCCAAACAGAATCAAATAGGAGCTTTCCCGGTTCACCCAGTGGGCACAATGCTGGAGAACTCAGACTAAAGGCCATGACGAAGAATATGTGGGTTTGGATGAAAATGGAATCAAGATCTCCTAGGGAAATTAGAAATTTTTCCTTGGTTCTTTCTTTCCTTATTTTTATTTTACGTGTGTGTGTGTGTGTGTGTGTGTGTGTCTGTCTGTCTGTCTGTCTGTCTGTCTGTCTGTCTGTCTCTCTCTCTCTCTCTCTCTCTTTCTGTATCAAAGGACACTGTGTGTCTCTGTGGAGGACCAAGGGTGACTTTGGAAATCATCCTAGATTGCTCTACTTTCTCTTTGCTTTTGCTCCGGCTTTTCTCAGACTCATGCCCAGGGCTGTTGTATAGGCTACTGCTATTTCTCCCTGGCATTTTTATGTGGGATCTGGGATCTGAACTCAAGACCTTCTGCTTGAAAGACAGAGTCTTAACCCCTAAGCCATCTCTCCAGCCCTTGGTCCTTTTAAAAAATATTTATTTTATGTGTGTGTGTGTGTGTGTGTGAAAGGGCACTGTGTGTCTCTGTGGAAGACCAAGATGACTTCAGGAATCATCCTGTATTGCTTCTACCTCCTTCTTGCTTCACTCTGGGATTTCTCAGGTTCCACCCACAGGGCTGGACGGGCAGGCCGCTTGTTCTGCCTGGAGCTTTTACTTAGGACTTGGGATTTGAACTGAAGACTGTCTGCTTGCAAGATAGAGTCTTAACCCCTGAGCCATCCCTCTAGCCCTAGGCCTTGATTCTTTATCATAAAAAATTTCAAATCCATAGAAGAGTTGGAAGAATAATTCAATGAATTCTGGTACATATCTTTTACTCAAAATACAACCTTCATTTTTCTATCAGAATCACTGAAATGATTACAGTTTACTTTAAATATGTGTATTCTAAAAGAATTAGAACATCTCATCACATACAATGTCATTATCATATCAAAAAAGAATGTTAGCTTTATGATATTATGTTTTCCATATGTAAATTTCACCAGTTAAAATTCAAGACATAGCTATGATTTAAAAAAAATCAGGATCTGATCAATATTCACCTAATGTAGTTGTTCATTATCTCTTACTAGTTCATTTTAAACTACAACAATCATTCTTTTTCCCCTCGAGGTGTTGATTTTTTTTTTAAGAGTCAAAGCCAATGGTCCTGTAGTGTCCAACATTTTGATTCTAGAATTCCTGACACATCTTCCACCAGTATTTGAATGCAATGCAGCTTCTCCCTCCTCGTGACTAGAATCAGACATTTATTCAAGGATCCTTGGCTTCACAGACAGAGCTAAATCTGCCTGTGCATATTTTTTTCAGTGTAATTGAGTTTATGTCCCATTTTCTATTCAGATGAACCACTGCAGGAATTCCCTATACTTTCATTGATTTATACTGCGTCTCTTTTTTCTAATGGTTAAGCTTCTTAGTTCCTAGTTATACTAGCGTGTTCACTTGATTTCATTCTCTTTCAACATAAAATTATTTTTCTATTCCTTTGACAGTGTCATGTATATATACAGTGAATTTTTGGTCATTTTTTTTTCCTCCAAATTACCCTTATCTCCCCTCCTTATCCCACTGAGGATCTTTTTCTTCCCAGCAAATTTTCCTTCACAAAATATTTAAAAAATAGAATTCTGGCAATATTTATTAAAAACAGTAAGCCAGAATAAATTTAAGAGTTTTTTTCTAGTTTTTATTGTCTGTGGGATGAATTGTCAGGGACTGTGTTCCAGTTAATAGACATAATTCTTTATTTCTTTGACATTATCTTCATTTTATGGTATATGGACAACTGCATTTGTTTCTGTTTGTATTCAGTATCTTTCATCCTCCCTCCCTCCCTCCCTCCCTCCCTCCCTCCCTCCCTCCCTCCCTCCCTTTATTTCCTTCATTTTCTTCCTTTATTTTCCTCCTCCTCCTCCTCCTCTTCCCCCCTCTATCCAAACTAGGGATCAGACCCAGAAACTCCCACATGCTAGGTATGTTCAATTTCAAATTCTTTCCATTTATTGTTAGGAAATTCTTATCCCCATTCCTATCCCTCTTGTTCCTTTCCCGCCTCAGCCTCCTGTGGTTAAAGATGGTCACTTCTGGCTTATTCTAGCAGCGGGTCCTATCTTGGCTGGTAAGACAGAGTGGAGCGTGCTGAATGTGTTAATACAGTCTTCTAACTCTGCAGTGTCCACATCACACTAGTTTATCAGTGATTTCTGAATTTATGGCTGTTTGTATTGTTTCTAATTTATCGTTTATCATCACCAAGTTTGTAGTAAACACTTGGAACATGTATTATCTGTGGAGTGTGGATTCCTAGAAACAGAATTTCTCAAATATTTATGGCTCTAAGCATTACCAGATTCTTCTGCATAAATGTGTTCCTGTTCTGCCTTCCTAGCTGAAGAGCATGAGAATTATTATAGACAAGATTTGTGTGTTCATGCATGTATGTGCATGTATGTATACATACATGTGTACAAGAGGACACTTGAGTGTGTGTGTGTCTGTGGAGGCCCAAGGGTGACATTGGGAATCATCCTCGATTGTTCCCTCTTCCTATTGCTTTGCTCTGGGGTTTCCCAGGCTCTGCCTCCCAGGGCCAGAATTGCTGACTGCTGCTTTATCTGCTTGGCATTGTGTGTGGTGTCTGGGGATCTGAACTCAGGTCCTTTTGCTTGTGAGGCAAAGGCTTTAACCCCTGAGCCCTCTCCCTTGCCCTGTAGATAATATTTTTACCTACACAGTTGGAGAGTGGTCCCCAACTAGTGGTGCTGTTTGGGAGACTGTGGCTTCTTTAAGAGGAGGACCTATCTGGAAAAAAAGGGTTGCTGGGATTGGGGGGTGGGTGGGTTAGGGGTTTATAGTCTGGTCCCTCTTTTGCTGTACTCTGAGCTTCCTGGTTCCCAGATGTGCAAGCCACCACAGCCGTGGGCCGTCACCAAGCTTTCCTGTTGTGATGGACCAAATTCTCACACTGTGGGCCAGAATAAACCCTCCTCCTTTAAGTTGTTCTTGGAAAGCATTTGCTCACAACGGTGAGAAAGATAACGAATCCAAGAAGCATCCTATTACCTTTTACAAGCCAGGACCGGGAGACATTTTTTTTTTCCCTTTGCACAGTGGGACAGTTTTGTATTCTGGGCAATGAACTTTCTCTTTCTTGGATCTTCTTGCTCACTGCCAAGAGCACCCACACACCAGGACAGCCCCAAACTCCAAAGTCCAGCGTGAGCTCCCCAGAGCATCCATATACTTACTTCCACAGTCCAAACCTCCAGAGTGAGTTCCCCAAATGCCACTAAAGACCTGTTTCTGATACTGTAGGATGAAGCCTGGGGACCAAGAAGCTCTTTGGAGATATGCACTTGGTCAAGTGGCTTTTTGCTTCCTGGATAATTAATTGCTTTTTGCAGTGCTGTGGTGGGCATGTTGTTCCGTGGGCCCATGGGAAGGGCAGGACCCAGAGCCGCCCTAGGAAGCTGCTCCTTAGAACTTCCCTGAGAACAGCGCCGCTCATGATGTCCCCAGGCGCTTCATAAGGTCTCTTGAGAGAAGTGGATGTCTTGTTCCAGTCTTTGGAGGAGTTTTGCTCTCTTGAAGTTGTCCTCTGAATGTGCTGTGCCACATACTCGATCTTCCTTGATGCAGCACGTGGCCAGGCAAACTTGGGCTGTTTCTGGTAGGAGCAACACTTTATGAATTGCAGTTTGTGAGCATCACCACTCCAAGGTCCTTGCTGCTTTACCTTGATAATTCTTTGCCTTGTTTTTCCGTATTAATAGCTTTCTTTCTTTCTTTCTTTCTTTCTTTCTTTCTTTCTTTCTTTCTTTCTTTCTTTCTTTCTTTCTTTCTTTCTTTCTTTCTTTCTTTCTTTCTTTCTTTCTTTCTTTCTCTTTCTCTTTCTCTCTCTCTCTCTCTCTTTCTTTCTCTTTCTCTTTTACTTTCTTTCTTTCTCTCTCTCTCTTTCTTTCTCTCTCTCTCTTTCTTTCTCTCTCTCTCTTTCTCTCTCTCTTTTATTCTTTTTTTTATAGATCTAGATCTTTTTTCAAGATCCAACATCTTTTTTTTTTATTATTATTTATTCACTGTGTGATATGCGGGTGTATGTGCCTGCACGCATGTGGTGCCTTTTGTGGCGTGTGTGTGGTTTGGGTGTGGTGTGTAGAACCACGGACGAATTCGCGAACCACCATGGCCGCCTCCACCTCCTTCTGCCCGTGATTCACAGGCTCCGCCCTACCATGACCAGAAGCGCAGGCTGCCCCCGCTTTCCGCTGGCGTCTATACGTGGGAGTCTGGGATCCGACTCAGGACCTTCCGCCTGCAGGCGTAGGCTTAACCCCTGAGCCACCTTTCCAGCCCTCTCGTCTTTACTTTCTTTCTTTCTCTTTCTTTCTTTTTCTTTCTTTCTTTCTTTCTTTCTTTCTTTCTTTCTTTCTTTCTTTCTTTCTTTCTTTCTTTCTTTCTTTCTTCTTCCTTCCTTCCTTCCTTCCTTCCTTCCTTCCTTTCTCTCTCTCTGTCTCTCTCTTTCTTTCTTTTGTACTGAGGATGGATCCAGATTCAAGGACATGCTAATACTCTACCCAGAATTATATTCCCAGATTTTTTCTTTCAAATTATTTTTAATTAATTAATTAGAGAGTGGGGGGGCTGGAGAGATGGTTAAAGTCTTTGTCTCACAAACAAAAGAACCTGAATACCCATATCTCATGTAAAAATTCTGGATGGGAATGGCTACAGTCTGCAATTGTGGCTCTGGAAGGCAGACCCCAGGAAACCCCAGAGCAAAGCAATAAGGAGGTAGAACAATTCAGGGTTATTCCAGAAGTCATCCTTGGGCCTCCACAGGTACACAGAGTGCTCTGGGATACACACACACACACACACACACACACACACACACCACACACACACCCCACTGGGGGAGGGGGAGCAGAGAATGCAGAACTAGTCATGGTGCTCCAGTGGAAATCAAAGGACAACTTTCAAAAATAGCTCTCTCCTTCCACCATATATACTCCAGGGATAAAATTGATTTGCCAAGTTAGAAGGCAGATACCTTACCCACTGAGCTATCTAGCTGGCCCTGTCTTTTTTTAAGCAGCAGAATTCAACAGTTTCCTATGCAGCCCTTCTTTCCCTCTCTCTGTTATTCTCCCCTTCCTTTCTTCCTCCCTTCCTCCCTTCCTCCCTTCCTCCCTTCCTCCCTCCCTCCCTTCCTCCCTCCCTTCCTCCCTTCCTTCCTTCCTCCCTCCCTTCTTTCCTTCTTTTCTCCCTTTCTCTTCTCTTGCCACTAAGGTATCACAGACCTTCTCTCTAAAACTAAAGACCAAGTCTATGGGGTCTCTGAGCCACCTGTCTTTCTATGTAGGCTCCAACGCAATCTTTTGAAGGTGCACAAAATAATTAAATGTGATTTCTGTTCTACACGGGCCATAAACTATTATTTTCTTGGCAGTGAATCAGTGAAATCCTTTCCCCATTCAGGAATCTATGGGTATGTCCTTGCTTATTGTCCTGGAAGCTGCTGAATTCAGTGTTTTCAGGTTTTTGTGATGGGTTTTAATGGAAGCGTGGTTGACTCAATCATCCAATTTACGATCAGCTCAACTTATGAGAAGTATGTCCTTGCTTATTGTCCCGGAAGACGCTGAATTCAGTGCTTTCAGGTTTTTATGATGGGTTTTAATGGAGGCGTGGTTGACTCAATCATCCAATCTACAATCAGCTCAACTTATGAGAAGTGGGGAGGGGCATGGAAATTCCAGCCCCCCTCACATGACCTGCTCCCCTGGCAACCAGCCTACATTCTAAGGCTACCCAGGACCCTACCTGCAGGCATCACGTTAGCATAAGAAAGCATTCTTGCCATTCTAGAAATTCTAAGACTTTTAAAAGCATTATATCAGGAACTGGGACAAGTACTACCTGCATGTTTCCTAATGTAAGTTTCTTTCGCTGCAAGGATATCAATGTCTCACCCACAAACCTGACTTGGCTTTAAGCATCTTACTATTTCAGATGATCCTGGGCGTCACTGCTCAGAGATCATCAACCCTGACGTTTTTGTGTTTTAGATATAGTCTGTCTTTGGGCTGGTGCTCCTCTAGTAGGCTGGGCCAGCTGGCCAGCCAGCCAGCCTTGGGGACCCTTCTGTCTCCACCTCCTCAGGACTGAGGTGTGTGCCCAAGTCCGTGCCACCATGCCTGGCTTCTTCACAAGGGTTCTGTGGCTCGAACCAGGTCTTCAGCCTTCACCGGCTAAGCCTTCTCCCCGGCCCCAGGGTCCCCACTTAGTGTGAGAGAGAGCTGTCCCCTTGTCTGTTACCTTGAATTGTTGCTGATAAATTAGTGACCAAACAAACGGCTTAAGGAAACAAGGAGATTAATTTTGGCTTACAGCTGTCTGGATACAGTTCCTTGTCCAGCTTGGCAGGGGAGTTCACACCAGCACTGTGGGCTGCGGGAATTGGCAACACCATCACCACATAAATGGCTGAGAGAGGGGACAATCCTCACTTGCCAGACCAGCATGTCTGGCTAACTCCACAGAAGGACGCCAAATTCTTTAACCGGTTGCCTCCATCTTATTCACCTGCCCAGGGCCAGTCCTACCCACCATGCACTGGGGCCTCCTACCAAGTAGACAGTCTCCTGCAGGATGACTTGAGGCTTAACTCAACTGTTAATTCTCTACAATGTGCCCAGAGCAGAACCCTCAACCATCAGGTTGACACCTGCATCTAACTATGACACCCCTCAAGTCTCTTTGTGGAAGATGTCCATCCTTATGTTTATCTTCATGTTTCAAGAGATTGTCCTTCACATTTCAGAAGACCCCTCTCCTGTCCTTAGGCACAGAGTTAGAGGATGTGTTAGATGCCATGGCTGCCAATGGGCACCTCTGCTGGCCACTGTAACTGTGTAATTGTTGGGTAGAGAGCATACCACCTCTGCAGAGGACAGTCCAACAGAGGCGAATGCCAGAAACCCGTGTTTGCCAGGGACCTAGTTACTCTCCTGAGCCTCTAGTTATCTTTTGGACTTTGGATTTTCAAATTTTTCTCGTAACCCATCTCTTCCCTCCTGCTTCAAAGACTTTTACTTTCAAAGAACATCTAATTCATGTATTCTCTAAAATAAGGGGAGGAACTTGCCATGTAAGCAGTAAATATTTTCTGAAAGTAATTAATTTTGATCTTGTTTCTAGGACAACTAGTAAGTGCTAAAGTAGCGTCTGGGAAGTTGGCATAAACTTTAGTGTAATTACGAATGGGACGTTGTCATCTTACACACTTTAAAACTGAAGAAAGTAGTGTTCAGCATTGGAGAGCTTAATAGATTCAGTCACATTTACATAAGTACTTGGGGTGAGTTCCCTGTTGTCATCCTGAGCTGGCGGCTGTGCCAGTTAGATACAGGAGTCAGCTTGACAATCGAAGGCTGAACCTGGGCCATACTAGTGAAGAACTATTCAGCTAAGATAAGTCCTCAGCAAGTCTGTGGGAGAGTATCTAATTGATGTGGGAAGACCCAGCCCACAGGGGATGGGCCTGGTCCTTGGGCAGATGGATACCACAGAAAGTGAGTAGGTTGGAAATAAGTCTACGGGCAGGCTGGGAAGCATTTCCTGTGGATCTGGTGTGGCTGGTTAGCTTTCGTTCCTGATGTTGGAATGAACTCCTTTGTCATGGTGAGGAACTGTAACCAGAACTTATAAGCTGTAAAAAAATCCCTTGTGTTCCTAAATTGTACCTATTTATGATATATATAAAGATAAAGAATTTCAGTCTATGAACCATAAGCACATTTCTTTTTCATACTTTTGCAGAGGTCTTCTGTTCACACTGTGTATTTTGTTTTATGTTTTACAAGAACATATCTGCTTTATTAGACAAGCTGAAGAGAGCAAAAGCTGAAAATGGCTTGTATGGTTGTTTCCGCCTCTTCGGATAGGTTCTCACAACTTCCTTGTTCCTGATGTGATCCCCAGACTTTCCAGACTTTCCCTCAAGTGGATAAAGGTCGTGTGCAGCACATGAGTCTTGTTCCCTGCAAAGACTCATTCAGCTCATCTGTTCCATTGGTTGGGGCTCAGGGTCAGAAGCCTGGGCGGGAGGAAAGGATGCTGTGGGATGCTGCTCTTCCTTTCCCTCCCCGTTGCTTCCTCATTTCCTCCTGGCTTACTAGGCAGCACGGGACGTGTCTGCTGATGGGATGGAAGCTGGGAACACAGGGGACAGGCGTAATGTGTGGGGGAGCCTGGGCAGGACAGGCGACAGTGCTGCGCTTCTCTCCTTGAGACCCTGGCTGACTCTTCGGGAACATCTTATGTCTAGTTCCTAAAAATAGGAATATAGAGCCCGTCTCATGCCCAATTTTGCATTTAGGTTTTAAAATGTACTGGGCGGGGCTAGAGAAGTGGCTCAGGGGATAAAGCCTTTGCCTCACAAGCAAAAGGACCTGAGTTTGGATCTCTGGGTCCCATGTAAAAATGTTGGATTGGAATTCTGAGCCTGGGAACCCCAGAGCAAAACAGTAAGGATGAAGAGCAATCCAGGATGATTCCTGATGTGACACTTGGGGTTACACAGGCACACACACTCAAGTGCCCTCTGGCACACACACACACACACACACACACACACACACACACACACACACACACACCTTTTAAAGTTCAAATGGTTTCAGAAGTATGGAAAATTTACAATGTATTAAAGAGAGTTTTTCCCGTAGTTTCAGGCTAGATGTGGGCAGTACCTCCTACCGCTGGCTGCCGAGGCGCTGTTCTGGGTTCTCGTCAGCTGCAGAGCTACCTGACCTCTCTCCATACTCTTCCGTGCTTAGTTCTTCCCAAGGCAACTGGGAGCAGCATCCTTCTGCAGAGTTCCTCTCTGTCCTAGGGAAACTCTGGCACTCAAATCCCCCAGAATTCCCCAGAATGCCAAGGCAACACCCCTACCAGGCCCAAATGCCAGCCCCCATGCCCGACCAACTCCAAAGATAGAGACAAATTCTCAGAGGGGTTCACACGTGTGGCTTTTTGATATCAGCCATGTTCTCGCAAATAACTATGGATAAATGCTCTTTTTAAGTACATTAGTAATTGTCCATACTTTTGAAATCATCTGAAATTTAAAATCATACACACAAGTAACATGCATTTGAAAACATAAATGCAAAGCCTAGAGTCCAGTACTCTAATTAACCAAGTTTGTCTTCTTGTAGTTTAGACAGTTTTCACACTTTCAATACCATAGTGGTGCAATGAAAGCATACCCTGGGGCAGAGATAGCATTATTAAATGCAGAGGAATTCGGGGGTGTGGTTCAGTGCAAATTCACCAGGCTGAAAGAAAGTCCTTTGCTGCTTGTCAGTTACGGACTATTACTCCATGAAAGCAAGAGAGGATTGATTTTCTGTGCCTCAGAGTTCTTTGTGACCGGGCTCACTGACTTTGAAAGTGACATCTAGACGCTGTGAAATTTTCTCCCATTTGAAAACCTAATTCAAAATTCCTTTAAACAGTGTCAGGGTGCATTAGCACGAGAGTACAGTCATTGGGTCCATGATATGAACATTGTCGAAGCTGCAAGGTTGTAACAAGGAGAGGGCCCCTGGTAGCATAGTAGGCTTTCTTCTAGTGTAACAGGGAGCTTTCTGATTTGCCAGGTTTTTCAAAGGCCATTGTTTAACAGTAAGAATGTAAGAGACAGGAAGGGGAAGAACGCAGCCAATCGGTATCTTTTGGGCATGACAGGGCTATTACGTCCACGAGCTCACTGAAGGTGTGTGTACTTCCACAGGATTTGACCTAGCAACATTTCACCATGGAAGGGGAAAGATCTCACACCCTCCTGAGAGACAATTGAGGCTTACACTGGGGGGGATGCTTTCCTCAATGGTATACCCACTGATGTACAATTCATACTCCAATAAGCGCTCAGACATGTGCCATCAAAGGCATAGTGGGGCCCACAAGCAAAAAGACATGGAAATAAGTGGGAGACTAATGGTGAAGAAGTAGGGTTGCATGGGGAAAGGGAGGAGGATGGACTGGAGGCATACAAATATCACAAATATGCACGATTTGTGTATGAAATTCCAAAAGAATTAAAATTGAATCAACGAAGTTATTATTTAAATAAGGGAATCTAATTCTTTCACACCTTAATGTTCAGTGATAGAGAAAAGTAGGCTAACAGTCATGAACAAGGATGCTACATTTTACGGTGGCTTGTGCGTTTCAAAGTCAGTCTAGATGAAATGGTTCAGCGAAAGAGCCCATTTCAAAAAGAAGGTGTAAAACTGATTGAAGAAGATATCTTACTATCAGCCTCTGGCCTCCACAGGAGCCCCACATAGGTGGAGCGCCCTTGTGTGTGCCCACATATATACGAGAATTTGTCTTAAAGGTATTTTGTAAATAATAGCCTCAATGTTCCCTATGAAACATATGAAAATCTGTAAAATGCATTTCAAAATCACCACCTGGAGATGAAGGCCTGATTCCTTTGTTCTCAGAGCGCTGACTTACAAACAGCTGAAATGAATTAAACCGTTTGGAGGTATTTGGTATCTCCTTGTGTTGTTTGCAAACAGTCAGCCCAAAGGTGTCCCAGCTGTCTAGCAGACAGGTTTTCCCTTGCTCACACATAGCTCCCTAGTTGAATCTGATGTAGCTAAGGACACAGGTACCACCTGGCCTGGCTAATCCTGTGCCCCTTCAGCCACGGGGAGATGTGGGGTTTGCTTGTTACAGCAGCCAACATTCACCATCCTGACTGGTATAAAAAGCTGAGGAAATGAAAACAGAGACTCCACTTGTCATTTTTCCTTGTTCCTTAGATTCAGCAACCATCGCTTTGCGATGTCAGGATCGATCACACAGGCTCTTTCTAGATGACCCTGCAGCTCTTGGTTTGAAATTTACAGCCGAGGAGGAAAGAGACGCTAGGTAAGCCTTATTACAGAACACCCTGAGCTGACAGGAGGGACCCAATTCAGCAGCAGAGTTCAAGTATAAAAATAGCTATGGAGAAGAATCTAACATTACTAACACTAGGAGGTTGCCTAGGTCTCTCGCTTGCCCAGGTTTTAAGACAAGTAGTTCCCACTGTCCATTAGTTTTATTTTCTACACTTTTAGTCACCTATGGTCAACCAAGGCAAGAAAAGAAAGGTGGGTCCAGTACAATGAATTACATACTCTGACAGGGAGAAAGGAAAGCATGTTCATATACTTTAATTACAGCATGTTATCATTCCTGCTCTTTCTTTATTATCAGTTATTATTGATGATCTCTTACCATGCCTACTTTATATATTAAACTTTATTATAGGCTCGTGCATATAGGAAAATGCATAGTACATGACGGGAGTGGGTGCCCTCTGCAATCCAGGCATCCATTCAGGTCCTAGAATATGCACCCTGTGGATGAGGGGTGCTGTGTGCATTCACATCCAGTTCCCAGGGGATCTCCACCCCCCATTCCTGTTACTGCTCTTCATTGATTCCCAGTGGACCTGTTCACAAAATGTGCTATATTTCTGTGTCCCTTGTCAGAAACAAACATTACACACGGGGGAGTTCCTCGCAGCCCCAAGAGCATGCTGGGAGCTTAAGCAAGCTCAGGAGTCTTGCTGAGGCAAAGATTTGAAATGTGTCTTGAAGCTGGAACAAGGTCCTTAGCAAGTAATGAAAATGAACCCGCTCCCCAAAGACTTGGCCTGGAAGTGTGACTCCCCAGCTTAAACGTCAGGGCTGTGTTTTTTAACCAGCTCTAAGAGGAAGTGTGTATCTCAGGAAGAAATACAGTTTCTTCCTGGTCCCTGATGATACACTAAACATGCTAATTGATTTGAAGCTGAGGTTTAGGAGACTAGAAAGCCCTGAGGCCTTAATCATAGGGACACTTAGAGCTAGACTCTTTACCCCACCTGTCAGATCCTGGCTGGAAATAGACTCCTCTGATTTCCCAGTATTCCCCGGGGCAAACAGCTTGGTCTACTTCACTAGCTGCTCTGAGCTTGGAAAGAATTTCCCTCTTTACTTGGGCTTCCTGCCTGGGTGGGACCTGGCTTGGGGTGGGGGACTCTGCAAAGCACCCCACTCCTTTCTGATTTTATAAGAAGTTTCATATCACTTCATCACACCGCCTGTAATTTCATCAGCATGGCAAACTAGGGTCAGTGGTAGAGTGCTAGTTTAGCATGCACAATGTCCTGGGTTCAATTCCCAGCATTGTCAAAAGGAGGAGGAGGAGGAGGAGGAGGAGGAGGAGGGGAGTTGCAGAGAAAGCTGCAATAGGGATGGAAGATAGAAGACACAAAGAGACTACTCATATCAAGGACAAAATATCGAACAGAAAAGTTGAAAATCCCTGCCAAAAAATGGGGGGGGGGGAAGAGACATGCAAAATAGCACTGGTCAGTGAATATCTTATATTAAATTAACTTCCCCAGCAGGTAAAAAAAACAATGTGAAATGCAATATAAATGTCACAAAGAGAAATAGCTCCTTACCTCCAATTGGATTAGAGCTTTTACTTTTTATGCCAACATCTAATCATGTGGAGTGTATGAGGAAGCAGGCATTTTTCAAAAACTGCTAGCTGAAGAGCCCAGGATATTGAAGAACCCTCTAGAAATATTTATCCAAGGTCTTAACAATGTCAGACTTAGTGTCACCCTCCAGGGACCGATTCCCAGGAAGTAAATTGTATGGGAAGAAGTCGAAAGACCACTTAGAACCAAAATATTGAAAATAGTGGGATTTGGAACACAACCAAAATCCAACAATGGGGAATAGGCAAAATAAATTATAGACTATCTATGAAATCAAATACGAGGTAGCCATTAAAAATGAAGTTCTGTGGTATCTAACAAGACCAGAAGAACTGCTGATACATTGCTAAGTGTCCCTGGTGAGTTGTACAAAGTTGTTAGCCTATTTAGCGATAGCTGAGATAAGTATATTTATTTATGAGGGAAATGGTGGAAAGGTATTTTGACATATGACATGCTGACTGGCTTTATTATACTGATTAGGTTTGTGTCTGTATAAGTAATCGTTTCCATGATTTTCCAATGTATTTACCAGGGAAATAAAATTTTAATAACAAGAGAAGATGCTTTGGATGTTCCGTAGCTACATCACGTCTGTTTTGACATTGGATTTCCCTGGAAAAGTTTCATGTAACCACGTAGTAGTCACTCTTCTCTGTTGTGAGCCCCCTCTGAGACTCAAGCAACTTAAGGTTGGAAAAGAGGATTTATTCAGCTTCTAGTTCAAGAGGGGGATGCAATCCTTCATGGAGGAAAAGGCATGGCTGGCTGGCAGAAGTCACAAGTGGCCTAAGTCACACCCATCGTGGAGGCTGAGAGCTGGAAACTGGGCAGACTGCAGGACTAACCAACCTCAAGGCCCATCCAGCTTCCTCCACCTCCTAAAAGTGCCATGACCTTCCCAAGCAACCAGAGATTGAAACACGCGAGCCTGTGGGGGGACAGCGCGCATTTTAAACGTGACAAGCCACTTGCACCAGCTCCCTGATTCGCTTTTTAGTGACCCCAAGTTGAGAACCGTTGGAGAGAAATAATAGGAAAGAAAATGAAGTCATTTTGCAACTTGGAGCATTTGGGAAATGATAGGTAGAGACCTTCCCTGAACTTCATGGGGTCATGGTGACAAGAGGGAAGAAGATTGTCGGGTGCGAGAGAATTATAGACAACATTGTGGGAACATCAGAGACACTTCACCTGTGAGAGTCAAGACTGACCCTCTGTTCTCTAAGACCAGTGCCCACCGGGGAAATGATACTGTTCAGTTCTTTCTTTTTTAATGTTATGTGTAGGCGTATCATTGGGGAGTGTCGGTCCCCATGTGTCCCATCTACCCTCACCCTTCTTAATACGAGGAGGTATGGTGCCTCTGGAGGTTTTTCCCTTTCGTGAGGTAAGGTCTGGAAGATTCCATCAGGTCACACCCCTCATCACCTTCAGGCTCTTACATTCTTGCATCTCCTCTGTGATGCTCCCTGAGCCTTGGGGTGGGAGTGGGGACAGGCTTAGAAAGTCCTGTTCAGAAGTGACCACGTTACAGTAGAGAAAATAGGCCTCCATCAAGGACTGCAAGTAAGTAATGTGACACCTGGTTAAGTTCACAGATGTTCGTTCCTGATCATTTACAACTAAGGGGGTATGATCTCAACAGAAGGGGAGGGCATATAGTCTGGCAGATAAAAAGTAACCATTTTGCAAATGGGTGATTGACCCCTCCCTCATTGAGGTTTCCTACTTTTATTACATCTACCCTTGAATGTGCTCTTATAATAAGACTCCAGTTTAACAGCTTTCTGTCTCTGGCCAGGGGGTGACATACAGTGCCCAGCAGGATGGAGTGAAGGGCATTGCAGGAGCAGCAAAACTGCAAAAGAAAATCAATAAACCACAATCCAGAACTTCAGAGACTATATATCAACCACCTAGAACTAGGCCAGACTAATCTCTCCCCACCCTGAAGCTCAGGGACATTTGCGGAAGAGGGGGCGGTAAGAGTGTAAGAGCAAAAGGATGGAAGGAGCAATGATTTGCAAGATACTCCACACAAGTTAGGGCCGAAGCAATTATAATTGGACTTTGCATGCCCTGCGCAATGTCCAACACACTATTGACCTCACAAAGTCTAGCATCTGCTAAAGGCACCAAGATCCTTGGAGGCAAGGGATTGGCAGCCACAGTAGTGTTCCTATGCTTAAGGGGAACACGGGAAAGGGTTCAGGGAAATGCCACTGGGTCCTTGTACGTCATCGGAGAGGAAGGCCCAGAGGAGAGTCAGGCATGCACAAGAAAGGACTCTCTGGGAATTGGGGCAGGAGGCACTGGGGGATAGGGAAGGAGGGGTAAGGGGAGAGGGAGCAGGGGGTTCGGGGGGAGGAGGAGGGAGGGAGGGAACTGGTGTACCTATTAAGTTTGTATGAACTGAAATAATAATAAAAATGTATTAAAAAAAAAAAAGAAAGTCCTGTTCAGGGCAGAACAGTCTGCAGTGAGTCACTTATTTCTGCACATTGGCCAGTTGTGACTTTCTACTTGAAACAGCTTCTACTGCAAAAGGAAGCTTCTAGAGCTAATGATAAACGTTGAGAAGGCAGCTTGACGTAAAGTCCTTGCAGCTTGTCCTAGCTCTCCAGCAAGTGTATAGACACAGGGTACAGTTAGCAAGGGGGAGCTTGGGAATATTGGGGCACAGGGTAAAACAGACTAGCTGAAACAAAATGGGGCTATTTTTGATATTCATCTGAACAATTTCATATTCAGTACAAAAAGGTGAATCTTTGAATTTTAAAATACAATGTCCTTCTTATAGAATCAAAAAAGTAAAACTAAATGATATATATGGGGGATGTATTATATATGCAGCAAAATTAGATGCATGTAAAGACAAGGGACTGACAAACAATACAGTAGTTCTAAAGTGTGAGGAGTCAGGAGATGGGAAGGAAGAACACATTAGGTAACAGACATAAGTCAGTGTAAAGAGTTTAGTTTTCACTGGGTCACAGGTTCACGGGCATTTGTTATCTAATTAATTATTAATGGATTTCGAACCACCAGTGAGATGCGTTGGACAGCAAGAATGATCAATGTAGCTCTGTGTGTTTGTGGTCCAATGAAGGAGGAAGTGAGGAAGCGCGGGAAAGGGAGGAGCTCCCAATCTGGGGGAGGCTCGAGCACAGGCCGTAGGCTCTTTCTGCTGGGATGCAGCTAGTTTTTCCTCTTTAGAACGGCACTGAAATAAAGGAGATATCTGTTCTTTTGTTTTGTATTGTGTGTGCATGTGTGTACATGTGAATATATGCAAGTCTGTGTGTGTGCATGTGCATGTGCATACCCTCTTACCCCACATGGAGAACCCAGGAGCCCAGAGACGACTTGGTGATGGTTCCGCAGTTAGAGGGTGTGGTTACTCATTCTTGAGAATACTCTCTAAAACATGACCAGTCCCATTGACATTTTAGCTATCATATGTGCCTGTGCATATGTATGTCATATATGCACGTATGTGCATGTGCATTCAGGTGTGTATATACCTGCACATTTGCACATGCTCGTATGTGTAAGTTGCATGTGTGCCATTGTGAACTTGTGAATTCAGAGGACAAGTGCAGGGGTGGGTGGTCCTCACTTTCCACCTTCTTTGAAGGGTTCTTTGTCTGCCACTACATATGTCCCCCTGGCTGGCACGAGCTCCTGAGAGTTTTGTCTCTACCTCCCTTCCTACCCCAGGAGTGCGGGGATCACAGAGGCATGGTATTGTTGACTTTAAGTGGGTTCTGGGGATCTGAACTCAGGACCTCATGCTTGCTCAGTAAGTGCTTTACCACTGAGCCATCTTGCCAGCCCGAGAAACCTGTTCTTTATAGCTACCCTCTTACCCCACTTGGAGAACCCAGGAGCCCAGAGATAACTTGGTGATGAGTTCGCAGTTAGAGGGTGTGGCTACTCACTCTTGAGAATACTCTCTAAAACATGATCAGTCCATTGACATTTTAGCTGTCATTCAGTAAGAGACCCTTGACCGTGCGTTGCTGATTCCGAATGACTTAGAGAGCAATAGAAATGTCCCTTGGAGTGCTTTATCATAGGAGAGCACACTCCTATGTCAACTGTTTAATCCACCCTGAGGGACCTGGAAGCTCTTGGGCAGCCAGTGTGCATTGAAAACGGATATTGAAAGTTGTTTCAGGAGAATGTGTCCCAACCGTAGTGGAGTTCAAACAGAATGAGGGAGACATTTGGAGGATGTTACCAAGGACATTTGAATTAGATGACCTTTGAATGCCTCTTCTAACCCAAGACGAGAGTCTAAGTTTCACCCGCTTCTTGGGGGGGCGATCACAACAGAGTCACATTTGCTGGAGCAAGTGACATTTTAATTCCACCTATTATCCCTGCAGCAATTTTGTCATAAGTTAGTAGCCTGCCCATTAATTTAGATTACAACCCTAGTTAGGCGCCTAACATATAGGTATTATTGAATCCTGAAAACAGAGGCCAAGAAGTCATGGGGCCCCAAACATTTTATTGGCTTCCTTCCTTTCTATTAAAGATTCCTACATTCACAGAGATAAAGAACTAAGAAAGGTGGTTGGCATCCTTCATGCCTGTGTGTCATTCTTTAGATAATGGGTACCTCTAACTGATCTTGACAGCCAGACAAAAATCCACCCTGGCAATATCATAGGTTTCCTTTGGCATCTTGTTCCAATTCCAGGATTTTGTCACTGGATGGCCTTGAGATCTGACTATCTGATCTGAGGTTCATTTAAAAAGTAAAGCAGAGCTGGGGTTAAAGTCTTTACCTCAGAAGCAAAAGAACTTGAGTTCAGACCCCCAGATCCTATGTAAAAATGCCGGGCAGAAGTGGTCTTCGATGATGACTTTAAAAGTGGATCCTGGGAACCCCTGAACAAAGCAATAAAGAGGTAGAACAATCCAGGATGATTTCCAATGTTATCCTTGGACCTCCACAGGCACACACACTCAAGTACCTTCTTGTATACGTGTGCACACACATACACACATACTCACACACAAATGTATAGAGTGTATTAGAGAGTCAAGTTTCATGTTTCCATATTGAAAAGACAGAGGTTATTTCAACTAATCAATATATAGAAATTCAATCCCAAACCTCAGGATATAGTGTCCAGAGAAGAGATGACAAAACCAATATGTTAAGGAGAGACGGCGGGGATGGGGGCGTGGGGGGGTTGACTGTCTGGGTGGAGCTGGGTTCTAGTGAACACAAGCAGACACGGCCCCGTGGTCCCAGTACACATCTTTCTGATGCACAGGGATCACACATGCTTGCAGCGTTCCCCATCACATACAAGGCTGTTTGCTGATGAGCGTGTACATGAGGCGCTGCAGAGCTCTGCATGTTCGTTCCCTTGCTTCCTGCAGCACTCACTGGAAACCCCATCTCCATCTGTGTTTATCATGATTGCGAAGCAACACGGTAAGCCTAGCTCCGAAAAACAAAACGAGCGTACCAACACTTGACAGGGTCATTGAGTGTCGGGATGTCTGCATTTTAAGAAGCAACCTTTGCCCTATATAATTCACCTAGAATCAGACCAGCCAAATCTCTCCCTATCCAAAAGCTCAGGGAACCTTGCAGAAGACAGGGCAGCAAGATGATAAGAAGCCTAAAGATGGGGAAGAGCAACGATATGCAAGATGTTCCACATAAGTTAGGGCTGCAGCAGCCAGGTTGGACTTTGCCTGACTTGCACAATGGCTGACATGTCAATGACCCCTCCAAAATCTAGCACAGATCACAGGGGAGGAGGTTTCAGGCAGTAGGATCCTTAGCGGTAAAGGATTAAATAGTCATAGTAGAGTTCCCATGCTAACAGGGAGCCCAAGAAGGGGTCATGGGCTATGCCACTGAGTCCTGAACCCTTACTAGGGTGGAGAACTCAGAGGACGGTTAGAATCAGGGTTCTCCAGGGGATGGAAGGGGGAAGGGGTAGACACTCAGAAAAGGGGAAGGAGGGAGGGGGGTGAAAAGAAAGGGGAAGGGGGAGAGTGCAATGGAGGATGACAGGGGAAGGGGAGAACGAGGGAGAGGAGGGATACCTATTGAGCTTGTATGATTAGGAAAAAATAAAATGTGGGAGAAAAAATAAAGAAGCAACCTTTGAAGATTCAAAAGATCAAAGTTCTGAACCTTAACAGGGACGCTTCGCTCTTCGTAAGAGGAGGGTATGCACTTTTTTCTAATTTCAGAAATGCCCATCCATATTGATGGTCAGTGGTAATTGTCAACTTAACCTATTCTAGAATCACAAGCTTCTGAAGGGCACACCTATGGGATCCCCAGGGCTTGGGCAAGCTTCTCAGTACGCTTGTCAGGAATTATCATGATAGGGTTAATTAAGGTAGGAAGTCTTCACTCACTGTGGGTGGTGTCAGTCCCTGAGATGGGATTCTGGACTGTACTAAAAGTAAGAAAGCAGAAGCATTTATTCATCTCTGCTTCCTGGTTGTAGGTGCCACGTGATCAGCTGCTTCAGGCTCCTGCCTCCTTAACTTCCCCATCACAATGAACTGAGCCCTTGAACCGTGCACCAGAATAAACACTGTCTCCCTTCAGTCGCTTATGTTGGGGTGTTTTATCACCGCAACAGGAAAAGCGTCCAAGACATACAGGAACTATATCTTTAAGGGTGAGATTAAAATCCTAGCAACCGTTTTCTTTATAATTTCCAAATTTTCAGAAAAGTTATCCACTTAACAAGCTGGACTCCTTCAATGACTCTCAAGACAACAAACTGTGGCTAGCAGAATGTTGCAACTGGCATACCCTCCTGGGTAGTTTCATCTCAGTGGTTCTTATAGCTGTTCCCATTCACGATACAAGCTATTTTCAAGTAGATTTTCCTTTCTGTAGCAAGCGATTGCCATCCATTTTGCTCAAAGGTTTCTTCTAATTAATACTCAGTATGCTAAAAATTCAGGTTCCATCTTTATACCATTCGATAAGATAATGTTCTGAAAATTAAATGGCTTTCACAGTCACAAGAGAAGATCAGTTCTCTGAGCTGAGTGTGTGGGGGTGTTTTAGGAAAGACTGCTTTCTGGGAAGTTTACCAGTACTTCTATGCTTCACATAGATGCACAAGGATCAGCCAGATATAGACTGTCATGAGAGCTAGCTCTATGGGTAGGACCACAGTAGACAAAGTGATAGGATGAGACTACTATCTCATCCTTTAAAAATTCTTTTTGTTTATTTGTTTGAGAGGAAGAGCTAGAGTGAGAAGGAAAGAGGGAAACAGAGAGAGAGAGAGAGAGAGAGAGAGAGAGAGAGAGAGAGAGATTGGCACTCATGTGGAAAACAGAGGACAACTTTCAGAAGTCAGTCTTTGCTGCAGTCTAATACATTTACGACCAGAGACTTAGGGCAACAAGTGGATTTCATTCTTTTTTATGATTCTCGGTGACTGTTCTTACTCCGGTTCGGCGGAAGAGCTCATGTCAGCACCAGGAGTTGAGGGAACTGGACACGCCACAGGCACAGGATTGCTGCTAGAGGGACAAGCCTCGCTCACCAGGCTGCAGACTAAACAAGTAAGCTGATGAATGCCAACTTAGTGAACCAGCTTCCCTCATCTGATCTACCTGCCCAGGAAATGGTCCTGCCCAGTATGGGCTGGATTTTCTTGATTTCTCACATCAGACAGTTCTTTCTCTCCCCCCCCCCCGGCTTACTAAAGGATTTGCCTTAACTACTAATTCTTTACAAATGTGCCCAGAGCTCAGATTTCTATGGTCAACCTGATACACTGTATATCTAACTGGCACAATTCTCTCCTTACTCCATGTGGCCTCTGGGGATTGAACCCGCGTCACCGGGTTGTCTGTAGACACCTTTACCCGCTAAGCCAAGTCAGTGGCCACATCTCATTTTTCATCCTGTGAACTTACAGGGTTTTTGAATGATGGGGACCACAGCTAACTGCCTGCCATTCTTGACATCCATTTCACACACACACACACACACACACACACACACAAACCTGACAATTGCTTAGTCGCTTGGTAGGCTGGTAGATCCAAAGTATTCAACTGGAATTCATGAACAATAAAGTAAGCTGATGTCAAGAACAGAAAGTAGAAATAACAAGTCGATTCTTTATATCTAGTTAAAGAAGAGGCTGAAATGGTGTCTCATTTAAGGAGGATGTCGGGTTATGGATTAATGTGATTCTCTAGCATGCACATGACCCTGGGTTGGGCTCCAGCACTCCAGACAACCGGAAAGCATTGGGCTGTTGCTTTTAGCTAACATTCTTGTCTATTTCTGGAGAAAGCACCAGTCTCAGAGACTAGCTGTCTCTGAGTGAAAATTTGCAAAACCATCATTGGTCAACCACACTTTCCGCTTAATTCCCTGCAGCCCTTTGTGAATACTCAAGATGGCATCAAGTGGTAAAGACATAAATGGCAGCTGGGCACTGTTCTGGAAAAAGGATGTGTCAACGGAGTCCAACGAGGAGACCAGAGAACAGAGGAATTTACACAGGGGGAGTTCAATATGGAGTTATTACATTAGCATAGCATGCTCCATTATAAAGATAGAAGAGTGACTCTGAAGGGTGCCAAGGGCCGAGGGACAGTCCACAGGGAGGGATACATTTCCTCCGCCTCACATCTGAGATTCGTGTTGAAAGTATTGCTGTAGCCTGAGCACACAAGAAGCTGTCCCCTGGGATGCAGGTGAGTGAAAAGACAGGCCACCGAGGGAGCTCTGGGTGGGCACAGGGCCTGGGGTCACTTGATGTTCTCATTGGGAGGGTGATGGAAGGTGGTCTCAGTCACTTTCCCAGTGACCAAGGGACTTCAGATGCAGCTAGGGTGGGACACCACCAGGTGTCGCTGTGCGTATACCCCACTAACAGACTCACAGTAGGGACAAGACAAGCAAACTACCTGGGTCTTCTTTTTGCAGTGACTCTACATCATCCTCTACTGATAACATGCACAGCCTGTTCAATGCCTTTGGGAGGCCAAGGGAGGCCTTGGATCAGACAACTGGCCCACTATGGGATACAAAGCACATTTGAAGAGCAGCGATTAGTAGGAAGGGGAAGGACCTTTGTATTTCAAATTTGAATGGTCTATGGACTAACAACACCAATGTGGAGGTCTGTGGAACGCAGGTCTGTATGGCTGATAGAGCTGCCCACATTTATGCTGGGTCTTCCCACATCAGCTAATGCAATCAAGACAATCCCTTACAGGCATGTCACCTCGTTCTAGAAAATTCCTCTCAGGTGGGCTGGGAGGCCTATCTAGGTGTCAGTAACCATCACTGAATCTTCCTATCAGCAACCAAACATGATCCGACTCCACGAGTAGCCCAAGTCCAGATGTTCTCTGTCTGCCATTTGTCTTAGCCTGATTTCTTGTGCTTGGCAGGAGTAGTGGAGAGAAACAGGTAAGCCTGGGGGTTCCGACTGGTTTCTCCTGGCTCATTAAATTAGCTGGATACGTCTCACTTTTATGTGCCCCCCCCCCAGATTGTCTGGTGAGGGTTTTTTTTCTGTCCCAGGTGTGCTTACAGCTACGTGCCTCTATGATACCAAGCTACGTTCTAAATTTGGAGCGTACTGTTAAAATGAAAATAAACAGAAAAAGCTCCTGTGGGGTTTAATAACGAGGAGGCTACTTGGGGAGATACAGTTGCTTAGGCAGCTGAGTGACTGCCTTGTGTCAGGAGCAGAAAATCAGCCCTGAAGAGCTTTCGTTGATGATAACAGGCCACAATCAATTTGTCAGGAAAAAAGTCTACCTCAAGAACATTGATCTTTTTAACTTTATAAGCTGCAAAAGTCCTGCCAAAATTTAAAAAGGAGATGTGATATCTTCCATTAAAAATAAGGACTTATTTTAGACATCTCTATGACACAAAACCAGGAGCTGGTGAGATAGCTTAGAAGGTAAAGTGATTGTTCACAAAACCTGGCACCCCGAGTTTGATCCCTGGGAGCCCACTAGGTGGAAGGAAGGAACTTTCTTCCAAAAGTTATCTTCAGACCTCCAGCTGGGTACCATGGCGTGCATGTATATGTGCTTTCTCTAATAAATAAAAATATTTTTAAATAGATATAAAACAATGAATTTTTTGCATGTATAAATGTATGTGTGTGTGCGCGCATGTGTACAAGAAGGCACTTAAATGTGTGTGCCTATGGAGGTCCAAAGGTGACACTGAGAATCATCCTGGATTGCTCTATCTCCTTTTTGCTTTGCTTTGAGGTTTTCCACACTCCACTTTCCAAAGCTAGAACTATAGGCCATGCCATTTCTATGCAGTATTTTTATGTGGGATCTGGGTCTGAACTCAGGTTCTTTTGCTTTTGAGGCAAAAGTTTTAACTCCTGAGCCATCTCCCCAGCCCTGGCTACTTTTATAATTAGCTCAGTTTGATTTTGTATACAAGCTTAATAACGAATCTCCAAGCATGTGCAAGAGATGTGCCTTCTATTTTCAAGGCTAACTTGGGTGTACAAGCTAATCCAATGAGTTTCCTGCCAGAGACAGGGAAAGAAGAACCTTAGGAAAATAATGAATTAGTTTCCTTCATCTAACTTGTAAAACAAGTCAAGATTTGGGGGAAAGTAGGAACCGAGGAAAGGCTGGATCGGTGTCTCTTCGTGACCTAATATTCTATGAATCTATAATGCTTTGCTTGGGATTAAAACCCACAGTGGAATCTACTTTCATTTTTGTCGAGTAACTCAATGCCGAGCTCCATACTTCCTCAATTCTAACCTCTGTCCTTCCTCACTTCACATGACAAGGTTCTAAGACCTAGGGCTGCTTTCGAGGAGAGGGTGAACAATGGTTGTGGATTTATTTTTGGCTGTGGGAAGCTTAGGGGTCCGATGACAGTTAGTCTTGGTATGTCTAGAGCAGGCAGGAATGGTGACCCGTTCTCAAGAGCCAGTGACAACTACAGGCAAGACAGAGCTTTGGTTCAAAATGACAGGTGAGACATGGAGCCAAGAAATTCTTTGAAATAATAAAAATGAGGGAATGAGCTACTTTCGGACTTCTCACAGCTTTACTTATTTAAGGATAAGCGAGTGGTTATAGGTATTAGATAACCCAAGGTCTGTTGTGTGTGTGTGTGTGTGTGTGTGTGTGTGTGTGTGTGTGTGTGTGTGTGTGAGGGCGCACATGTGTCTGTACCAAAGAGCATGTGGAGACCCAAGGGTGACATCTAGAATCATCCTGGGTTGCTTTAGCCCCTCATTGAATTGTTCTGGGGCTTCCCAGACTCTGTCTTCCAGGATGGAAGTGCAGGCTGCTGCCATTTCCACGTGGCATTTTCACTGGGTTCTGGGCTCCACTCAGGTTCCTTCTGCTTGCGAGACAGAGGTTTAACCCCTAAGCCATATCTTCAGCTCCTGAAAGCAAGTTTTGTATTAGAACCTGGCCAACTAGTGTCGCCTTTGTCTTCTTTTTTTAAATATGGAACCTTTCACGCATTTGCATGTCATCCCTGCATGGGCACCATGCTAATCTTCTCTGTATTGTTCCAATTTTAGTATATATGCTGCCGAAGCAAGCACCTCAGGGCAACCTCTATGCTTTTTTAACATAATCTTCCTATAATAAAAAAGTAGTCCTTTCTTACCTGCAGAGGGTATGCTCCAAGACCTTCACAGACGTTGAAATCTCAGACAGTATTGGACTTTCTCTGTACATACCACATTTCCCCCTCTCATATGCCCTGTACTATTGGCCTGTAGTGTCAGAGTTCATCTATCCTCTCATATTGAATGATCTCTCTGCCTTTCTTGTTCTCTGTGGCCATTATCAAGTTAAATAAAGATGCTGCAGCAGTTACAGGTGCCCACTTGACAGTGGAAAGCAGGGCCCTTTGGGCATTTGTAAAGATTTGTTAAGTTAGCCCTGAGCAATCCTGTGAGGAGATTATCTAATTGATGGGAAGACCCAGCCTACTGTGGGTGGGACCATTTTCAAGGCAAGTGGATAAGATGGAGAACTGGTTCAGTATATTGATGGACAGTTATACTGATCAGCAAGAAAGTATCCTGGTGTTGGTAAGAACTTTCCTGCCACAAGGCTGACGTATAACAGAGAACTGCAGGATGGGATAAAGCCCTTGTTTCCTTATGTTATTTGGGTTCTGAATTCATTTGGCAACAAGATGTTAAGACTAACACAAGCATTTCAGCATAGAAAAAAATCTTTTTAACCAGGGTGACTACAGAGTGACTAAAGGGATGGTAGTATGTACAGCCCAGAGAGGCTGCACTGAGGACCCCCAGGGCTTGGGCTGAGGTGGGTCAGCACAAGAGTCCTTCACACTTCTCAGAGCAGCACTCGGCTTAAAACTTATGAACTGTGATTTCTAGAATATTTTGCAATGACAGTCTACTACTGCAGGGAACTCAAGCCGTGGAAAGGTGAACTGCTGTGGTGTGTTGTGCTGCCTAAAGCAGTGAGCTGATGGGCTGGGGAGGTGGCTCAGTGGTTAGAGCCCTTGCCGCACGAGCACATGGACTTGAGTTCAGCTCCCAGAATCCATATAAAAATGCCAGGTGGGTATGATGGCAGCCTGTAACTCTAGCCCTGGAAGGCAGAGCCTGGGAATCCCTAGAGAAGCTGGCTAATGGTGTGCTCTGAGTTTAATCAGCGACCCAGGCTCGCAACAATATGGTGGAAGAGCGATCAAAGTTCAATTCTGATGTCACGAATGTGCCTTCAGAGACACAAATCACATGCACTCGTGTAGATACATGTACACCTACCTATACACACACAGACACACATGCATGCACATCCCAAACATACTTACATGAAAGAAAAAAAAGAGACTGGAGCTTATGTTGGTGTGGCTGATGACATCTTAAACATATCTTACTAGATCTCTAGACACTTCATAAGGAAGTTTTAAGGCAATAGTTTTTAATCTGTGCTTTGTTGTTGATCCTGGTATTACAGAGATTTTAAACTGTTAAGTGGTTAATGACTAGCGTAGGGATGGATGATGCTCAGTTTCTCCTAGTGTCTCAAGCTCCTTGTCCCCTCCTGAAGTGGTGGATGGAAGGGACATCACAGAACAGCTGGGGGAAGGCAGGGGATAGTTAGAAGGGACTTCTGTTCCCTGTGGTTCTATGAGAAGTTCTGGCATATCTTGGCAGCTAAGTTGAATTAAAATGAAAAAAAAATGTAGAGCTAGAAAAATATCCTTGCTTATTGGCAGGAAAAGAAGATCTTTATAGAAATGGCTACCCTTGAACTTTGTGTGTTAGCCACTTCAGGAAGTGGGATTTCCCTGGTTCTGCATCTGATCCTGGGATATGTCAATAGTTTTCACATAATCTGTGTGAACATACAGGAGTGGGTATCAAAAATAAGATATTACATCCATTTAACTCACTTAAAACCAAAATGTTCTACAATGTCTATGCAATTTTCTAATTTATATTTAATTTTATTTATTATTGGTGTGTGTGTGTGTGTGTGTGTGTGTGTGTGTGTGTGTGTGTGTGTGTGTGTCTTCCACCATCCATGCATGAAGGCCAGAGGAAAAATTTTAGGAGTTATTTCTTTTCTTTCACCGTGGGCTCTAAGGACAGACCTCAGGTTGTCAGGCTTGTGAGACACTTTGACCTGCTGATTCCTCTCACTGATGGCTTTTTTTTTTTTTTTAAGATAGGGTCTTGCTATGTAGCCCAGGCTGGACAAAAGTTGTTATGCATCTAAAGCTAAATACTATAACTTTCAATCCTTTTGTCTCAGCCTTCTATGTGCTGGGATTATAGGTATGTGTTACCACTCCTGGCATTTAATCTTTCAAGCTTTAACTTCCTTCCTTCCTTCCTTCCTTCCTTCCTTCCTTCCTGCCTTCCTTCCTTCCTTCCTTCCTTCCTTCCTTCCTTCCTTCCTTCCTTTCCTTTCTCTCTCTCTCTTTCCCTCCCTCCCTTTCTCTCTCTCCTTCCTTCCACCCCTTCATTCTTCCTTTCTTTTTGTATCAGAGGGTATCTTTGTGGAGGACTAAGGGTGACTTCAGGAATCATCCTGGATTGCTTCTATCTTCTCTTTTCCACTTCATTTCCCAGGCTTCATTCCTCACTCTGGAATTTCCCAGGGCATGAAGTGCAGGCCTCTTCTGTTTCCACTTAGTATTTTTCTGTGGGACCTGGGATCCAAACTCAGGACTTCTGCTTGCAAGGCAGAGTCTTAACCCCTGTGCCGTCTCTCCAGCCCTCAGTTAAACTTTTGTCCATGAATGCAAATATCCCCATATTTCCATGTGTCACAGCTACATTATTTGTATTTAGGGAAACTGTCACCTATTCTTCTTTTAAAAATATTTTATTTATTCATGTACTTGAGAGAGAAGGAAAGAAAAGAACACACACACGCACACAACACACACACACACACACACACACACACACACACCACACGTCATGGTGCATGGGTAGAGGTCAGAGGACAACTTTTGGAAGTAATTTCTTTCCTTCTACCACATGGGCCTCTGGAGAGTGAACTCAGGTTACCGGTTTGCAAGCAGGTACTTTACCTGCTGAGCCATCTCGCTGGGTCCTAATTGCTAATCCTAATTATTTAATTTGAACACTGTTGTTATTTGGAGCTTATACTCTTTAAAATCTCACTGCTTCTGCCATACTCGTTACTACTGGCAGCACAATGAAATCCATCACTGTGACTGTATCAGTTATAATTTTTTTCCTATTCTTAATTTTGCTTTTTTCATGTTATAACCAGCACCATGATATGACCTTAAGCATTATTAGTACCAGTTAATATTAAATATTAATAATATTAAATTATAGCACTGTTAGAAACCAACTGTTATTGTCATGATATCAAAGTTTTAATTTTACTTAGAAATAAGGACCAGAAATTGATTTGGTGTCTGAGTGACTTATAAACTCTCTAAGCTTCAGTTTCTTCCTGGCTATAAAACAGAGGTTAATACCATCTAGCTCCTGTGGTTAGTATGAGGATTATATGAAATAAGATATGTAAAAATGACAATAAACCCAAGGTACCATAAAAATGAATGGTGGGACTATAAAGCAAATGCACAGGAGGGCAGTTAGAGAAATAGCCCCTTCGACTTTTGCTGTCATGAAATTGTGGTTTTCTAGTTCCAGGGTGGATACCTAAGGCAAAATGAAATCGTGCGAGAGAGAAAGTGAGCTTCCCTCCTTTCTGCACAGTTCTTGCACACTCTCGTGTTGTGCAGAGCCCACCACTACCTAACAGTGAAGACCCTTGCAGACAGAGCACCCGAAGTCTTTCGAACTCTATGCAATCGCTGTGCTTGGTTCTGACACCCCCAGACAGAACAAGCCATGATCCAATTTCCTTGCATGGCATCTCCAAGGAAACATAATCAGTCGTCTTGTAAGAATTGTATGTCTTGTCTGTTCTTCCCTCTCTTTCTTGTGTGTTCTTTTGATCTTGTTTGGCCTGGCAAAGAAAACATCTTAGGCCGTAGAGCAAAGCTTTAGTGTTGATTTAATGCCAAGAGCTTTAGGTTTTCCGATGTTGAAGGCGTTTTGAGGCAACTGAGATGGAGTACTCTGGGCTTTTCTAAGAGACATGAAGCAAAAATAGAAGGACCCCAGAGAAATACTGTAAATGAATTGGATGTTTGGATTTTTTAAAAAAAATCAGCACACAAGGGGCTGGGGATGCAGTTTGGCTTATATCACATGTGTGAGGTCTTGTGTTCCATCCTTTGTAACACACACACACACACACACACACACACAGAAGCATACACACATAGAAAGAAATATACACAGAGAAATACACTCAGAGAAACACATATAGAAACACATACACACACATGCACACACACACACACACACACACACACACACACACACACACACACGCTTTAATCTTAAGTTGTATGTCCAAAGGGAATAGGGGTGATTGCCTAGGCTGATGGGTGGCCCTCCACCTGCTTGGCCATCCTTAAACCCGCGTCCTGTTATGACAGCTTTTTCCTGCTTTTCTCTCCTGCTCAGACTCGAAGACCCACCTCCATCTCCTAGAAGGCTTATCTCCCAAAATTAGAGCTGCCCTCTGGGTGCACACCCCGAATCCCAGCACTTGGAAGGTCGAGGCAGGAGGATGGTGAGTTGGACAGCAGCCTGGGAGATGTGGAGAGCCTCCATCTCAGAACACAGCATGATGTCATCGCAAAGTCCGACTTGGATATAAAACCACAGATTCTCGCGGTGGCAGGTGGCGTCCTGGATCTGGTCTGAAATATTCCAAAGCTCGGTGCTGAATGTTTGGTCCCATCCTGTGCTAGGAACTAGGGCAACATTTAGGAATGGAGGAAGTCCCACCCCCAGGGGTATGAACTTCATGGAGTCACAAGGACCTGGTCTTTTCTTTCTCTTTTCCTTTCTTTTTTTTCTCCTTTCTTCTTCTTTCTTTCTCTTCCCTCCTTCTTCTCTCCCTCCTGCCTCCCTTTCTTCCTCTTCCCCTCCCTCCCCTCCCTCCCTGCCTCCCTCCTTCTTCTCTCTCTCTCTCTCTCTCTCTCTCTCTCATCTCCCAGTCACAGGAGAAGAGCTTCGCTTTGGCATGTGTTCTCTGCTACATGCTCAGCCTTGCCACAGACAGCCCCAAAGCAATCGGGTGCAGAAAACCACCAGCTTCAAACTCTGAAGCCTGAACCTGAATAAAATCTTTCAATGGATTGTGGTGGACATTTTGTCATAGCCATGGAAAGTTGGCTGACCGAAGAGGTCTGAGAAGTAGTCACTTCATCCTCCTTGGTTTTACAAAAGGAATCCATAAACAAACCTGTTTTGTTGACAGTCAAAGGACCACGATCTAACTTCCAAATGTGCAGTATTGAATTCCACCCTCGTAACCTCCAAGACAAGCATTTATTATTCCTGCCATGGTTCATAGAGCAATAAAAATTAGGGTGCTACATAAGAAGTCCCAAATTAATTTCTATGAAAAAATTTAAGAGTTTTTTTAAATCGAATAGCTATGCAAGAGCTTCTAAATACCCATGAGGATTTGTAGAGGATTTAAAAAATTGAACACCGCGAATCTGCATATCATTCTTGTGCAGGGGAGGTCATGCTAATCTTCTCTGTCATTCCAATTCAGTGTATGTGCTGCCTTTTGAAGTCAGCACTATAGAAGACTTTTGATTTATTTGTTTATTTCTTTGTGTGTGTGTGTGGTGTGTGTGTGTGTGTGTGTGTGTGTGTGAGTGAGTGAGAGAGATCCTGGATTGCTTTCTACTTCCTTTCTGCTTCCCTTTGGCATTTCCCAGACTCTGCCCTCTAGGGGCCGGAAATACAGGCCGCTGCTATTTCCATCTGACATTTTTTATGTAGGACCTGGGGTCCAGAACTCAGGACCTTCTGCTTGTGAGGCAGAGTCTTAACCACCTCTCCAGCACTGTAGATGACTTTTCAGTGGGGTACACAGTCCTGCTGTGAAGAGGTTATCATGAGTAGACTTGGATTCAAACGGCCTTTGACCCTTCACAGGGAGCAGCTGGGGTCACTCATCTCCTGATATGACTTCCAATCTCCTTGCAGCTCTCACTTCAATCAGTTTCTTTTGTACTTTGAGGACACCTATGGCAATCCATCCAATTGCCCAGTTTGAGAATATCGATGACATTTTGTTAGGCTGGGCGACTTAGATTGTTCTGTGGCCTATACCTGCCCTGCCCTGGAATATAATGACCCAGACACTCACCACAGCACCTTGTAGGGAGCTCTGGGGTTTATAAATTCCGGCGTTGAGCATTTTGTGGGACCCCCTCTCTGGTTCACTCATATTTTTTATCCTGTGTTTTTTCTGACCCTCTGCTCTGGCCCGTTTTGACTTTTCTATTCTTGGAGCACTCGCGTCCTTCTCGTTCCTGACTCTCGTCTCCCCATCTGGTACGCTTTACTTCATCTGGTCACCTGGATGTCAACGCAAGGACCCCTCCCCGCCCCCTTTGCTCACAGCTGTATCCACAGCTGTATCACTGTGTCCCAGCTTATCACACACAGCCCATGCCTAGAAACAGCATCAGGCCTACTGTTCAAATGGGCTAAATGACACCTGGTAATATCAAAACACACCCAAATGTCAGAGCAAGCACAGTGGAGCCTGTTGCTCATTCAACACAATGAAAGGAATGTCTACAGCATCCAGCACAATATTGTCCATATGTACTAGCTCCAAGTCCTTTGCTGATAGCAAAGTCTACAGTCTTTTGTACAAAGTAGTAGTGTTTGCCCACAACTGATATCACAATATCATTGTCCAATATACTTTAAATAATCTTGACATTGCTCATATATACTTTAAATGACCTATACATGGCTTAGAATACTAAATGCATGCAGATGCTATGTGAATTGCTGACATACTGTGCTGTTCAAGGAATAATCAAAAGAACAGGGACATGGTCTGGATACATAGCCCAGGCTGACCTCAAGTTTGCAATGCACCTCCATCAGCTTCCCAAACGTTGGGATTACAGGCACGAGATACCATCCCCTGCTCTCCAAACTTATTCATTCCATGGTGGGTTGAATCCATGGACATGGAGCCCACAGAGAGTGTAAAA
Organism: Typhlomys cinereus; assembly: GCA_023101885.1. Classification (NCBI taxonomy): domain Eukaryota; kingdom Metazoa; phylum Chordata; class Mammalia; order Rodentia; family Platacanthomyidae; genus Typhlomys; species Typhlomys cinereus. The sequence continues at coordinate 407,853 of JALPQD010000890.1, forward strand.
AAATGTGTCAGTCATATATAGAATATATCTTCCAGTTCCACTCAGATCTTCACAAGACAATAGATCTCCACAAACACACAGCAGACACCATGAATTGAGAGGTTTAATAATTTAGCATATGCTCATGCATTATGTATCCTGTAACAGTCACTGTTTTAAGGGCTTTATAATTTTATCTATGTCTCAGTTATTGTCACGATATCTCTATTTTAAAAGCATGGATGTGGAGTAAATGAGATCACATAATTTGCTCAAGTCCCACAGCTAGGAGAACCAGGAACCAAGATTCCGACTTGGTCTAACTCTGGAGTCTTGATTCTTACAGACATCTAATCTCTTTTAAGACTATCTCTTCTACCTGCAAACACTGGTTTTAATAGGAAAAAAAAAGAGTAAAATACAATTTGCAAAAAACCCAAAGTTTCCTTTCTTCATGAAGCAGGATCTGCAAGCTCAAAGCTTGCTCTCTTTTGTTTCTCTCTGTGATTTACAGTCACACCTGTTTCCCCCAGAAGCAGCTTCGAGGCCTGGCAAAGGGGACTTCTCATTTCCTCTGCTTTCCCTCCTATTCCGGAGCACAGAACCACACTTTGGACAGGGTTTTTTTTTTTAATTGTTAAATGTTTAGAAAATGGTTCCTGTTGTTTTCTTTGAAAGCTAATCTGCTCCTTGGAGTGAAAAACTTCAACACACATCTGTCATTTCTGAAATGGATTGCTGGGAAAATAAACCCTTTATTCCAGCAGTAGGAACATAAGCCCAGACAAACACCCAGAGAGCCCTGAACCTGGAGCCAAGCACTCATCAACGTTAGCGGCTACTTCTCAGCTACAATGGTCAGTGATTAGAAAGCTGAATTTTGGGAGAAAGAGGAACTACAGCTTTGAAAAACAGCTTCCTTTGAGGTGGTTTTCATAACACAGAAAACATGATTTTATGACCTTTTAGGAGAATTGCTATCTATGGTAGGTTTCAGAAGGCTGCAAATTCCTTTACACTTTCTCCATCGAGCACATTTCTTGCCCTGTGGAACTAAGTCTACCTCTTAATGGCCAACAGAATAAAATTAAGTCATATGATATAACTACTGTGCTATATAGGTCAGAAAAGACCTTCAGATTTTCTCCTTGCCCCCTGGAAACCACCACACACACACACACACACACACACACACACACACACACTGCCTTGCTACCAGGCCGTGCCCATAGAGGCCTCTAGCTGAGCCACAGAGTCTGAGTCTTGGTCTGTAGCCAGCACCAACCTGTTGCCATGCTGACAAATGATACTGGGTGGATTTTCCAGCCCAAGTCAAGCTACTGCAGCAGATGCACGTGGACCAGATATGGATTATCCAATCAAGACTCTCCCAAATGCCCAACTCAAGAAAACTTGGAGCACCGGGAAGTTGTTTTATGCTGCAAATTTCCGTGAAGCATGGAAATACACAGCAGCAACGACTCACAGAGGGCTACCAGCACAGCCAGTACTTGGAATGTATGTTCCCCAAACATACGCACTGGTGTTACATATTTGACATGCGCTTAACCCCTGAGTCATGGGGTGTGTTGCAAAGAAACTGATAACTTCATAGGTCAAAACTATATCCAAGAGGTGGGGGTGGGGACCAAACAGAAGCTCCACAACTCTGTCATTCAACCTGAAATTGCAAGAACATTAAAATGAAATCGTTTATTCTTAGAAATTTCAGTGCCGTGCTAGGGAGATGGCTCAGGGACTAAAAGACTTTGTTTGCCCTGTCAGCAAAAGGATTGTGAGTTAGGGTCTCCAGATCTCATGTAGAAATGCCTGGTAGAAATGGAGGTGACCAGTAATTCAGGTCCTGGAAAGCAGAGCCCGGGGAACCCCAGAGCAAAGCAATAAGGAAGTAGAGTAATCCAGGATGATTTCCCATGTCATCCTTGTGCCTCCATAGGCACACACATACATGCAAAAAAAAAAAAAAACCCCAAATAAATAAAAAAGCTAATATTTAAAATATGAATATATAATGTGGTGACTGACTTAAATACTGATGCCTGGTTATGATAAGTCTAGATCTATCACTCCATCAAATGGTTCCTGAGGCATGTATAGTTGCCACAGAGCCACTTTGGAAATAAGAATGGCTTCCTCCCTCTACCCTAAAGATCTACTATTATGAGTCGATCATTTCTCTTCCCAAGATCATCTTTTTTTTAACTTATTAAATTTGCTCGCAGGTAACTTCATACATGTGACATGTGTTTGATGTTTTCTAATTACTCTCCCTCCCCGTTCTATTAGTGTCGTGTCCCCCTCCCCCCCAGCATCTGAGAAGCAAGAAGATCAGGAGTCCAAGGTCCCAGGTCCCCCTCAGCTCCATGGGGAGTGTATTCCGAGTGTAGGTTATGTAAGTCCACTTACTCCTCTTACCTCTCCTCTAAGCCGTGTACAGCATTTCTAGTTAAAACTATAATATTAGACGCTGTGAATGGCTGAGAACAATGCCACTGAGCATTGTAAACTCTTGGTGTGGTTGTGTTTAAAAGAGGATCTTCTTTAGGGCCCTAAACAGGACGTTTCTATCCACTAGCATCAACTGAATGGTATCTTCCTCCTAGGGAACAGCCGCCATCTTTGTCTGAAACGATCAAGATCATACCTGTTGACTGTTGATGTTTCCTGAGACAGAGGGGACTGGAGGGTCCTGGGACCATATCTGGAGCGCATCCCAGCCATTAGTATGGTATTCGACCCTAATTCCACGTTCCCTCCGGGCCTTGAGATCTAGGGAGGGGCTAGAATATACATGACTTTGCATATGCCCTCTACTTTACAGGTGGTCTCCCATGTGGTCTCCCAATATGTGCTCTTGGGACCTTGTGGCCTGGGAGGGTCACTGGGGTATTAGCCTGAGGGAGGTTAATTGAAGGGAGAATTCTATTTGATGAAACTGGGTAGAAGTTTCCACTGCTTTTTGCTTCCTGACTGTGAACTCTATACGACCTGTTGCTTCCCGCTTTTACCACCATGCCTTTCCCCCCAGGATGGACGGCACCCTCAATCATCAGACCAAATCTGTCCTTCCTTCCTAAACTGCTTTAGTCAGGTATTTGGGAGCAATGATGGGAAAGGGAAATTATGGGGCATCCATGTCTTTGAGTGAAGGGAGCTGATACCTGTAACCTGCAGCTACAATTTCTCTGACAAGGATTTAGGGGCCACCATTGTCGAAAAGCACTGGACTCTTCCTTTGACCTGCTGATTCCCATGGCTAATAAGACTAGGATAAGAGGCTTGGCATCTAATTAGCATTGTATGGATTCAGAATGCACAGGATCTATAGAACTTTTGCTCCTTTTAATTTTTATTGCTTTGTGGTTGTCTTTTAGTTAAGTCCGCCCAGCACAATGCTTTCCTTTAAGAAACAGTGTCTTTGAAGCAATATGATCAGTCTATATTTAATAAATTACTATGTAAAATTAACTTAGAAATCCTATTCTACTTTATCTCTCATTGTCTTGAGAGTCATTTTCTCTGTGAAGAAAATATGGGGCCCTGTGGCAGAAAGAACTGAAGGGAGGTAGGAGAAGTCATGTGATGTTTTGGAGCCTCAAATTCTTTAAGGAATAACTATCTATAATCAGCATCTAAGATTGTGAAAAGCATGTGACATAGAATTAAAGAAAGCCAAGTTCACTTCTGAAAAAGAAAAAAAAAACAGTCAGCATCTGCCTTCACATTGCTTGGGTCTCCCACATTAGCTTAGATCTTGGGTCACATTCCTGCTGCAAGCTGGAAGCTAAAGACACCAAGAAGCACTAAGGTATTTCCTAAATTCTCAGGACTTTAATGAGCAGATCACCAACCTCCACTTTTTTAACACCCTGCTCCTGACCCCCAGAGAAGCACTGGGAAGTTTCCAGTCATTGCCCTAAATCTGCCAAGAACACCAAGCTTTCCCTAAGACCCTCCCCCAAGCAGGGACCATCACTCTATGGCATAAGCTAAGGCTGTGTCCCTAAATAGGGACAACCATCTTAGGATGGAAATGAAGCTGCCCTTCAAGCAAGAACCATTTCTCCAGCACCAGACGAAAACACAGTGGGACCAATACTGCTATGCAGTTTTTGCCAATGTCTTGTTTCTGCTCTGTTTAAACCAGAAGCTACTGTTGTCGGCAATCCTAAAGAAAGGACTGGGGACACTTGGTCCCCCTTGGCTTCCTGGTATACTTTGTGTGTGTGTGTGTGTGTGTGTGTGAGAGAGAGAGAGAGAGAGAGAGAGAGAGAGAGAGAGAGAGAGACAGAGAGAGAGAGAAGAGAGAGAGACAGAGAGAAGTGGGGTGCACATATATGCCCCAAGTACACATACAGAATATGGAGTCGTAGTACATCTTTTGGGAGTCACTTCTCTCCTTCCATCCTGTGGGTTCCAGGGATCAAGCTCAGATCACATGGCTTG
>JALPQD010000891.1:0-23290 GCA_023101885.1 Typhlomys cinereus
TGGTTAGTGAAAACTGGCCTCTTATGGATCAACATAGATGGAAAAGAATAATTCAAGAGCATTCAATTCTTCCTCACAATATCATGAGAAGGTGAAATCTTCCTCTACTGAGCTCAGGAGAACAAGGTGTGGGAACATGGGAGAAGGAAAGAGAAAGGTCTTAGCAGGGGGATCCAGGTAGATGTTATGCTGATTTACTAGGGTGGCTGTAGTGACTTAAGCACTAGAAATCTGCTCTCACTTTTCTGGAGGCTACAAGTCTAAGCAAGGTGTCGGTAAGGTCATCTCCTCCTCAGGGCGTGAGGGGAGGTCTGTTCAGGCCCCCCTCCTCACCATAGAGAAGCCCATGTTGTTCCTGCATTTCTTCTTAATATCTTCTCTTTGAGTGCATGTCAAGGTGTCCAAATCCCTTCTTAGAGGACATCAATCATATTGTGTTAAGATTCACTCTAAGGACCTCATTTTAATTAGATTGCTCCAGAACACCTGTTCTCTGAAGAAGGTCACTTTCTGAGGCATTGCAGAACCAGCATAACACATGGTAAAGGGGTGAATGACTGGATAAATTCTTTGGGGAAGGATGGCAAAGATATCTAAGAAGCAGTGTTTATTATTCAGTTTAAATGCTTCATTCTCTAAGTTCCTCCTATTACTTACAAACAAACAAACAACAACAACAAAACTGGAGCTGAGGAGATGGCTTAATTTTTAAATGCACTTACTGTGCAAGAATGAGACCTGGGTTCAAATCCTCAGCACCCTTGTAAAAGCTGGATATGGCTATGTGTGCCCATAGCTCCAGCATTAGGGTATGGAGACAGTCAGACCTCAGGGGCTTGCTGACCAGCCAGACGAGTCAAAATAGCGAAGTTCTGGTTCAACAAAAGGCCTTGTCTCAAGGGAATAAGGCAAAGAGTGATAGATGAATGCTCTTCTCTAATCTTCACATGTTTGCATACAGGTGCGCTCTCTCTCTCTCTCTCTCTCTCTCTCTCTCTCTCTCACACACACACACACACACACACACACAAGCACGCACACAAAGTAAAATAGTAAGTAATCTGCCACATATAAAGAACAGTCACTTTGAGTGCTTTGGAGACTAAAGTTCCCTGTGTAAGGAACTCCCAGCCTTCGCTACCACTCTGCCTGCTCTCTGGCAAGTCCGAGAGGGCATGTCCTGAAGATGTCCACCTGAGCTGGATGAAGTGTTGGTGAATATATATTGCGGCCTCCTTACTGCCTGCTGGGATGGCTTTGAGGTGTGTTCCTCAGTCTCCCAGGGGCTTCAAATCCACTCACCTTGCAGTGGCCACACATGCTTTATCCACTTCCTCATGCTATCACTCCACCTCCCCCTCCCACTCGTGCTTCCATAGATCACCTTATATACAACAACTACCTGTGAGTAAACCCTAGTGCTAGTTAGGTACTTAAGCGTCAACTCAACAATTGAAGCTGCGTTCTGGGCACATTTGTGAAAAGGTAGTAACTGTTCAGGCAAGCCTTTGAGCAAATCTTCAGGAAATTGTCTGCTTGATTTGTGGGAAGGCCCCACCCATAGCGGGTGGGACCATTCCTTGGGCAAATAGATAAGAATAGAGAAGCTGGTTCAGTAAGCTGGCACTCTTCAGATTTGTTGTCTGGTGACAGGTTTGTCCCTCTCTCAGCAACCCTGTAGGTATAGCCAGCTTTCTTGGTTCCTGGTGTTAGTATAAGCTCTCTTGCTAAGCTGGTCTAAGAATGTAACCATACATTCTTATCAGCAACATGCAGAGTAACTGCAACACCTAGTTTGAGAGGTTGCTACTAGACAATCTTCCATTTGAACAATGACCAAACATCTGTAAACTAAAACTGAAATCCAAGACCTTTCTTAGGATAACCCTCCACCCATGTAAACAACTCCACAACAAAGTCTCTTGTCCGCGCATGGACCTTCAGCACTGTTATTTACTTTACTTGTCACTGCAACCAAAGACCTCAAAGCATAACTTGTAGGGTAGAATTTTGTTTCTTGCAATCATTGTTTAGGTAGGTTCAGTCTATCACAGTGAGAAGGTCACAACTGAACAGTTTATGTCATGACAGAACCAGGAAGTACAGAAAAGGGGTACAGAAAGAAACTGTGGCATGATACAGCCTCCAAGGGTTCCCACCCCCCAGTGACCTACTTCCTCCAACTAGCCACAAGTCCTGTCCTTCTCCACCATCAAGTCCTGACTCCATCGAGGGATTGTCCATTCATTAGGTCAGAGGCCCCAGAATCCAGTCACTTCTCAAAATGCCATCAGTTGGCATCCTTAACACAGAGACATTAAATGTTCAAACAAGCTTAAATTTGGAAAATTGGAAAAAATTTTTTGAAGTCCAGTTTCATTTTGTTCCTTTAAACAAATGGCATCCATTCATGTGAAAATAAAATCTTAAAAGCATTGTCTATTAAGATCAGTTAAAAGCAATGTCTATTAAGATTCAGTTTAGGTTTTGTTTCCCTAGGTGTAACACAAATAACTGTGTGAGTGTCCTGGGAGTTATGTATGCCATAATTCATAGTTATTCATGTACTACCAATTACATTGAAATGATGACTGGTGTCACTGGAAACCTTCAATAGTCTTTAATCTATAATTTGCAGTTTTCTGGATTAGGAAACTCTTTGGAAGCCAAGTAACTAGCCAGTTGTTTTCAGAGAGACAGTAATGACTGTTGTTATCAAGGAGCTGAATAAAGTTCCATTTATGTTCTGAAGATGGCTCGATAATTACCCTTGATGGTATCATTAAAAGAAGTAACCACCAGATAAATAGACAGAAAACTAAGTATATAACAGTCCAATAATGTGGGCCAGTATTGTTGGCTGTGAAAATTAACACAATCTTTCATTGATTCTTATTTCTCTAATGGAACACTTGCTTGTATAAGTGCAGTTAATTAGATGAGTTGCCTTGGCTCACGAATGCTATTAGAACAACAAGAGAAATTAAGGGAAAGAGTTTTGAGATTTAGCTTATTCTGTGAAAATAACAGTAGCTGACTTTAAGTCGGCTTTCCCTCAGTCACCTCTAACTCTCACTTCCCTTCAAACAGTCTTGAATGCATCCAAATCCCTTCCATTTCCTGTCAGCAAGCTGATCCTGGACTAAAATTTATTATTATAGTCCACTTTTGAAAAAAACTTATTTTCTTTGTGTATGTGTGCACGTGTGTGCAGATATGTGGACAAGGAAGGCTCTTGAATGTATGGGGGGGGTCTATGGAGGCCAAGGTGACATTAGGAATCATTCTAGATTATTCTACCTCCTTATTGCTTTGGTTTGGGGTTTCCCAGGCTGTGTCTTCCAAGGCTGGAAATGCACGCTACTACCATATCCACTGGGCATTTTTTACATGGGATCTGAATTCAGGTCCTTCTGCTTTTGAGGTAAAGGCTTTAATATCTGATCTCGAAAACCTTTATTTTTTATGGGTGAAGGCCATTGAAAGATTTCTTATATCAAATACTTGGAGGGAATATTCTTCCTCTGTTTCTTTCTTTTTCAAGCTGGGACATAGGAGGCTTTCTTCTGACATATCTTATACAGAAAAATGCATTTCCCTTGTTCATAAATAGACATTCAAAGATTGCTTGTAGTCCCAGGAATCTCCTCCTGCTTCCTCCTCTGCCCACCTTCAGGCAGGCAGTGCACATACAAGAAAAGCCTCCTTTACTAATGTCACACACGATGCTATTTTTCTTTCCCAGATGACTGCTCTCTAAAGCCAGGAAGTAGGGAAGGCATGTGAGGGGCAGTCAAGCAACTTCTCCAATTCACAGCTATCTTCCTAAAATCAGCCAACCACTCACCATCCTGACTCTCTGACCAGAAAAAAAAAAAAAAAAAAGAAAGTCCCTTTTCTGAAAGCAGACACAGTTGCAATATGGGGACATGGCCTTTGAGCTTTTCTTTTTTCTGCAGCAGCTATTCCAAATAAAAGCTCCAGCTTTTCACTGGCAGGTTGCCATGGGAACCAGCTTAATGTGTTTATTGCAATCTTTGTCCATGCTCTGTCTCACTGCTAGTCTTAGGCTCGCTCCTATTTCTGATCTTAATAAGACGTCCACTCACCTGCTCACTGCAACAGCCCTCATATTTTTATTCAACTGATTAACTCCCACTGTTTTATGGCTAAACCATTTTATTTAACAGCCTCCAAAAGCTCCATAAAATGCATCATGAGTCCTTTCTTGGGGCTATTTTAACAAGCAAGACCTACTGCACTTTCAAAACCCCATTCATTGCAGAGGATGGAATGCCGCCTGTAGAAACCTGTGGCCTGTGAGAGATGAATGATAGTGACAAGACCAACAGAAGAAAGCCCCAAGTCCACACAGTAAACGCTGCTCAGCTCTCCCTTGCTCGGGAACTTCCATGCAGTGGGCCACTGGCAGCCATGTTTACACACTGCTTTGGTCATAGTTGACTGGACCTTAAAAGGAACACCTAACCAACCTTGGGCCAATCAAATATTCTGTCTGAGGCAGGGAGATGGTTCAGGGATTAAGCCTTCGCCTTGTAAGCAAACTGGAGTTCAGATCCCTAGATCTCACTTTAAAAATGTAGAGCAGAAATGGTAGTGGACTGCACTTTCAGCCTTGGAAGTTGAAACCTGGGAAACCCCAGAGCAAAGCAATAAGGAGGTAGAACAATCCAGAATTATCCCCTATGTCACTCTTGGGCCTGCACAGGTACACATTCCAAAGTGCCACGTGGTGTACACACACACACACACACACACACACACACACACACACAGGTCCAGAAATTCAGAAAGGATGTCAAGTACTCATCAGTCTGTATGTACGCTGCAAGCTCAGGAGAAGGGAGTCAGGGTGTGAAGGGGCGGAGTCAGGGTGTGAAGGGCGGAGTCAGAGAGAAAGAGCTGAGTGTCTGGACAGCATCTCATTCCCTGTGTCCGGATCCAGTGGAGGCTCAGCTTTAGTTGTGTCGGCTCATGGATTCCATGAATCCTCTCTGGCCTGCTAGCAAAGTCCCTCAGTTTTGCTTAATGTCCTCTGTCCGGGATTTCCCTCATGTCCTCTAACTATAGCCACAAACTCTTGGATGTTTCTTCCCTCCAACAGTGAGAGCTACTTCCCCTCCCCTCGTGGGGCCTGACTTGGTGACTCAGGTCCAACAATTAGAATGGGGCGGAACCCACTGTGTGACTTCCCGTGCCTTGCTTGGTGGTAACTCCAGCTGCCTTGGAGCGCTCCAGCAGATGTGTCCTCAGGATACTTCCTCGGCCTGTGGAGAGGTGCTGGGCGACCAGGCGCTGAGGTCAGCCTCACCATTAAACCTCAACCTTTTGCCAGCCATACGAGGAGCCATTTCAGAGTGGACCCTGCAACCCCAGGCAAGCCTTTGGATTTCTGCAGGCCTGTAACCCGGGAAGGATGGCTCTCCCTCCTCTCACTCAGCCCTGCCAGCCCAGCCCAGCCCCGCCTTACATATGGCTCAAGACTGCCATATGGCCTGGTACCAACTACAACACCCCAGGATTTCTGTGGCCCCGGGGTGTGTCCAACAGTCACCACAGGTAAGATGAATTTTCCTCACACCATGCAGGGCCTAAATCTGAGAGGTCATGAAGAGAATCCTTCAGGAGCACAGCCCAGGGCTGCAGAGATGAAGGCCAGAGGGTGTTGGCTCCCTCTTTCCTGTCCCTACACCTCTCCAGAGCTGGCTGTGCATCCTCTCCGTTTCTGCGCAACTTCTGTTGCTTGCTCTCCAAAGCCCACTTGAATTTGTGTTTTTAAATTCTTTTAGAGTTTCATATATGAATACAGCGAGTTTATGATATTTTCACACCTTAATCCCCAATCCCACCCTCCCTCATTTTTCCTATTACAACCCCTTCTTCTTCCCTGCCAGTTTTCTACCTATTTTCATGTCTTTTGCATGATTTGCATCCTTATCCTAGGAGAGTCAAGGCCCTCTCCATGCAGTAGGAGCTTTGTGCTTTGGTGATTGAGAGCAGGCCATTGATACCGGGAGGAGCAGGGTCCAGATGGTGTGCCTAGTGCAGAACAAAGTCTGGTCCTTGATGGCATGTGCCTAAGCACTTGTTGGCGCGTGGCTTTTATACCAGTGGGCTAAGGAAGGCTTCTTCCTACTACGTCCACATTAATCCTCAGCTGTCTCTCAGGGAGGCAGGGGGCCTCTTGAGATCTTTCCCCTTCCATGATGAAATGTTGATAGGTCAAATCCTGTGCAGGTCTTGGGGAAGCACTCCTACCTGCAATGAGTTCATGGATGCAACAGCCCTATCATATCCAGAAGATAGTGTCTGGCTGCATCCCTATCTCCCTTCAGGCTCTTACATTCTTACTGTTTCCTTTTCTGCAATGTTCCCTGCTGGGCTCCATTTCCGCAGCATCCATAGGGCACTGGGAATTTACTTCTGTGTTTTCCTTCCCATTACTAAGACAATTTCTGAGAGATTTGGACTATCTCTTTTGACCAAACTATGCCGACCTGGTCTAGAAACATGATACTCTTCAGAATACAAGCAGGAATTTGGCAAGAAGGCCAGAGGACTGGCACTTAACCTGAAACACACCACCTACAGTGGAGACCTGCCTCTCAGGTGGTTAAATGTGCTTTGAGGGTTGCCTAGCAACCTAAATGTTTACTCTATCAAGCCCTGGGATTCAAGATTTTGTTTCCAGAGAAGTCTTTCTAGTGGATAACATGTTTCTCAAAATCATAACTCAGTCTTAAAACATAGGGCATCAGAGACCATGTAGCCCAGGATCCTGACAACATCCTCTGTCTGCCTGTAGCATTGTGAAAGGTTGGTTTTCTCTTAGCTGTGTGACTTTTGAATGTGACAAATGGCTGGACATGCTGTCACTTGGAAGTGTTTTCTTCAGGGAAAAGTGGCTTCTTCGCTCAGTGTGGTGGACAGAGGGTCCCTGTTATAGTTGCATTTTGGTGTCAACTTGCCAGTTGCAGACTATTCGGGGTGCAGCTTGTGGAAGGTTAATGGTTGGAATGGCCCCTGAACAAGCCTGCAGGTACTTGACTGATTACTGTGGAGAGCCCAGCCCGTAGTGGGTGGTACTTCCATTGGTGGACCGGATAACAGGAGGTGCAAGGAGGAGGGACTTGCTCTTCTCTTCTCCTGTGTCACCTTGCTGTGCAGTCCACTCTGCGTGCGTCTCGCTTTTAGAGCATTACGACCTTCTTTGTTGCTGCTGCTGCTGTCTCTGTCCTTGGCTGACTTGGAGCCTCAACTCACCTTTTCCATCACATTGTTGCTGTTCCCCCGCCGCCTTTGGAGCCTGGTCTCTAGGCCTTGCTGCTGTTCGCCTGTTCATCGCCGACATCGGAGCCCAGAGTCTCAACCCTCCAGAGGAGGCAAAGGCCTGAGACCTTCTTGGGATCTTTTGGCTTTGTGGAACATTCCGGCCGGGAAAAAGGCTGCTGTGGGTGGCTACCTTGAAGGACACTATTTTCATTGTGAGTTATTTTTTAATAAACTTATTTATATATATTTATATATATTACATTCTATGGATTCCCTAATACAGTCCCCCAGTGATGGGTACATGATCCAGGCTGGTGTTCTCTCTCTCTCCTCTCTCTCTCTCTCTCTCCTTAATGATTGTAATAGAGAGGTCCTGGGGGAACATTTCGAGTTTCTCTGTAATAGATATGTCCCATTGAGCTCACAAACTAAGTTGGCCATATGTCTTCCTCCCCCATGCTATAAGAAAGGTGGCATTTGGGCTCAAGACCAGGGAGTCCTTTAGAACAGAGGGGGAGAAAGGGAGAGGCTTAATGACATTGAATAATTCTAGATCTAAATATACCCACGGAAGCCAATGAATTGCCTTTTCTCTTAAATTGAGTTTCTGTCATATGCAACTACAGAACTCTAATCAGTTACATTTGTTACCTTTACCTCTCTGTGACCAAAATACCCGACAGAAACCACTTAAGGAGGGAGTAGAGGGTCTCCGTCCATCATGGCAGGGAAGACATAGCATGATCAGGGCAGCAGAAGCATGTGGAGGCTGTGAGGGTCCCTGTGGACCAGGAAGCAGAAGCCTAATACAGGCTGGAACCAGGGTGGGCCTAGCTTTCAAGGGCCCACTTCGGTGATTCAATGATTGCCAGCTTAGCCTCATCTCCTAAAGGGCTCGCGGCCTTCAAGACAGTGCCACAAACTGGGGACCAATCACTCAAAATGTGCACCTGCAGGGAGGAATTTCACATTCAGCCCTAAGACTGTTCCATTGATTTTACAGACTCAGAGTCCGATAGATTAGTTGACTTGCCTAAGACCAATGATCAAGTCGTTTATATAGCTGACTGGAAAGTGAGTTCTAGAACGTGGCATGGGCCATCTGTTCTTGCTGGGTCAGACAAAAACTCCCTAATGCAAGCACTTTGAGTGTGGACGTCATCATTGCCTCCTCTCCTCCAGTTTTGCCAGCTAAAACTTTGATAGGCCTACCGTAAATGTCCAAGGCACTGTTAATATCCTGAGGCAGAATAAAACTGGATTCCAAACAGAAACTTTTGCCCAGAATGACACTGATCCACTGCTAGGGTTTGAATATGGTTTGTCTCTACCAAGACTCAAGTTGAAACTTGGTCCCCCGTGAGGCCATGCTGGGAGGCAGAGACTCGAGGAAGGTGCTTGAGGTTTGAGAGCAGAGTGCTCCTGGATGGATTCATGCCTTTCTTGTGGGAGTTCTTGCTCTTGGGAGTGAGTGCATCACTGTGAGAGCAGGCTGCTAGAAAGCAAGGCTGTCCGTCATCGTTGTCTCCTCCACACATACCCACTTGCTGGTCCCCTCTGTGCTGAATTAAAGCGACATGAGTCTCTACCAGACGCTGCTCAATCCCGAGCTTGGCTACTGCCAGAATCATGACCCCTAATAAACATCTTTACTCTATAAATTACTCAACCTCAGGTATCATTACAGAAACAGAAAAATAAATGCCTATTGGCTGATAGTCTTTTGCCATAGCTGTTCTAACCCTCCTCAGTGTATTATTGAAATTTGTACTCGTTCTACTCAGAGTGACACCCACAGTGTGGCAGAACCTAGGAGCTATAAAGTTGTATGCTCTTGGGCCTAGGGGATAAGGATCTGCATCTTTTTTTAAAATTTTATTTATTGATTTATTTTTCCCCAATCATACAATCTCAATAGGCAACCGGGTCCTCTCCCTCCCTCCACCCTTCCCCAGTCCTCCTTGCACCCTCCCCCCCTTTTCTCCTTCCTTTAACCCCCCTTTCTCCCCTTGTTCCATTGCCTCTCCCCCTATCCCATCCCCTGGAGCATCCTTTTGTGTGAATGCCAAACCTCCCTCTGAGTCCTCCACCCTAGTGAGGAGTAAGGACTCAGTGGCATAGCCCAGAGCCCTTTCTTGGGCTCCCCATTAGTATGGAAACACTATTATGACTGTTAAAGGGATCTGCATTTAACAAGATCTCAGGTGAGCTACTCACTACAAAATGAACATCAAAAAGCATCGGCTTTCATTTCTCTTCATGCGTTTGTCTCTGTCTCTATGTCTGTCTTTGTCTCTACCTCTTTGTCTCTCTGTTGTTCTGCTTTTGTCTTTCCATTTGTCTGTCTGTCTCCAGATAGGTAGGTAGGTAGGTAGGTAGGTAGACAGAGAGACAGACAGATACAAAGGTTGTCAAGTGTCTTCTCAAATATAATGATCCTCTATGTACAAAGTCAAGCAACCCTGTTGAAATAAATATTGTAGTTAGTTTTTTTTTTTTTTTTTGGAGCCATGGAAGAACACATTGATCACTGCTAAGAAACTGTAATTTTAATAAAAGATAGTGATAATGTATTGTCACCTTTAAAAAAAAAAGGCTAGAAGAAAGAATTTTGAGAAGAAAGAACTTTGAATGTTTTCACCTTAGAGAAGTGTGATCCCTGAGGAGTTAAATGTGTTAACTAGGTCTAAGTATTATACAACATGTATATGTGTTAAAACATCACATGACATGTCAAAAATATGTGTGCTCTTTAGCAGTTAAAAAATGTTTTAAATGAAAAGTCTAGCATGGTGGCTCATGTCTATAATACCAATACTTGGTACATAGAGGCAGCGGTTAGTAAGTTCAAAGCCAGACTAGGCTATATAGTGAGACACTGTTTCCCAAATGAAGTTCAAGTGGTAGACTACTAGCTCAGCACATGCAAGACCCTAGATATGAACCCAGTAAGATAAAGGACAAAGGGAAGAGGGAAGAGGAGGAGGTGGAAAATGAAAAAAAAAAAAAAAAAAAAAAAAGAAAGAGGAGGACGAGGACAAAAAGAAGAGAAATTCCATGGGCTCAATGTCCACTTGCCAGAATGCGATTTAGAGGGCCTTCTTTTTCTAACTGTGAAAACTGAGTACATATTGTGCATCTTAAACTACCCCTAATTCATATTCTTCCAACACATTCTTCCCAGTTGCCTAAAGATAGTCAAAGGTGCTCAGTGATTTAAAGTCTCTGGAATTCATCCAGATCAGGTCACTGGAGCTAATTTAGAGTATCTGGGCCAGTGGATTTCAACCCTGGCTCTATGTTAAAAACACCCGAGACAATTTTAAAGCCACCAAAGCTGGACCTCTCTATGGACCATTTGAATCAGCATCTCTGAAATGGAATCCACAGGGTAGTTCTGTTTTTAAGCATCCTAAGTGTCAGAAGGTTAAAACCATTGACTGGAGTGTTTGTGTGTGTGTGTGTGTGTGTGTGTGTGTGTGTGTGTGTGTGTGTGCCACGTCCTCAACCAACCATGTTCGATGACAAGGTCGTGACATGGGGAAGACTGCTTCAAGGAAAGCATTTTCTGGAAAGGACATGGCTTATCCAGAATAAATATGGGGAATGTGGGGGTTGTCAGGCCTAAAGCTTGCTTTGTGGAGAATGACACGTTAGCATCTAAAATGGGCAGTTGTTAGGGACTCTTCTTGAGTTTTGCCTCTTGTGTGCATAGATTATGGCAGCCGAATTCCTTCCTCTAAGAGTTGAGTTTACCTCCTATCTGTTCTTAGATCTCTCAGGACTGGCAAGGTTATCACCTCCCCTACAGTTCCTTCCCTGTGCATTTGAGATATATTAATGCATGGACCAGTAACTCTGCTTTGAAGTATTAATTGTCCATTCCCTTTTGGCAACTAAGTGTCATGCCTGCTTTTAACTCTACCTAAAGATATCATGTCTGGTCCCACACAAGAAGTAGATGTCACTTCTGCTTTTTCTTTGTTAGCTAGAATGTATCTACGCTGATTCTGAGGAGATTGGAGAGTAATTTCAAGAGTCCAAAAACATAGGTGGGTAAAAATTCCCTCAACAATACTCTTGCTGAACTAATTCAGAAAATCAATGAATATGAGATTATGTCATCTGTTTACAAGAATCAGTACACAACTATTTCTCATAAAGTACATGAGTTATTAGAAAGTAGAAAGAAAATGAATCCTAATATAGTTTTTACCATTATGACCAAATATAGGCCAACTTATATGATAGCACTAGAATTTGGTATCCTCCAAAAAGAAAAATTAATGTATAACATGTGCCCCCTCCAACAGATTCATCTTTACCATTTATAGAAAATATATACCAGATACGGCACACATATAGTTAACTGTAATGAAAAACACGTTCCTTATTGAAATATAAATGAGCTCAACTTCCTTGGTATATCTTAACTAAATCACAAAAACAGTCTTTATTAAAACAACGATAGCAGGGTGGACCTAGATTCTGTGGCTATTTGGTGGAGTGTTATAGATTGGATAGATTTGGAGATCCTGGGGGAATGGTCCTGTTTGTGCCTTTACCCTCAAGCAATGGGTTAGGTTCTTAAAAATTGTTTATACAGAGGACAGTTCCTGCTGAGCACAGAAAGGGAGACTGAAAGGATGTGTGTCTCTTTGTTTTCCTCTGTGGGCATAGCTACACATTCTTCACCCCCTACCCTAGATTTTCTAATATGAACCCTGGTGTAAGCTTCAATAAATGAGTTCAGATTCACTCAGCCTGGAACTGCGTGTCTGCTGTTCTCCATCTCCACCGACTCCTTGTCCACTTATTGGGTTCTTGGATCTAGGCTGCTTTGGACCACAGCATGTGTGTGCGCGCACGCGCATGCACACACATGTACACTAATGCTTGGGGCCCCAGACTCACAATCTGAGGCTGTGGCTCAGGCATCAGTTGTTCTAAGGCTCAGCCAGGGACACTGAATAGGAACATTCGCCATCCCCAGCTTGATTGCCAGGGTTCTCATGCCAGCACTCGCCCGACCTTCCTCTCCTGAGAAGGTAATTCTCTGTGACAGAGACTCAACTGAAAACAAAAGTTCCTGGTGCCTTTGAGAAGCTAGTTTTACTATTTTGTTCTTGAGTTTCTTTCTTCTCTCCTCAGTAGAGTCTGAAATCCTTTTGATCTGACCAGCTTGTCCCTGGGAAAACACAGTCCAGTTCTTGTGACATCTCTCTTGCCTGTAGATTTGAAATCCCAAGCCATAAACTGTCCTTGGATATTTATGGAATTGCAAGAGATGGTCATGTTTCCCTTAACACAAGATCCTTTCCTGGTTTGTTACCGTTGTTCAAAAACCTGCAGGAGAGGTATGCCTGGTACCATTGCTCAGAAGAGGCACTCAGACAATGGACAAGTTGAACTCTACACAGTCAGTAAGTGTCAGAAGCAGGACTTGGATCCAGGACACTCTGATATATCCTTCCACATCATGTGGTATTCTGAAGGTGGTGCTTTGTGTTAATTTACATTTCTAATTAAAATCTTAGGTATAGAGGGTCACTTCAGATGCAGAAAAATTTAAGTTGCTTTCTTGCTAGACAGGATTTTAAAATGCTGGAATTCTTTGTAATCCTTCCCTAGAGGAAAAAAAAACTAAATAACTTATATACCTACCTGTAACCACTGTATCACATACTTCTAAAAATATATATAAAGCTACCAAGGCGTAGGCGAGATCCAGCCGGGCCTCAACGCGCGCTCTAGGACCCCAGGTCAGCCCACGGGGACCCGGCTCCGACTCCCGCCATCCAGCCGGAGCCGCGCGGGGGCCCAGGGGAACGAGGAGCACCTCCCCCTGCGTCCGGGCCCCGCCCCAGCTGCCCTCGGGTTAAATAGCTCCACGCCGATGCGCGCAGCCTCCCTCTTTCGCCCCACCCCCCCTCCGCCGGTCGGGACGCGTAGGCGAGATCCAGCCGGGCCTCAACGCGCGCTCTAGGACCCCAGGTCAGCCCACGGGGACCCGGCTCCGACTCCCGCCATCCAGCCGGAGCCGCGCGGGGGCCCAGGGAACGAGGAGCACCTCCCCCTGCGCCCGGGCCCGCCCCAGCTGCCCTCGGGTTAAATAGCTCCACGCCGACGCGCGCAGCCTCCCTCTTTCGCCCCACCCCCCCTCCGCCGGTCGGGACGCGTAGGCGAGATCCAGCCGGCCTCAACGCGCGCTCTAGGACCCCAGGTCAGCCCACGGGGACCCGGCTCCGACTCCCGCCATCCAGCCGGAGCGCGCGGGGGCCCAGGGAACGAGGAGCACCTCCCCCTGCGCCCGGCCCCGCCCCAGCTGCCCTCGGGTTAAATAGCTCCACGCCGACGCGTGCAGCCTCCCTCTTTCGCCCCACCCCCGCTCCGCCGGTCGGGACGCGTAGGCGAGATCCAGCCGGGCCTCAACGCGCGCTCTAGGAACCCCAGGTCAGCCCACGGGGACCCGGCTCCGACTCCCGCCATCCAGCCGGAGCCGCGCGGGGGCCCAGGGAACGAGGAGCACCTCCCCCTGCGCCCATCCTCCCTTTTCGCCCCACCCCGCTCCGCCAGTCAGGACACGCACGCGGTCCACCCGGGCCTCACCCCGCTCCCTAGGTAAGTCCCCGTTCAGGCCCCGCCCACCAGTACCCCAGGCCAAATAATTCAGTTTAGTGAAATTGAGAGATCTTAAGAGTTAAAATGACAATGCCAAGTCAAAGTGCAAATCCATGAGAAGCAACACTCAAGTAAACAAATCTCCCACTGAAGAAATTAATCCCATAATGTTAGACTCCAAAAAGAACAAACCCGTGGAAAAAGGCCAAGAAAGCCTGACCCAGGATAACGACTTTCAAAATATGATCATTACCATGTTCAATACTATGAAAGAGGAAATCCGGGAGGAATTACATAATCGAATCAATCGCTTTGAAGAGGAACACAACAGACATCTGGAGGAGTTGAGAAAAACAGTGCAAGAAACAAAAAGTTGGCATAGAACAGTTAAAACAAACTCAAGCAGAGTTTAAAACTGAGCTAAAAGACAAGTTATCTTCAACCCAGAACGCCACAGAGAGTCTTATCAACAGAACTAATGAAGCAGAAAACAGAATTTCAGACCTTGAAGATAAAGTGGGAGTACTAGCCAGCTCAATGGAAGAGGTTGTTAAAGCCAAAAAAGATACTTGAGAGAAATATCCAAGAGATATGGGACACCCTGAAGAAGCCTAACATGCGTATTCATGGAATACCGGAGCAAGAATCTCAAAATACCACCCCTGAGGAAATTTTTCAAACGATCATCAAGGAAAACTTTCCTCATCTAAAGAAAGAGAGGCCCATTCATATACAAGAGGCATTCCGCACCCCAAACAGATACGACCAAACTAGAAGCACACCGCGGCAAATAATAGTTAAAACACTCCACATTCAAGATAAAGAACTGGTGCTGAGAGCTTCAAGGGAGAAAAAACAAGTCACTTTTAAAGGCAAACCTATTAAAATAACAAATGACTTCTCAGTCGAAACAGTAAAAGCAAGAAGAGCTTGGAGAGACATACTTCAAGTATTGAATGAGCAAAAATGTCAACCCAGGCTGATTTACCCTGCAAAACTATCAGTCATGATCGAGGGAGAAAGAAAAATTTTCCAGCACAAAGACAACTTGAAGGGATACATGGCCACCAAACCAGGCCTTCAAAAACTGCTAGAAATGATACTCAAGCGTGAAGAAAAAAACAGGCATATCCAGGAGAACAGAAGGCAAATATAACACCATTAAAAGCGAAGCAATATACTTATAAAAGCTACTAAACATAATAAATGTCTGGAATTAACAATAGTTTCTCCATTATAACACTAAATGTTAATGGACTTAATTCACCGATCAAGAGACACAGATTACAAACTTGGATTAAAATCACAATCCATCAATCTGCTGCCTGCAGGAAACCCATCTCACCACAAAAGATAGGCACGCTCTAAAAATAAAAGGCTGGTCAACAATTCTACAAGCAAATGGAAGCAGAAAACAGGCAGGGGTAGCCATTATGCTATCAGACAAAGTGGATTTCAAACCAAAAAAAATTATAAGAGACACGGATGGATACTACATTTTAGTCAGAGGTACAATTCACCAGGAAGACTTCACAATACTGAACATATATGCACCCAATACGGGCCCCTCCACATTCATTAAGAAAACCCTACAGCGTCTAAAGCAGAAATCAAACCCCCAAACGATAATTCTTGGGGACTTCAACACCGCCCTCTCTACATGGGATAGATCAACAGGTCAAAAGCTTAACAGAGACACTTTGGAACTTATCAAACCCTGAAAGAAATGGACCTCACAGATCTCTATCGAACTTTTCACCCACGCACCAAAGAATACACATTTTTCTCAGCAGCACACGGAACTTTCTCCAAAATAGATCACATATTGGGCCACAAAATGAATCTACACATGTACAAGAAAGTTGAAATTCTAACCTGTGCCCTATCAGACCACCACGGCCTAAAGCTGGACATCCACAACACATCAAACAAGAGAAAATACACTAACTCCTGGAAACTTAACACTATGATGCTGAATGAGAACTGGATTCAGGAAGAAATTAAAAAGGAAATTCAAGATTTCCTGAAAGTGAATGATAACGAAAATACAACTTACCAAAATCTCTGGGACACAATGAAAGCTGTTCTAAGAGGTAAGTTCATAGCTCTTAATGCCCACATCAAAAAAATGGAAACATCAGAAATAAACAACTTAACAATGCAGCTTAAAGCTTTAGAGAAACTAGAGCAATCTGATCCCAAAAGCAGTAGAAGAGAAGAGATTAGCAAAATAAGGGGAGAAATATCTGAAATCGAGACTAAGAAACGATAGAAAAAATCAACAAATCGAAAAGCTGGTTCTTTGAAAAAAATCAACAAGATTGATACACCCCTAGCTAAACTAACCAAAAGCAAGAGAGAGAAAACCCAAATTAACAAAATTAGAAATGAACATGGAGTTATCACTACGGATACCCAAGAAATCCAGAGAATTATAACATCATATTTCAAAAACTTATACTCTGTGAAGTTTTGACAACACAAAAGAGATGGATGAATTTCTAAGTAAACACAACTTACCTAAATTGAATCAGGAAGTTGTGAATTACTTAAATAGTCCTATAACATATAAGGAAATTGAGGAAGTAATCTCGAATCTTCCCACCAAAAAATGTCCTGGACCAGATGGATTCAGCACAGAGTTCTACAAGACATTTAAGGAGTTAATAACACCAATACTCCTTAAACTGTTCCATCAAATAGCAAAGGAAGGAACACTACCAAATTCCTTCTATGAAGCTAATATCGTTTTAATCCCAAAACCTAATAAAGATTCACTTAAAAAAGAAAACTATAGGCCGATCTCCCTGATGAACACAGACGCAAAGATTCTCAACAAAGTCTTAGCAAATCGGATTCAAAAACATATTAAAAAGATCATTCATGGGGACCAAGTAGGCTTCATCCCCGGCACACAAGGTTGGTTCAACATACGCAAATCAATAAATGTAATTCATCATGTAAACCAGTCCAAAGTCCAAGACCACATGATACTCTCGATAGATGCAGAAAAAGCTTTTGACAAGATCCAACAGCCTTTTATGATCAAAACGCTAGAGACAGTAGGAATGGAAGGAACTTTTATCAATATAATAAAAGCTGTATACAACAAGCCCACAGCAAGGATTATGCTCAATGGGGAACAATTGGAAGCATTCCCACTTCGATCAGGAACAAGACAAGGCTGTCCACTCTCACCACTTCTATTCAATATTGTACTTGAAGTCTTAGCCGAAGCCATAAGACAAGAAAGGGACATAAGAGGGATTCAAATTGGCAAGGAAGAAGTCAAGCTATCTCTATTTGCAGATGACATGATCTTATACCTGAGTGATCCCAAAAACTCCACCAGGAAGCTCCTGGAACTAATTGAGAAGTTCAGCAGGGTGGCAGGATACAAAATAAATGTGCAAAAATCAGAGGCCTTCCTATATGCCCAGAATGAAAGAAGTGAAAAAGCCTTGAGAGAAACCATGCCATTTACTATAACCCCTAAAAAAATGAAATACCTTGGTATAAACCTAACTAAGGAGGTAAAAGACCTTTACAATGAAAACTTTAAAACCCTAAAGAAAGAAATTGCAGAAGACACCAGAAGGTGGAAAGACCTCCCTTGTTCCTGGATTGGCAGAATCAACATTGTAAAAATGACCATCCTACCAAAGGCAATATACAGATTCAATGCTATACCAATCAAAATCCCAAAGCAATTCTTCAAAGAAGTTGACCAAACAATCTCAAAGTTCATATGGAGGCACAAAAGACCCAGGATAGCAAAAACAATCCTGAGTAACAAAAACACAGCTGGAGGTATTACCATACCAAACCTAAGTCTATACTACAAATCCATAGTTATAAAGACAGCCTGGTACTGGCTCCAAAATAGACACACAGATCAATGGATAAGGATTGAAGACCCAGATATAAGCCCACAAAGTTACAGCCATTTGGTCTTTGACAAAGGGGCCCAAAGAATCCAATGGAAAAAGAACAGCATCTTCAACAAATGGTGTTGGCAAAACTGGATCTCCACATGCAGAAGATTAAAGCTGGACCCGTACTTGTCACCATGTACAAGACTTAATTCCAAATGGATCAAGGACCTTGATATCAGGCCAGAGACTTTAAAAGCCATAGTTGAAAGGATAGGGAACTCCCTCGAGCTGATTGGGCTAGGCCAACACTTCCTAAACAGACATCCAATGGCACAGTCACTGCTACCAACTCTCAACAGTTGGGATCTTGTGAAATTAAAGAGCTTCTGTTCAGATAAAGAGATTGTCGCACGAGCTCAAAGGCAACCCACAGAATGGGAGAAAATCTTCACTAACCACATATCTGACAGAGCTCTACTGTCCAGAGTGCACAAAGAACTTAGAAAATTAAACTCCAAGGAAAACACTGGCCCAATTAAAAAATGGGCCCTGGAACTTCAAAGAAACTTTACCAGGGATGAAATTAAAATGTCTAACAATTATCTTAAAAAATGCTCCACTTCCTTCGCCATCAGGGAAATGCAAATCAAAACTTCCCTGAGATATCATCTCACCCCGGTCAGGATGGCAAAAATCCACAGTACAAACAACGACAAATGCTGGAGAGGATGTGGGGAGAGGGGAACTCTCCTACATTGTTGGTGGGAATGCAGGCTCATACAGCCACTCTGGCGAGCCGTCTGGAGATTCTTAAAGAAATTAAAGATTGAAATGCCATATGACCCTGCTATCCCACTTTTGGGAATAACCCCCCAAGCAGCAGAGGTTCGCCTCGATAGCACAAGCTCGACCATGTTCATAGCAGCACTGTTTACAATAGCAAAGTCATGGAATCAACCTAAATGTCCAACAGTTGACGAGTGGATAAGGAACTGTGGTACATCTATACAATGGAGTACTACTCAGCCATCAAAAATGATGAATTACTGGAATTTGCTGGGAAATGGATGTCATTAGAAAGAATTATATTAAGTGAAGTATCCCAAACCCAGAAAATTAAGCGCCGTATGTACTCCCTAATAGGTGGCTCCTAGTACCAAACTCGCCCAGCCCACATTGGGACACTCAAAAGTAAACCTATGTAACACAGTAATTGCAAGGATTATGAACAAGAGAGATGGGTTAGGAGGGCCACACCAGAAACAAGGAGAGAGGGGACCATGTTACAGCAGAGAAAATAGCCTCCATCAAGGTCTGCAAGTAAGTAATGAGAAACCTGGTTAAGTTCACAGACGTTCTTTCCTGATCTCACCAGAAGGGGAGGGCATATAGTCTAGCAGATAAAAAGTAATCATTGTGCAAATGGGTAATGGACCCCGCCCTCAGTGAGGTTTCCTACTCTTATTACATCTACCCTTGAATGTGCTATTACAACAAGACTCCAGTTTAACAGCTTTTGTCTCTGGCCAGGGGGTGACATACAGTGCCCAGCAGAATGGAGTGAAGGGAATTGCAGGAGCAGCAAAACTGCAAAGAAAATCAACAAACCACAATCCAGAACTTCAGAGACTCTATATCAATCACATAGAACTAGGACAGCCTAATCTCTCCCCATCCTGGAGCTCAGGGACAGTTGCGGAAGAGGGGGCGGAAAGATTGTAGAGCAAAAAGGGAGGAGGGAGCAACGAGTTGGCAAGACATCTCAACAATAGTTGGGGCCAAAGCAATCATAATGGAACCTTTGCATGCCCTGGGCGGCAATGTCCAGCGCACTGTTGCCCTCATAAAAGTCTAGCATCTGTTAAGGGCAAACCGAGACCCCTGAGGCAAGGGATTGACAGCCATAGTAGTAAATTCTTATGATAAGGGGAACAAGAAGAAGGGATTATGGAAATGCCACTGGGTCCTTATATGTCATCGGAGAGGGACCCAGTGGAGAGTTAGGCGCACACAATAAAGGACTCTCTGGGAATTGGGGGGGAGACACTGGGGGAAGGGGAGGGGGAGGGAGGAACTGGGAAAAAATTTAAAATGTTAATTAAATTTTAATAAAAAAAAAAAAAAAACATGAAGTCTACATATTGTCCTATTTTACCTTATTTGGATTTTTCCACATGTACATATATCACTTGGCAAATAACTGTGTTCTGATAAACCTTCTTTTCCTTGAGTCAGATAAAGCTAATTTATTCTTTATTTATTTTATCTTTCTAGTTCTATAAGAATATTGAGTACTCATCCCTATTCCCCTCCATTCTTCCCTCCTTCCTATACCTCTTCCTTCCCTTCATCAATCCATCCCACTCCCTACCATCCTTCTGTCTCTCTGCTCCCCCATGTCTACTCTTATAAGGGTTCAGGCCTCTTGTGGCATACAAAGTTGCCTCTCTTCAGGCCCCCCACTGATAGGGGCCTTTCCCTTCAATCATCTAATTTTAGTCTTTAATATTTCCACTGTATGTTCTTATCTCTCTTGAGTTCCTCTGTAGTCTATGGAGACATGTTGGTATGTCAGTCATTATGCAGGTCTGGTAAGGACAAGTCTCACTGCTGTGAGTTCCTAGATGAAGCAGTCCTGCCTTGAATGGAATGTCTTCTCCCTCCAACAGTGAACCTTCCCATCCAGATAAACGTTATATTAAAGTGATGGGATATATCTAGTCTTACACTATCCCACAGCTTCCACTTTCTCTCAGCTCCAGTATTTTAATAATAAAATCTCTTTATGATGACAGAATGAACATGCAATATATTTAGTAACAGGAATTATAAGAGAGAAAGAATCCACTCAATTAAGCCATGCCAAATGAACGCTGTGTCTGTGTTTGAAGTGTTATTTATTGATGAATGGAGTAGAACATTGTATTCCTTGCTCTCCCAGATGGTAAACGGCTATATATCCTAATAACAGTTCTTTATTGTGGTCCATTTGTGTCTAATGAAACAATTAGGGAATGGTAGATGGTGCATGGTACAAGCGCCCGCTACAAACCTGGAGATCCCCAGAGCCCACTTGGTGGAAGAAAAGCCACCTTCTGAAAGTTGTTTTCCTCTAATGTTCTCTCTCTCTCTGTGTCTCTCTCTTTCTCTCCCTCTCTTTCTCTGTCTCTTTCTTCTTCTCTCTCCTCTCTCATAAACAAAATATATTTGAAAATTTTTGGATAAAAAATTGGTGAAGAATTTTCATTCACTCAATATTCATGTCGATACCTTTTGTGGCCTACAGACCAACTGTGAGTGGAGGTTGAAAATGAAAGCTGGTAAAGGGAAAGACAAGTTTAAGGAGAAATAAAAAAGATCAACACTCATCCGGTAGAATAATAAATGGAAGACCAAGACCTTTTTTTTTCTCTATCTATATTTTGACAAGATCATTGTAACTGATGGGTTTTTTGGTTAAAATCCACAAAGTTTCAAAGGAAGATAAGTCATATTCTGGAACCCAAGCCCAACACAAAAGTGAATGTTTGTAACGGCTGTGAGGGTAAAAGAGCCACAGACAAGGCCTCTGCCGGAGGGACAAACGGAGCGCAAAACCTCAGGCCTACGCCACCTGCTGGGCCCCAGCAGCAGTGAAACTAACGGTGGACCTGGGGGGGTACAAGCAAATCCAGACACTCAACAGAACACCTCAGCACGGGACAGCATCCTCTGGAGCTACAGCAACGTGGATGCTCAACAGCAGCACCAGAATCAATGGACTCTGTCGATAGCATGGCCACCCCGCGGAGCCCCCAGAGTTTTCCCACAACCAAGAAGAGCTGAGACAGCTGGTTGTGGAAATAACCTCCAAAAAGGATGAGTAGATTAGTTATTCACCTAAACCAACTGTGTTGCCCGATCTAAGCACTGAGGATTCAGCTATTAGTTCTTCTTTTCTAACCAAGAGAACACCATATCCCAAGTGGAGGCAAAGCGTTCTGCCATTAAAAATCTAATAAGTGTGTCTGGGGTAGAGCTCAGCGGCATGTCCATGATGGACAGAGGGACAGCTGACCCGCATCCAGTTCCTGGCTGTGTGAATAGGATGGCCATTAGCACATGCTACTTTACATTCAAGTTCCAGTTTCAAAATCACAATACAGTGTTGAAGTAGTTCACAGAACCCCCACATTTGAAGTAGCCTATGTGACTCCATGATGTACTTCCTGACAACACTTACAACGGAATGTTTATCGGCCCCAAAAACGGAATGTTCTAGTAATTGCTGCTTGCTCTCCTTTGTCCGTTTTTTGTCTTTTGCTATATGACTCTAGGGATTTAGGAGTTGCAATCAAAGGGGTATCTTATTGTGATGTCCCATGATCAGAAATTTACAAGCCAGCTCGTGGTTTTTCTGTGCCCGAATAGTTGATCTTAGTTATTTACGCCTAAAACCACACTGACATGCGTGGAACACTTTAGCTGATTCATGGTCGCCCATGAGGACTCAGCTCCCCCTTGTGGTTGATTTCCCAGTGATTACCTCCTGGCTCCTTCATCGACACGACTCTGTCTCCCCACCTTCCACCCCTCATCGCTCCCCAGTATACTTGACGCCCACTTGATTGCACGTGTCCATGCCTACTTGCTTTTGCGGGACAAAAACAAAACTCTAACTTTGTGTAGTCGTTGTTTTGTTTTGTTTTGTTTTACATTTTTTTTTTTTTTTTTTTTGTTAGTTTGTACATATATATCTCTATATTCCTATTTCAGTTTCTTTCTTCTTTTCAATTTCACCCTAGGCAACAAAAAGAAACAAGCATTTCCATTTGTCACTAATACTTCAAATTTTGATCTTTTTCTTGTTTATTCGTTGAATCTTCCTATGCAAGTGCGTTTATATTTCTTCTCTCTTTCTCTCATATCCTCCCATCCCTTCCCATCATGTATGTTTCCTTTCCCGCCCGTCTCCCTCTTATTCCAGGTCCCCTGAGCTTTTGGGGTCCATTGGGCTCCATTCGGGACATCTGCATTGACATGCGCAAGGTTACTGCTGCGGCCATGAGAGGCCCTTCAGTGGGTCAACCACCGCGGCCCTCTCTACCCTTCTCCTGACCTGCACCAGTCTTCTGGGGTGGCACCTTCTCTTGAGATCTCTCCACTTGTGGCCGGAATGTGATTCGCCTCTGTTATTGTGGCGGGTGGCCGTCGCCTCGCTCTACTTCCGTTCTTGAGTGTGGCCGCCCTGCTGTGGCCAGCGGCTTCTGTTGGCGTACCCTCTCGACCTCCTGGTTCTGCCATTTTCTCCCCCCCCCTTTTCCACCCGGGGCCCGCCTTTCCGGCCGTCTCTTCTTTCCCGTCTCGCTTCTCCCCCCCTGCTGGCCCCTTCTTCTGTGTTTTGTGTGTGTGTGTGTGTGTGTGGTGTCCCCCCTCTCTCTGTCTCTCTGCGCTTCTGGGTGCTTGGGGCTCCTCTCCGGGTTTTGCTGACGACGGGTCTCCCCCCCCCCCTTGCCCCTGCC
>JALPQD010000891.1:23300-412181 GCA_023101885.1 Typhlomys cinereus
ATGCCCTTGAAGGGGATAGTAAAACTTGAGCCATTTTTTCTTTTCCCTTTTCGGTTCCCTGGCCATGGACATAAGTCATTTTCCTCCGTCACATAAGCTCTCCACGATACGTTGCCTTGTAACAGTTCAAAAAGCAATGAAAGAAACCGATCATGGATTGCAACTTACAAAACTGTGATCTAAAACAAAAATTTTCTGTCTTCACATTGATTAGCTCAGGCTTTTTTTTTTTTTTTTGTAGAAACAGAAAGATGCCAACACATTGAATCATTTGCCCTGGCCTGCTACTCTTTCAAGAATTATGTTAGTGAAGTAAAAAAGTATACAGGTTTTGTTTATCCTTTCAATTGCTTTCTTATCTTAAGCCTATCATCTCTATAGAAGATGTAGGATATATATCTGGGACATCAGGATGAAAGGTGATACTAATTTTTAGTATCATATATTCTATTAGTTTAAATCTGTTTATTTCTTTAGAAAAATCATGTCAAGATCAAAGAAAATGTGCTGCTTTAAAAGGCTGGATTGTAAGGAAGTTACTTGGAACTTGAAGTTTATTTAAAATTCGAACTTGCAAAGGATGAACCCTGATAGCTAGATCCATAAATCTAATTTTCCCATGATGCAGCTGAAATGCTATTTGTTATCAAAAAAAAGTGCGAGGGTCTGAAGAGCTATTTCAATGCATAAAAACAGTTATTGTATAAGCATTAGGACCTGAGTTCAAGCTCTAGCATGCACTTCGAAAAAGCCAAGCATGTATATACCTGTAAACCCCAGTGGTGCTGATGAAAGAGACAGAGGATTGCAAAGGCCTGATGGCCAGCCAGTCTATGGTTCAGTGAGGGACTCTATCTCAAGGAAATAAGGTTGAGAGCAACAGAGCAGGACCCCTTACATCTTTCTCTGGCCACAACACACATATACTTACATATACTTGCATGAACATATGTGTGATCACACACAAATAGTATGAAATAAAACTCATAATAATAATAACAAATGGATTTTAAATGTTGGTATTTAAAACAAAACTAGCTTAATTAAGAGTATAATGATCCAGAACTTCAGAGACTCTATATCAATCACATAGAACTAGGACAGCCTAATCTCTCCCCATCCTGGAGCTCAGGGACATTTGCGGAAGAGGGGGCGGTAAGAGATGTTAGAGCAAAAGGATGGGAGGAGCAACGATTTGCAAGATTCTCAACAATATTGGGGCCAAAGCAATCATAATGGAACTTTGCATGCCCTGCGCAATGTCCAGCGCACTGTTGCCCTCATAAAGTCTAGCATCTGTTAGGGCACCGAGACCCCTGGAAGGCAAGGGATTGACAGCCATAGTAGTATCTTATGCTTAAGGGGAACAGAGAAAGGGCTTATGGACATGCCACTGGGTCCTTATATGTTCTCGGAGGGAGAGGACCCATGGAGAGTTAGGCGCACACACAATAAGGACTCTCTGGGAATTGGGGGGGAGACACTGGGGGAAGGGAGGGGGGAGGGAGGGAACTGGTAAAATTTTAAAATGTATATTAAATTTTTAATAAAAAAAAAAACCCTGAGATATTAAAAAAAAAAAAGTATAATGAAATAGATCAATATTTTAGTGAATGAAGCTGACTTTGGGCACTTTTAAGGACTTTAGATATTTCTACATTGATTGTTCATCATGATTAAGTCTACTTTAAAACAAGTATCTCTTTATTCTTTAATTTTGTTGTATTAATACTGATTATGTACATGTCAATTATAATTAGAGATTTTTAGCTGAATCATGACTGGAATAAAGAAGAAAATATTAAGAGTGCTGTACATTTGTGGCTGCCTAAGAATAATCACCTTTCCACTTGTCAAATATTTGGCCTTTAATTGCCAGCCAATCTGCTTACTCAGCGTAATTTATGATACACAATGATAGCTGCTATAATTAACAGTCCTAAAATTTCAGGGATTTAACACAATAAAGGCATATTGTCAATTCTAATGTGATCAGTATCCTTTGATATTTGCAATCATTCCGTTTCTTCCTTCTATAATATAACCATCTTTCATATTCATCCATTTGCAACTTGTCAGATGACCAGAAATCGAGCAGTTTTCTGAGCCTTTATTTATGTTTTTTGCACAATTCTATCAGCAGGCAATAATTAGATAAGCTGTGGGTGTTTTTTCTATTGAATACTACTTAGTACTTTAAAAAGAATAAAAATATCTTTATGTATCTTGGCATAGAAAAATCTGCAGAGTATTTTGAACATTGAGTAGAAACAATTTGACAATGATACATTGCAGTAAAATGGTACATGTAGTATACAATATAATTTTACTGTAATGATTTCTGAAGAATAAATAATATATTATGTTTTCTACAAATATAAATTCTGCGGATGTATTCATATGTGTTGAAAACTATTTTGAAACATGTTTAACACATAATGTCATAGCTATTTTTGGAGAAGAAAGGAATAGACCTTATCCATTGTCTACCTTGCACAATAAAAATGAAATAATGTGTTATGTGTATGCTTAGAATTTATATTAGGAGATGTATATTTTCCAAAAAAATTAAGGTGTGAATTTATTTTTAATTATTAATGGGCTAGTGGAATATCTATTTTTTCTAATGGTGGTTGTTGCTTAGCAGGATGATTTCTAAAGTTCTGCAGAGAAACTAAAATTAGAGATGATGATTTCAGTGAACTTTCTTTGAATCGAGTGAATAATGAACCTCAAATAGTATAAGGGATCTTAAATTGATGGCCTTACACCAGATCATGACAAGAAAAGACACTTGTAGAACTATGTAAATCAATGCACTGCTTCTTTTACTAGAAATATTGGTTATTACAATACCAACTGAAGTAACCAATATGCTTAGCTATGTGAGTGATTTTCATTGTAGATATCCTCTTTATCTCACTGTGGTACATTATAAGTGACATTTTCCTGATAGGAACTGATACACAAACTACAGTTTGAGTAGTAGTGATCTATGAAAGGAAGCATCTAGAGAGAAAAGCAATTTCGCTTTTGAACCTTTACATG
The DNA here is from genome assembly GCA_023101885.1 of Typhlomys cinereus. NCBI lineage: Eukaryota > Metazoa > Chordata > Mammalia > Rodentia > Platacanthomyidae > Typhlomys > Typhlomys cinereus. The sequence continues at coordinate 26,349 of JALPQD010000891.1, forward strand.
TGACCACATTTGGAAGGGATAGTAGGACAGAGAGTTATCAAAAGAGAAAGAAATAACAAAATGTTGCACTAATGTCTAGTATCTCCAGAGTGTGCTGAGAGACACTTTCAGGAGTGAAAGAAGGGTGGTCAATACTATGAAATGCCACAAAGATATTAAACAAGAGAAAGAAAGTCAATGAAGTTATGTGTGTGTGTGTGTGTGTGCGTATGTGCATATAAGTATTTACTTGTGTTTGAGAAGTCCAATGCTATCACTGAGAAAATTTTCTGTGCCAAAACTACTATGCTAGCACTCTATCAACAATACCTGATTTCTGTGCTCGCTTCGGCAGCACATATACTAAAATTGGAACAACAATACCTGATTTCATGGATTTGGTGATTAAATAGAAGTATAAGAATAGTAAGGGACAGAAGCTAGAATGTTGGACATCGAAGAAAATATAGGTAGGTTCCTATAAACAGTAATTATAGAAAAGATAGTGATAGAAAGAAGAAGAATGGTAGTTAGAAGTGCAAGAAGGAAGGAAGTCTAAGGAACTCATGATAATTTCAATTGCAATAAGGTGGTAGGCATAACTGGGCAGGGGATGTTTGCCTGAACAGAGAAGGTATGTGAAATGCTGTGGGAACTGGGATGGTAAGCCAAAATAAACATGACAAAAATAATGTAAGGATAATTCATCTCATTTACAGAAGCAAAGGACAGAGATCAGTGATGCAAAAGGCAGACATTATTTATACTGTTGGTAGAAGGGTAAGGTAGGCGAGAAACCCCCAGATACCTTTCATTCATCTTTAATTTCCAGTAGGTTGATTTCTTTCAGGATCCTATTTTAAAAAAGACAATTGTGACAGTTAATAGTCCCTTCTCTAGGTAGGGATGTAATTGATGGGTTAGCAGAAAAATCTTGGAAGGTTTCCAGCTGCCTCATTTTCTTGAGAAATCTGAAAAGACTAACTCGTACAAGTCATTTTGTGGGTTCATTGTCTTTCATTGTATAAAAAGGTGACTGTAAGTCTGTCTATCCTGTGAGGAGACATTGTGGTGTTCAGTATGCCTGTGATCATCACTGAGAATCTGACAGTGGGCCTTAAGAAGCAGTGGGGAGAAGAGCTTTGTTGCAAATATAATTCCTAGTGGAAGCTGGACTGCAGATGCTACAAGGTGCAGCATTTTTAAGCCAGTAGTATGTTGCACTTTGAATGTGAATTATACCCCATAGACTCATTTGTTTGAATACCTGATCCCCTGGTAGTGGTGTTCTTTTGGAAGATCGTAGAACCCTTAAGGGGTAGAATCTTTTTGGAGGAAATGAGTCACTGGGACAGGGTGGCTTGATGTTTCATAGTCCAGTCTCTTTTCCTGCCCACTCACTGCTTCTGACTAGGGACCATAAGGTGACTGGTTGTCCCAGGCTCCTGCCACTATACCTTTCCCACCATGATGAACCATGTAGTATAACTGTGAGCCATAATAAGCATTGTCTTACTTAAGTCACTTTAGTCAGTGTTCGTGTGTGTGTGTGTGTGTGTGTGTGTGTGTGTGTGTGTGTGTGTATGTGTATGACAGCAATGAAAAAAGTAACTAATACAATAGTGCAGAGTTGGTGCTTTTAGAAAGAACATTGTCTGTAGTTTTTACAGCAGTGGAGGGACTTTTCCTCAAAGATGCCACCAGATATGAGACAGGACAGCAAAAGAGAGGCAGAGCTAGAGGAAGGGCAGTGAGTGGTTTACAATCTAACTCCTGCTTTGTAAACTTCTGCTTTAATTCATTCTAGAACCTTCCTCCTTGCCACTCTCACCTTTTACGTTAAAGGAAAGAGTTCTCTCCATGGAAACTCCTCCCCCGCAGTGATTCAGACAGGCCCCAGGGGATCACCTTGCTTGGAAACCAATGCTTTGCTCATTCCTGCATCAGTGCATTCTGGTGGGAAAAAGGACTGATGGAGGGGCCTCTTTCCCCAAACTTGCCTTGTAAGGAGTTTGGAGATCTATACCTTGCACTGAAAAGGAGAGAGGATACAAGCCTCGAGGAAAAATGCCTCTCACTTCTCATCTTCCTTGCAGCACGTAATTGGCCCAGGGAAGAGGTTAATATAGATTCCTTCCTATACTTTTTCAATTGAATGGTTGCCATGGAGACCAGCCCTGGCCTTTGCCTTTAGTCTGTTGGCAGTCAACAACTGGCCTCTGGACTGCTTACCTCATTACCGTGACCTGCTATGTCTATGTCAGTGTTGTACATAGTAGGCATGAAATGCATTCAGCCATTAACCTTTACTAGTTGAGCATCTCTTAAGTGCCACACCTGGTTCTTAGCTTCTAGAAAGTTGGTGATAAATATAACAAAAATGCACATTGAATTTATTAGATCAAGTTAAATTGCTCAGTCCTGTGCAAGTCACTGAACTAACAGCATTGCAGAGATCTCAACTGCTTTTCATGATAACTTTAAAAATAAACATCTTCCAAGTACTTTTTTGGGATGAAATGCTGTGCATGTTGCTGGGGGATATAGAAGATCGTAAGACCTTTCATCGAGTAGAAGTTTCTTAAAGAGTGAGCTACACAGTAAGCAAGTGTATAATGGTATTAGATGGTAATAAAAGCTCTGAAGGAGATGATTTTAAAGTGACTAATGCTGAGGTGGAGGGCTATTTTATTTTAAGAAATAGTCTCTCTGTATTGCCCAGGCTGGTCTCAAATGTGAAATTCTCCCATACCTGATTCCTGAGTGTGAGGATTAAAGAAGTATGCTACCACATTCAACAGGACTAAATAACTGGTGGAGGAAGGTCATCTGACGTAAGATCAGAAAGAAAAGAAGGACTCAGCCATGGCAAAAAATCTAATGGGGAGAAAATCCCAGGCACAGGAAAAGTATTTCCAAGATCTTTAAGATCTGGCAGGAGTGTGGATTGTTCAACAAAGTTAAAGAACTCCTAAGAAAGGCGATGAGTAAAATAAAGTAGGTAGAGATTGAATCACCAAGGTCCTGGTAAACTGAAGTACGGGGTGTAAATTTGGTTTTCATGTGACATAAAGCTACTGGCGAATTCTAATCATTGATCACATATGTATACATGATGAAATTTATGTTTTATATGAATACTCTGATAAGTGTGTGAAAAATGGACTATGCAAGGGAAAGAACAGAAGCTAAGAAGCTAGTAGAGTGGTTTGTAATTCTCTACTTAATTTAAAACTTGTGACCAGACAATTGTGTGGTATAAATAACAGTTTGCAAAGACTAAATATGTATGCCTTAAATTTGGCTGGAGAGGTGGCTCAGGGGTTAAGCCTCTGCCTTGCAGGCGGAAGGTCCTGAGTTCGGATCCTAGATCCCACGTATAGAGCCGGGCGGAAGCGGGGGCGGCCTGCGTTTCTGGTCCTGCTAGGGCGGAGCCTGTGAATCCCGGGGCAGAGTAAACAAGGAGGAGGTGGAGGCGTCCATGGTGGTTCCCGAATTCGTCCGTGGTTCTACACACGCACACATACACACACACACACACACACATACATGCGCACAATTGAATAAAAAAATGTAAAAAAGTCTTTAAAAAATTTTATATTTATATGTCATTCATCATGCTCCTCTCATTTCAGATAATTGAGACCTTCCAGATGAGACCCAAGAAGTCTAATGTATGACCTTTTTTCCATATGTAGGAATGTGTGTGTGTGTTCACATGTGTGAATGTGTACACATATGTACATGCACACGAGTATTTGGTATCTCAATGTCTTCTTATTTATTACTTATTAATTGTTATTAATTAATTCTTGTCTCATCTAAATTATGCTATATATGTTTGTGTTTGAGAAAAATCAGGACAACTACGTGACTTAAGTAATCACAGGGATATGTTTATGTTTCCTGAATAACTCTCCCACCCTCAATCTTACTTATAGAATTGTGTGCTTACAAAAAAAGTGAACTAGAAAATAATTATTCACATTATGTATACTTCTCCCCTGCTGTCCTCAAACAGTCACTAACCTGTTTTTGAATAGCATTTTTTCAGTGCAATTAAGTTTTTGTTTATAGATCATGAACCAGCCATTACTAATCATTACACTGTGTGACAGCAGGGCTAGAGAACAGAGAAATTCAATTCAATATAGCAAAGATTTGTTGAAATCTTCTTTTGTCTGAGTAAGAAAGAAAGAAAGTCCTAGAAGAACACAAAAATAAATAAGGTTAATTCCTTTCCCCCTGGCAGCATGGGACATTGTGAGTGAAGACTGCCAGAGTACAGCTAGTTATAACACCAGGAAGCCTAAACTAGGTATCTGTAAAAAGTTGCTATGAGCATGAAAAGAGCAATTTGTTCTTACTGGAAGAAGTGGAGATAACTTCATAGAAATCAATTTTCTTTCATTTATTCATTCAGTGCCTTCATTGAACACCCATAACATGCCTGAACTCATGTGACAGATGCTGGGTCAACCATGGTAAACAAGGCCCTAAACAGCAATTAAGATCCTTTGTGACAGAGCTATATAAGAGTGCATATAGGGCAGAGAGGAATGACGAGTTCCACTATGGGTAGATTTTTTTGAAGGGGTAGCCTCTAAGCTCAGATCCAAGAATACAAATTGGCTGGGTAAGGACTAATTTGGGAATGGAGGACAGTGTTCTAGGCAGAGGAAGTAGCATGCCAATGTTTAGAGATATGCAAAGTCATAGAGATATGGAAAGTCAAAATAGAATGAAAGAAAATAGTAATTTACTGATATTCTACCCCGTAAATGAGAGTATGAATCTCTAATAGGAGATGGTGTACATTTCTCTTTAGTGAGCAACTTAAAAAAACACGTAAATGGTTCATTAAATGGTACTTTCATTAAAAGAATGAAATACTTTACCACCATTTTTATATTCACAGATAGGACTTAGTGGGTTGAAGAAGAGAAATAAAATGAACATTCTTGGACATTTATTACTTTTGTGTTAGTACTGTGTTTCACTACTCATTAGGGTAGTGACATGGTTTGAATGTGTTTTCCCCCTCACAGGCTCATGTATTTGAATCTTTAGTTTAGTGTTTGGGAAAGTCATGGCACCTTTGGGAGATAGGACAATGCTAGAAGAAGGCATGCCCTAGGAGATGGGCTTGAAGGTTGGTTAGACCAACTTTACTTTCACTAGTAGTCTTCTCTTGCAGTCTATAGCTAGCTCTCTTGGCCTCCATGACATTTACAGTGACCTAAGCCTCCTCTAGCTGCTTCCTACCCTGTCATGTCTTTTCCACCATAATAAACTGTGTCTTCCTTCTGGAACTGTAAGCCAAATCTACCTCCTTTTCTCCCTAAAAGTTGTGCAGGTGTGTTGTCTCAGAACAGCAGAAAGAGTACTGCAGCAATGCTTCAGATAATATAAACTGGAAAATAAAGGACAATAACATAAAAACGTTTTTTTCTTAGAAATTTGTATCCTAGACTAATCTTTGTGACTCTGTTAGAGATGACTGTCTTCATTTTGGTAATAAAGGCTTAGGGGAGATAGTTAATGTCTTATTGACATCTTGTTGTAGAGGTGATAACGGATTGCTTATTCATATATCAAAAGCACTGCTTCATAATCCCAATGCTTTGAACAATTTCAATAATACTCAATTGATTATTGAAAACAATTAAAAACCTTTTGAAAGGATCTCTAACAAATATACAGAAAAAACATGTACGACATGAATGTACAGATCAATAGATTATCTTAATAAAGAACTGAATAATTTCTACTACAATCCATACAAAGAATATTTCTAGTATATTAGAAGTCTTTTGTGTTTCTATTTCCAATCATAACCTCTCTATACCCACTAAATACAATTAATAACCAGATATTATGTAAATTATTTCTTTGCATGTCCTACAGTTTCACCACCAAAATATGCACTCCAAAACTCTCTCTCTATATATAAAGTGTAATAGTGCATATATTACATTTTATTTATCATAACATAAATATACATTATTTTGACTGTTTTAAATTTTATATAAAGTTGTATAATGTACTCTCCTAGGTTATTTCCTCAATATTGTGCTTGTGAAAGTCATCTGCATTGTTGAATGCAAATGTACAACATTCCATCATAGGCATATTTCACAGTACTTCTTAATTCCACTGTTGCTAGGAATTTGTGTTCTTCCTAATCCTTGACAAGTATTACTAATGGTGATAAGAAGATTCTTGTACATATGCTGTGAAGAACATATTTATATTGTGTTTTGAATTATACATCTAGGAGTAGCATTGTGATATTACAGAGGATAGTTACATTAAAATTTAGTACATGATATCTATTTCTCACAGGGGTTGAATCAACTTGCATTTTGTCCAAGAGCATGTGAGAGTTTCTACTGATTCACATCCTTACCAGTACTTGGAATTGTCTGTTTCTTTGTTTACAGCTGTTACTAGCTTTATTCTGGTAGCTGTGTAGGGACAACTTATTGTGGTTTCAATTTGCATTTCCTTGGTCACTAATATGGCTAAATATTGTCTTATGTGTTTAATTGGTCATTTGGATGTCCCAATTTTGTAAGGTACTTATTTAATTCTCTTTGCCACATGTGTACTAGGATAAAGCAGCACCATTTCTGAATACACATGAAAAATGCATATACTAGGATCATAATTCAGTGGTAGCATGATTGCTTAGCATGCATGAGGTCCTTGATTTTCTTCCCAGCACTGTAAAGAAAACTTGTACAAAATGTTGTCAAGGTTCATTTAATAACCCAATATGACTGGAGTAAAATTTATATTTGAGAAACCTGTGAAGGTAAATCAGACAGGAGTTAGATTATTCAAGTTTTTTCAAGAACTGAGAAATATGAAAGGTTGGAGTAGCATGATCAGATTTCTGCTGTAAAGTATTTTCTTCGGATTCAGCATACAGATTGGATTGGAGATACTGAGACCAGAGACAATCAAAACTGTTGGGGGTTCTTTGTCTGTTTTCAATAGGAACATAACAATAGCTGAATTTAGATAGAAGCAGGAGAAACTGAAAGGAATACACGTTTGAGATATGTCCAAATGTAGCAATAATGGAATTTGTAAATGATTTGGGAAGAGGATGTGGAAAAGGAGAATGAGTATGATGTTCACTTTTCAGAATGGAGCCACATGGTGTAGGGTGACATTGATATAGATAATAAATTCATTTTTGATGTGTAGGTCTCTTTAGAAAGTCATTGAAAACAATAGCTTGTGTGCAGTAAACACATGTGAGTACATGTGTTTGTGTTTTTTCTGTTGTTCTTTTCCTTTTCCTTTCTTTCTCTGGTTTTCTTTCTTTCCTCCTCTCCTCTTTCCCTCCACTACCTCTTTCTTTATTTTTTTTTCTTTTGTTTGTGAGACAGATATCATTATGTAACTCAGGCTGGCCTTGAATTCATGACTCAATTTTCTCAGCATTGGGTATTACTGGCATATACCACCATACTCAGCTTCATATTTTTCATACATTCTTAAATAAAAATTTTAGATTATGGGCTGGAGAGGTGGCTCAGGGGTTAAGCCTCCGCCTTGCAGGCGGAAGGTCCTGAGTTCGGATCCCAGATCCCACGTATAGACGCCAGGCGGAAGCGGGGGCGGCCTGCGCTTCTGGTCCTGGTAGGGCGGAGCCTGTGAATCCCGGGGCAGAAGGAGGTGGAGGCGTCCATGGTGGTTCGCGAATTCGTCCGTGGTTCTACACAGACACACGCACGCACATACACACGCATATGCACACAGTTGAATAAATAATAATAAAAAAAATTTAAAAAAAATTTTAGATTACTCAAACCGACAATGAAAATGAATCAAAAAATATTTGTTCTGGGATGCTGGGCAGTGTCATGGTTTGAAATGTGAGTTTTTGCCCAAAGGGTTATGTATTTGAATCTTTAATTGGTTGAAAAAGTCATAGCACCTTTAAGAGGTGGAGCTTTGCTGGAAGAAGGTAATCACAGGGGAGCAGGTCTTGAGATTGATTAGTCTCACTCTACTACTGGGAGAAGTCTGCTCTTACAATTTGCAATAAGGAGTTTTTCAGTTTACAGTCTCCCTGATGGATGTGACCTCCAGCTTCTGCCCGCCAGTCATGCCTTTCCTGCCATAATGGACTGTATTTTCCCTCTGGAACCATAAGCTGAATAAATCTCCCTTTTCTCCTTCAGTTATTTGAGGCTCAGTATTGTCACTGTAAGGTTGCTCTTTACTATTGCTGTGAGAGAGCACCCAAAGTCAAACAACTTATGGGAGAAAGGAAGATTTATTCAACTTACAGTTCCAGAAGAAAGATATATGACAGAGACAGCATGGCTGAAGCTGACAGGCAGGTTATGTCACAGCAGACCTCCACATAGCTGGAGCATTCCTGGAACGAGATCTCTCTCCTATATTCTGTGGTCCCTTTTAGATGGTCCATTACTGGTAGGTGCCTATGAGATCTATGGAGGTTCTGATGGGATCTAGGGCTGGTATAATCTCTTCAGGTGGTTTTAGCTGATCTTTCTAGGTGTGGTCTCATCTGATCTTAGTTAAAACCAGGTGTGTCAAGTTGACATCTAGGATTAACTATCACAAATCCACCCCTTGTCAACTTGACATCAGATCACATTTCCTTAGGCTATTAAAAATCTCCAAATAATACAGCTATCCACATACAATCACACATGCATTATTTTGCCAGGATAAGTGACAAAGTCCCTTGACAAATGCTTAGTTTTTATTGTCCCAAAACACAACATTATAATGTAGATTACAGCATTTTATCACATAACTACAGATTAGGCCATACTCAGTCCAACTGTAAAAGTCTCAGTACAGTTTACATTAGTAGTCTCAACATAGTTCCAAAGTCTAAAGTCCAAAGTCTTCTGTAAAAATCAAACAAATTACATGCCTCCCGCATATAATGGCACAGAATAAACAATCCCATTCCAAAAGGAAGGAATGGGGGCATATGCAGGAAAGATGAGTCCATAACAAAACCAAAAAGCAGTAGTATAAACTCCAAGTCCTGTAGCTCCAAGTCCAACAGTTAAACTTCTGTTGAAGTCATCTCAGCTCCAAAGGGCTTAGATTCCACACCTCCAACACAGCTGCTCGTACAACACTACATTCTCTTGGGCTGACACCTCTGAGGGTTTCCAGCTGTCTTTGGAAGATGTCCCACATTGTCTCTGGCATCTCTAACACCTTCATTTCTCAATGGCAAACCAAGCTTTAATTCCACAGCACGAACTGCCCTTCTTGGGCCTCTAAACTGCAGGCTTCTTGCCTCATGCTGCCTGGATTCTGCCATTTTTTGAAATCTTGGAAGAAGAATCATCCCTCTAAAACCACAACCATATGGAGGACTTTTCCAAGTTTTGCCATTGCCTTGGGTTAGAGATTAACCCCCTTGAACCATAGCTGTTTCTTCTTCTCTGTTCTGACTATGGAAAAAAAATCTTTCATTTCTGGGCAGTGGCTTTTCAGGAAAAACAGAATCTTGCTTTGGAATTCCACCCTTCAGCTCATTCCTTCCAAAAGGATTTGCATTCTTATGGGTGGGAGTCTTCTCTGAGAATCTTGCCCTCAAGCTAGGGCCTATCCTGTTATCCATGGAGAGCAGGCTTTGGTTTACTCTTGGAGCTAATCTCTTTAACAGCCATTTTGTTCTCTGCTTCTTCCTGGTTCAACTCTTAAAGTTTGCCATTGTATTTTTCATCATTAGATCTTACAGTTTTTGCTTCTTCCTGGCTGATTCCTTGTTCTTTTTCATAACTCTGAAGACAACTAAAAGGTAGCCATATCACATTGTCAAGACTACATTGCTTTGAAATTTCCTCGGCCAAGCACTCCAGTTTAACTTCAGGCAAGCTTTCAGGATGAGGACAAATTTCATTAAACTGTCTGTCAACATATGGCTTCATGTGTCACTCATCCTGTTGCAAACGCAATCTCTGTTCTGGACCATCACAAGCTAGGCTTTTGCTGCCTGCATCTCTCACAGAATTGCTGTCTTTGGAGCTCTGATGAGAAAGGCCTATTTGGCCCCATCACCAAGACGCAAAGACTTTCCCAGCACAATGTCCCAAAGTTCTCCATATTTTTCTCAACAAATATTTCTCTCAACAAACAGTTCCAAAGGTACACTAGACACATCCCAGCATTGGCCATACTGCTGGGTACCAACTTTTCTCAGCTTCACAAACAGCTTCACATTGTGGTACCAGATGCTCTTAATCTCACAACAATACCTCACAACCTGGTACCAATTTCTGTAATGGTTGCTTGTTACTATTGCTGTGAGAAAGCACCCAAAGTCAAGCAACTTATGGGAGAAAGGAAGATTTATTCAACTTACAGTTCCAGAAGGAAGATATATGACAGAGACAGCATGGCTGAAGCTGGCAGGCTAAGTCACAACAGACCTCCACATAGCTGGAGCATTCCTGGAACGTCTCTCTCTCCTGTATTCTGTGGTCCCTTTTAGATGGTCCATTACTGGGAAGTTTCTATGAGATCTATGGAGGTTCCCATGGAATTTAGGGCTGGTATAATCTCTTTAGATGGTCTCAGCTGATCTTTCTATGTGTGGTCTCATCTGATCTTAGTTAAAACAGGTGTGTCAAGATTACACCCAGGTTTAACTATCACAGTCACACAGCAACAGGAGAGAGTAACTGGTACAGAAAGTGGTATCGAGAGTGGGATGTTGCTGTGTGAGACTGAGAATCTCTTACCAGAAAGTGTTGAGAGAAGTTGGTGCTGAGTAAAGAAGTACTGCCATTTTTGTAAAAAGGTTGATATGCTTTTGGAACTGTTTGTTGGGAGAAATATGGAGAAAGCCATTACATCTTGGAGATGAGACCTAAGGGGTTATTCTAGTGAGAGCTGTGAAGAACCTGATGCTGTTATAGATGCAGAAAGTGGGTACCCAGCTTTTGATGGTCCTAAGGGGAATAAAGACTGGTTTAGAACTGAATGAGGGGCAAATGGAGTGATGCATTGGCAGAGTTTGATCAAGTTTTTCCCTTGTCCTGTAAGCTTACCTGAAGTTACATTTGAGTGCTTGGTGGAAGAAATGTCAAGGCCATGTAGTCTTTACACTGTGACATGGCTGCTTTTTAGCAGTCTGGTTCAGAATTATGAAGAAAAAATCAAGGAATCAGGCAGAAAGAGACAAAAACTATGAAGCTTAAGGAAAAATGTGAGAGCCATTTTAAAGAGACTTCAGAGAGCTGAAATGGCGGCATTGTTAAAGAGATTAGAAATGTAAGTGGATCAAAGGCTGCTCCCAATTGGGATAATAGAAGAGGATGCAACCTGAGGGCAAGATCCTCTGGGAAGGCTTCTACGCAAAGAATGCAAATACTTTTGGAAGGAATGAGCTGATGAGTGGGGCAGAGTTCCAAAAGAAAGGTCTGTTCTTTTTTTTTTTTTTTTTAGCATGTAAAGATTATTATTTTTTTATTATTATTTCATCTTATACAAACTTAACAGGTACACGGGTCCCCTCCCTGTCTCCACCTCCCCCCTGACCCCCCTGCTTCCCCCTCCCTTCTCCCCTCCCTCCGCATTCCCCACTGCCTCCCCCCCAATCCCAGAGCATCTTTTACTGTGCATGCCAAACTCTCCTCTGGGTCCTCCTCTCTGATGAGGTGCAAGGACCCAGGGGCATTTCCCAGAACGCTTTCCTGTGTTCCCCTTAAGCTTAGGAACACTACTGTGACTGTCAGTCCCTAGCCTCCAAGGATCCTAGTGCTTTTAGTCCATGCTAGACTTAGTGGGATCAATAATGTGTTGAACATAGCGCAGGTCATGCAGAGTTTTATTATAATTGTTTCGGCCCTAACTTGTGTGGAGTATCTTGCATATCATCACTCCTCCCATCCTTGTGCTCTTACAATCTTACCACCCCCTCTTCCACAAATTTCCCTGAGCTTCAGAATGGGGAGAGATTAGGCTGGCCCAGTTCCAGGTGGTTGATATAGAGTCTCTGATGTTCTGAATTATGGTGTGTTGATTTTTTTTCGGTTTTGCTGTTCCTGCAATGCCCTTGGCTCCATCCTGATGGGTATTAGATGTCATCCCCTGGCCAGAGATAAAAACCTGTTAAATTACCTGTTAAATTAGAGTCTTGTTATAAGAGTATATTCAAAGGTAGATGGAATAAAAGTAGGAGACCACAGTGGGAGAGGGGTCAATCACCTATTTGCAAAACAGTTACTTTCTATCAGGCAGCCTATATGCCCTCCCCTTCTGGTGAGATCATACCCCATCATTTGCATATGATCAGGAAAGAAAGTCTGTGAACTTAGCCAGATGTCTCATTACTTACTTGCAGTCCTTGATGGAAGCCTATTTGCTCTGCTGTAACATGGTCCCCTCTCTCCTTGTTTTTGGTGGGGCCTTCCTTCCCCATCCCTCCTGTTCATAATCTTTACAATTACTGTAGGTATTACAGAGATTTGTCTTTGAGTGTCTCTAAGTGGGTTTGGTACTAGGATCCACCTATTAGGGAGTACATATGGTGCTTAATTTTCCGTGTCTGGGATACTTCACTCAATATAATTGTTTCTAATTCCATCCATTTCCCGGCAAATTGCATTAATTCATCATTTTTGATATCTGAGCAGTATTCCATTGTATAAATGTACCACATTTTCCTTATCCACTCGTCAACTGTTGGACATTTGGGTTGATTCCATGACTTTGATATTGTAAACAGTGCTGCTATGAACATGGTCGTGCTTGTGCTATCGAGGTGAATTTTTGCTGTACGGGGGGTTATTCCCAAAAGTGGTATCACAGGGTCATATGGCATTTCAATCTTTAACTTCTTTAAGAATCACCAGACGGCTTGCCAGAGTGGTTGTATGAGCCTGCATTCCCACCAGCAATGTAGGAGAGTACCCCCATCTCTCCACATCCTCTCCAGCACTTGGTGTTGTTTGTATTTGTGGATTTTTGCCATACTAACAGGGGTGAGATGATATCTCAGGGAAGTTTTGATTTGCATTTCCCTAATGGCTAAGGATGTGGAGCATTTTTTAAGATATTTGTTATACATTTTAATTTCATCCCTAGTAAATTTTCTTTTAAGTTCCAGGGCCCATTTTTTAATTGGCCCATTTGTTTCCTTGGTGTTTAGTTTTCTAAGTTCTTTGTGCACTCTAAACAATAGAGCTCTATCAGATATGTGGTTAGTGAAAATTTTCTCCCATTCTGTGGGTTGCCTTTGTGCGAGTTACAATCTCTTTATCTGAACAGAAGCTCTTTAATTTCACAAGATCCTATCTGTTGAGAGTTGATTGCAGTGACTGTGCTATTGGATGTCCGTTTAGGAACTGTTGGCCTAGCCCAATCAGCTTGAGTGAGTTCCCTACCCTTTCAACTATGGTTTTTATAGTCTCTGGCCTTATATCGAGGTCCTTGATCCATTTGGAATTAAATCTTGTACATGGTGACAAGTAGGGGTCCAGTTTTAATCTTCTGCATGTAGATATCCAGTTTTGCCAGCAGCATTTGTTGAAGATGCTGTTCTTTTTCCATTGGATTTTTTGGGTCCCTTTGTCAAAGATCAAATGGCTGTAGTTGTGTGGGCTTATATGTTCTTTCTATAAAGCAAATTCCCAAGAGAGATTCTGTGCAGAGTCAGCATTGAAAAGCTAAATCAGCTGTGATTCCAAGGGACCAGTGTCCACCTGAAGGTTATATCAAACCTAGCTATGTTGTCCGTGTGGTGCTTGTTTCGTAGGCATCAAAGATGCCAGAGAGAGAACATGGATCCCTTCTCCAAGGTTTCAGAGAATGGCATAAGCCAAGCAATGTGAGGCAGGATTAGAGTCTCTTGAAAGACCCAAGGAAGGCACTTTTTGCTGTGAAGTTAAAGCCCAATTTGCCATTGAGAAGTGAAGACGTTAGAGATGCCAGAGTCAACATGGAACATCTGCCAAGAAGAACTGCATACCATAGGAGCAGTCAGCTCAGAAAAATGATGTGTTCTATAGGTAGCTTTGCTGGGGGGGGGGTGAAGCTAAAGTCCTTTGGAATTGAAATGAAATGTAACTATGCAGGCACATACTAACGAAAGCAAATCTGGTTAAACTTAAAGGACAACACAAAGGGACATTAAAGTAAGAGGATGACTGTTGAGAAGTGAGTTTTCAATGGGACAACAATTGGGGATGGGTTTGAGTAATTTGGAGTAAAATGACTCAAGTTCACTGTATACATGTATGAAACTCTTGAAGAATAAAAAATGAAAGTATATGTATGAAAAGCAAAGAATATCAGATCACATGTCATATCTGTCTTTAGTTTTTTGAAGAACCCCTTCAAAAGTAATCTCTAAGGCCAGGGAGGAGATGGCTCAGGGCTTAAATCTCTATCTTGCAAGCAGAAGGCCCCGAGTTCAGATTCTGGATCCCACATAAAAATGCCAGGAGGAAATGGCAGTGGCCTGTTCTTCTGATCCTGGAAGTGGAATCTGGAAATCTCCAGAGCAAAGCAAAGAGAAGGTAGAGCAATCCAAGGTGATTCCCAAAGTCACACCTGGGATTCCACAGACACACATTGCACCCTCTGATATACATAGACATACAGACACAGACACACAGACACACACACACACACACACACACACACACACACACACACACACACAGAGAGAGACATGCACAATAAATAAATAAATAAATAAATAAATAAATCTTTAAAAATTAATTTCTAAAAAAAATTGTCAATAGCTCACTTAATAGATGTGTAAAAGCATACTTTAAAATTTTTCCGATTAATATAGCTATTCTTAATTTTTTGTATACTTGCTTTGTGTCTAGCTCTGTGCTAAAATACGGTGAGTGTCTGGTCCTTACACTTCATGAGTACACAAAAAATTAAGTGAACCTACAAGTTAAATGTTATGAATAATATATCTGGAATCCTGAAAAGGGGGCATTATTGGAGCTTCAATTAATCTAGAGAACAAAGCATTGGAGAAACTAAAGGAAGAAATAAACTTTACCAGTGTTTTGGTTTCTGTATGGAAAATTTTAAGTTTTAGCTCGCTCCCAAATTTCTGTAGGAATATACATGCATGTATATATGTATTCTTACATACACACACATACACACACACACACACACACACACAAACACACACACACACACAGTACCTTCTTGAAGACTCATGATGTGCTGGATATCGAATCAGGCATTCAGGGCACAATGATGACTAAAGTGTGTCTTGGTTGCTGTCACATCATACACTACTTAAAATAGTCTCAAATACTTTTTAGCTTAAATTTTCACCACATGCTTCTTTTTTTCCTCTCACCCTAGACTCTTCAGAGCTTTATTTTTTGAATTTCTTTTTTTGTCATCACTTCTTTATACCAATTTTCCACCACTTCTTTGGACTTTTCTGGTCAAACCAATTAAGAAGTGGATGAATACATCTACAACTTATCCATAAAGACACCTCTTACAATCCTTCACTGTTTTCCTCAAGCCACATACTACCCTTGTTGTTTCCCAAGTCTAGTCCTGCAATAGACAGAAGACAACATTGATTTTATTTTTCATGTTTGTCATTATCAGCAAGCATTCCCAGGTCTTTATAAGTTCCCCTTCCTCCCCTTTATCTTCCTTCTCCTCCCCTCCATCATCTTTAGTATTTCTTTGACTTCTCTCCCTCATCTCTAGATTCCACAAATCTTTTCTTTTTCAGTGACAATTAACTATCAAGCCATTCCAGTATGCTTTTTCTGTTTTTTTTCTACTTTTCTAGTTTCTAGTCTATTCTCAACCTCTTATCAACCATTATCTACCTGTTGTTGATGACCAAATATAATGAGATTACACATTTATATATGCTTTAGAGTACCTTCAGTGAATCTACTTTTAATTATTTGCACTAATTGACATTATCAATGGTACTAATAAGCTTACAATTATCTTTTCTAGACTTCAAAATGTATTCTGTCTTTTGCCACTGCATCTCTTCCTAATTCTCTCTTACGTAGGCTGACTTAGTTTTCCTTTCCTAAGCACACATGGATTGTTGGCAAAGGGAGTGGGGCCCTGATGACTGAGAGTTGAGACACTTGGGTACAGCTTCTGCATTTGGCAGAGATGTAACTTGGGCTTGAAATGATCACAGACATTCACAAAATAAATGATCCCTACAGACTGATAATCAAACAGCAAATGTTCTTTAAGTACTCTAACTTCAAGATGTGTGTTTTTTGTAGGCACTCTTATTTCAGCTATGAGGTTGCTTTTCAGCAAGGTAGTACTGAGTACACTTACTGGGTCACAGAGACCAGCTTTGAGGGCCTCCCGTTCCCATTTCAATGCATAGTGTCCAAAGAATAGTGCAAGCTCAGGGTATTAGATAAGCTGACTGAAACTAAGAAACCTAAGGATAGAGGCTTCCTTAAAGTTAGAAGCTCTGGGATATGTATTTAATATAGCCCCCAATCAGCAGCAACAATGTTTAGAGATGTATATGCAGCCTCATCCATTTGGACAAGCATTTGGCGTCTGGCTCTAGGACCAGAAGAATCCAATATTAAGAAGGACATCCACACAGATGAAGATATAGACAGATACTTTAACTGCTTGGGCTAACAGAGAAATTAGTGGAAGTGTGAAAGAAAAATGGTAGTGCTGTAAATCAGAGACTATACAAAACTTTGTGATTAGCCCTAACACTGCCAATGAATTGATAGGGAGGCTAATTTGGGTCTCTCTAAGTGGCAGGACTAAGGATAGAGATAGTAATTTTTCATTTAATTTAAGGCACATACTTTTCTTTGAAGACAAAATGAATCTTGCAGGCAGTGGCATCTTTCAATGGGCCTCGGTAACTTTTCACTTTGAGTTTTATAATTTTTACATAATTTCTTCTGGATGCCATGTTAGACTTAAAATGTACATACCTTGAGAGTATTGACTCATGCTGAGATTCAGACTGAGCTCTGCATGACTCTTAATTGTGAAGGGTAGAGCTATTAATTGTTGCTGCTATGTTAGGATACTGGAAGTCATACCGCACTATTGCCTGTAATTGGAGTCTCTGTCAAGACACAAATCTACATGGTTTTTACACATACTGATGTGAAGACATAGTTCCCTATCCAGGTCCTTGGTACACATAAGAAATTCAGTGTATTTATTCCTGTTAATTTTTGTCTGCCTTTTGATTCATCATCCAATTCATTTTCTTATTAAACATTTAGTGGACTAGGTCTTGTTCTGAGTGCTAAAATCTAAAGACATCCCCTGATGGCCATATACTGTAGTAAGAATTGATAATAATAAGACTGATAGATGAACACTAGTTAGAGGTATGTTTTGAATTAAGTGGAAACACATAAAAGAGGCACTCAGTCTAAACTTGAATTTAGAGGAGAGAAGCCTAGAGTAATACATTCACTTGGCCTCTTACTTGTTGTGTCATCCCTCTATTGAACAGTATCTTTCATTAAAATGATGATAATAATAGGATGACTCACGAAACTATATGGAGAAAATGAATTAATGGATGTGGAGCTTTTAGAACACATTTTCTTGTATAGAGAAAGGGTTATGTAAGTGTTAAATGAATCAAGAGAGCCTCTTTAGTAGCTTGAGTGTGAGTGTTTGAACAGCTTCTTAAAATATGAGAATTATTTTAAAAGGGCAGGATCAAGCTTTTCCGGAGGTAGGGCTAGAAAAAACCTGGTATATTTGGAAATTTGCAAGTTTGTAAGGCCTGCCATAGATGATATATTGGCCATGGCAGTGGAGGAGGTGACAGAAAGTTTCAAGATTTGGAAACAAACCGTGTTTGCCATGGTGGTAGCTTTGGATTTGATTCCCAAAGAATCTGAAGAATTTTAAGTCAGAGTGATCTACCAACAATGCTTCCAGAGACTATCAGTAGAGGTCTGTGAAGTGAGGAGATAGTGAGTCCAGTGCTAAAATAGACCTGCTGAAACAAAAAGATTTAAATAAGATACAGAGTGTCATGGTTTAAAAGTATATTGTCCTCAACAAGTTCATGTGTTTGAATCCTTAACTATCAATGTGTGAAAGATAGTGTCACTTTTAGGAGGTGGAGCCTTGCTGAAGGAAGGCACGTTACAGCTGGTGACTTTTGATATTGGGTAGCCTGTCTTGCTTCCCATTAGTACTCTGCTCTTGAAGTTTGCTTCCTGCTCTCTTGGCCTCCATGATGACGAACATGACCTAAGTTGTCTCCACTTCTGCTGCCTGCCATGACTTTTCTGCCAACCATAAGCCAAGTAAATCTCTTTTCCCCTGAAGTCGCATGGGTCTGAGTGGTGTTTCACAGCAGCAGAAAGAGTAACTGCAACACAGCCTTAGAAGAATGAAATGGAAATGTTCATTTTTTTTCCAGACAAAAAAGTCTTGTTACTAAGAACAGGAAGATCTCCCTTTGAGTAACAGATTCAATCAACAGACACCAGTGAGAAGTGGGCACAGTTAAAGGAAAGGAAAGTAACAAGCAGAATAGTATCAGTGAACCATTTGAAGTGAAAGAATGAAGGCTTAGATAGAATGCAGGTTAGATACAGAAGATAGGAACAGGAACAAAATGTAAATTTTAGAAATAAATGCATAGTAAGAATTGAAAAATCACAACACATGATATTGACTGCAGAATGGAGAGAAGTCAGAGAAGAGAATCATTGAATCTGAAAGTAACACAGTCCAAATCATCCACTGTAAATATTAGCTTGAAGGAATAGAATACTTCAGGGACTTATGAGGCTATAATAAAAAATTTAGCATCCATGTCACTGAGAGTGCAGAATGAGAAAAAGAAAAAGAGAGGAACTTAAAAAGTGTTTGGAGAAAACAGCCTTAATTTTACCAAATTTGGCTAAAGGGATAAACCTATAGACTTAAGGTAATAAGTAAACTCAAAATATAATGAAATTTTATGCCAACTTGTATCACAGTCGCACCTTTGAAAATTAAAGATAGAAGAAACAAATTTTGAAAGCAGCTATAGAAAAATTATACATCTTCTGTAAAATAACAGTGACTCTCATCAGAAACCATAGGGACCAGAAAGAAGTAGCACAAAATATTTAAATGGCTAAGAGGAAATAACAGCCAAATCAGAATTTTCTAGCCAGTGAAAATGCTCTTCATAGATATAGTGGAGAAATGAAGACATTGTCATAGGAAGAAAACTGAAAAAAGTGGCTAGCAAACATATTTAATTTAAAAGAATAGCTAAAGGAAAATTTTAAAGTGAAGAAATTGGAAATATTCAAAAGTAAGAAAGGGACCTCTTTGTCCCTTATGGACCCAGTGTTCACAATTCCTTCTTTTCCTCACTCAATAGTTTAGTCTAACCCTCAAAAAAAAAAAAAAGAAAGAAAGAAAGAACAGCACAAAGAGAAAGACTACCAGGTATACACAGCAGGTTTTTTTATGGGATTAACTGTGTTACCCCAATTTCCCCATATTGAAGACCTAACCCTTAGTACCTCACAATATGACTGTCTCTGGAGATTTGGCCTTTAGAAAGGCAATTACAGCAAGATGAGGTCATATGGATGGGTCTTAATCTAATATGACTGGTATTGTTATAAAGAGATTAGATATACATTTGTAGCTGGGCATGGGACACATGATTGCAATCCTAGTTCTCAGCAGCCTGAGGCTGGAGGATCACCAGCTCACTATTGACCCAAGAATGAGACCGTGTTAAAAAAGAAAATGAAATAAAGGAAAGGAAAGAACAGTTCATGAAATATCAAGAATGTAGCCATTTATAAGCCAAGCAGGGATGCTTTAGAAGAAGATGAACATCTATTACTTTTGCCTTTGAAGTTAAAACCTGTAGAACTGTGTAAGAAAATAAGTATCTTAGAGATAGGAACTATCTCTAAAAATGAAGCAGACCAGTAGAGAAAGGAAGGAACAAGATAGGATAGCGGGAATGTGTGTGTGAATATTTTTAAATAAATTGATATGCATGTGTACAAATGTCTGAATGAAAACCATTATTTCCACCAACTCATTAAACTCATTATAAACTCATATAACTTATTAAAATAATAAAAAGAGAATATAAATTTTGTGCTATTTAATTAGGGCAGTTACAGCAAAATAATATACTTTCCATGTTATTTTTATGTTGTATTTAACAACCAAAGCAAAATAATAACCCTAAGGCTATTCTCAGTGTATATGAAGGGAATATTTAAGATGATTATATTATAAATGGGATATAAGAAGAGATACACAAGAAGGTAAATTTTATACTTAACTCTTAGGTGGAAAAATATGTATGGACATTAGAACGTGTTAAGATGTGCATATGCAGTGAAGTTTTTAGGATAATCACTAAAGTGTTCTACAAAGATAAAGCCAAAAGTAAATTAAGTGAAATGAACTTCAAGACATCTACAAGGGAGAAAACAAAGGTGAAAAATAGAACAACAGAAAAATGAATTTATTAGAAATAAAATTGTTGTCCTAAGCCCAGCATAACAGTGATTATCTTCAAGGCAAATGATTTCACTACACAAATTTAAAGAAAGATCAACCAAGATTAATATCATCTAAACATTGTTTATAAGAAATCTTCTTCAAATATAATGATTATGGGAAAATATTCAATGTGAACAATAATTTTGATTAAGAGAAACCACGGTGGTTGGCCCAATTTTATACAATGTGGACTTCAGAGCTAAGAAATACCCAGTGACAGAAAAATATTACATAATGTTGAAAATGTCCATCCACCAAGAAGACATAACTATCCTTAGTGTGTTGGGACAAACCAAAAGAATTGCAAAAATACATGAAATCACAACTGATAGACCTGAAAGAAAAAATCTGAAGTTTGTGGCATTCTAAAAAGTTATAGAACAACCAAGCTGAATATCATTGAAGTAGCAGACAAAAATCTATACCACAATTGTTATGATCTGAATGTCTCCCCCAAAATCAATATGCTAAAGTCTTTTATGGGGATGTTATTAAAAGTGAAGCCTTTGGAAGGTGAAAAGGTCATGAGCGCTCTACTCTCATAAATAGAGTTGTTGCCCTTTATAAAGTAAAACAAGGCCCAAAGGGAGCTGATTCTTCCCCTTCTATCATGTAAAGACACAGCTAAAAGTCACTATTTATGAAGCAGAAGGTTACCCCTAAGTAGACACTGATGCTGCTGGTATCTTCACAATTCAAACAGATGATAACAATTGTCAACCAAATGATGTAATTGATCTTTATAGAACACAATATCAGAATATATTTCCTTCAAGTGCTCAAAATCATATATCAAGATAACATTCTAAACCATAAAACAATCCCCCCAATTTAAAGGAGTAAAATTATAATAAGGTGTGTACTATGGTTGTGGTAGAATCAGAGTAGAAATCAATAATAGAAAAATAAAGTAAGTTTAATTTAGGGGTGTAAATCTCTTTCAAAATTTGAAAATCAATCAATGTCATCTGCAACATTAAAGGGCTAAAGGACAAAAATAACACAATTTTATCAATTGATGAAAAAAGTTTAACAAATTCAGCACCTAATCATATTAAAAATTGACAAACCAAGATTAACAGGTGACATTCTGAAGTTGATGCATAAAATACACAAAAGACCTACAATTAAATCATATTTGCTGATAAAAAAGGCAAGGATATCCACTCTCACCACTGCTATTCAATAAAGAAGTATAATTTTCAGATGTCTTGCTTAACAGAATAAAAGAGAAAAAAATAGCATCCCAAATAGCTATAAAACATTCTTAGAATCAAAGAGCAAATTTACCAAGGTTATGGGATAGGAGATCAACTACAGTTGTTTCTATTTCTACATACTTTGAATGAACGCATACAGCCATTGGACTGAGGATGTAACATAGTGGTGAGTACCGGACTCATGCAAAAAGCCCTAGGTTCCTTCTTCAGCGTTGCCAAATACTATTTACCACCTCTCAAGAAAAAAGAAAACTTGGTACATATGTACAATTCTAATGAAACTTGCACAAGATTTGTAAGTTGAAATAAATATTTAAAGAAATTGGGAGACATACCTTTTCTGTGAGACAGAATATAAGTGTAGTAAAAATGACAATTCCTCCCGTGTTACATATATTTAATGAAATTTTTATTTTCATCCTAGAAATACTTTATATAGACAAACAAATGTACTTGTTAAGTGAATATTAAAAGACAAGGACCTGGTAATAATTAGGACAATCCTTGATTTTTTAAAATATTCTCAAATTGAAAACAATCAAAATATCACAAAAGATGAATGAGCAAATTGTCATAAGTTAATATTTTACAATATTCTTTTACAGATGAATGAATGAACCTCTGAATATATATAACAATTTATATGGATATCAAAAGATTTATGCTTGGGGAAAAAGATTGCATATGTATGATTCCATTCATGTCACTGTTTCAAAAATTGCAGTTTTATAGGCAGAAATCAGTTTAATGGCTATCCAGGAACTAGGAATTACAGGGTTGAAAAAGTGAATTAAATCATAAAAAATGGCTTGAAGCAGGTCTTTAGTGTGACACGTGGTTCAATATTTTTTAAATTTATCAAAAAATTATATTTATTTATGATTATTTTGACTATAGTATCAAATAGAGATGTGAAGAAGCATTCAGATCTTCAATTATATTTCATGGTCACATAGAGCAAAAACATACATATCTAAATTAAGACAATTTTTTTCAAAATTCACATGCTATCATAGCCCAAAGAGCAAGTATTAAAAGTCTAGTTGTGAGATGGAGAGATTTTTCTATGGACAAAAATAATTTCTGTGCAAGTGCAAGAACCTCAGTTTGAATTCTCAGAACCCATTTAAAATCTGGATGCATAGTGTGAGTGCTTGTAATCCCATCACTCCTATGGAGAAATGGGAGACAGAAACAGGGGAATCCCCAGTGACTAACCAACCATCAAGCCTGGGATATGAAGCAGAAAAATATAAAGGAGATGTTGCCTCAAACAAAGTGCTTGTCAAGGACCCTTACCTAGATGTGCCCTGACCTCCATGTGTGTGACTTGTCCTGTGTAGCCACATTCATCCACATAAATTAACCCATGGAAACATTTCACTAGGAATGTTCAGGAGGGTTTGACATAGAGTGGGCAATCTCAAAAGAAGAGCACTTTTAAATGAAATATAGCTCTTTGGAAGGACTCAAGGATATGTGCATTTTTTAGATGAGATCCGTTTGTCCTTTGTGGATCCCACAGTGATTCACCAGAGAAATCCCTTCCTTTTTGAGCCACAGTGTCTGTCTGTCAAAAAAAAAAGGATTCAATTAGATGGGTATTTGGTCCTAAAATTTGTCTTATTTTCCTTCTGTAGTTTTATTTCTAATCCTACAACGTGCAGCTATCCCTGAGGGCTCTAATTTACATCAAATATTGCCATGCTTAAGCTTCAAATTCTACCGAGTATATTTCAAGAAGCTGTTCAACACATGAATTATTAATGTTCCCACCACACAGTGGGAATATTTACTTATATCACTGGATATCTAATTCTGACAACAAATCACTATTTGAATGGTTTACTGGTGTTTTCTCTTCCCCCTTAGTGATTCTGCATGTGTCTTCCTTTCACCTTCAGAATTGTGCAATTCTTTTCTCAGTGAGTCTCCGACACTGAATAGCAGAAAGCATGCCAGCATCAGAATCCTAATGTTAGTCGTTTTTTTTTCAAAAATTTTCTCTTTCAACTGTTCCATTTCTCCCTCCATCCTACATTCTCCTCTTGCTTGATTGCCTCAAGACATTGCTGTGTGGAACAGCTTGCACTTTGCTCTCCTTGCTTCCTAATTCTAGCAACTGTAGTCTTTAGACCAATGAAGTTCTAAATGTGTTCACTGATCTAGCTATTTCCAGATGGTGTGGATAATGTTTCCATATGTCAGCCACACACTATGAGGCTTGAAGCAACTACTTCATTATTCTTATACCTTCTCTCTGTTCTTGGCTATCCAGTGTCCACTCACTCTTACCCTTCCATATGAACATCTTTATATATATACATATATACATGTACTTACAGTTACATCACACATGAAATGAATTTATGTCATTTTCACCCCTTATTATCCAATATCATCGCCCTCCTTCTTCCCTACCAGTATTCCTCCTATTTTCATGTTTTTTTTTTGTGTATGCACATCTTATCTACTGTCCCTTCCCTCTCTAATTTCTCACTACAGTTGCTATAGGCTTTCTTAGAGCCAACATTTTCTCTGCCTACCTAAAAGAATAAAAAACTTTCATTCTTTCTGAAGTCTTCTGTTTTAAGCATCTTTTACTGTCTTCATTGCAGGTGGTGCCCAATATATTGGTTCAATTAAAGGTAATAATAAATTCAAGCTTCAGAAACACTCTGATAATTTCTGACTTGTTGCAAACTTCTCTCTAGATTGCCTTGCAAATTAGTAATCTTAGGATGTCATGTAATACTTTGTTTCTTGCAATAGGATTAAGGGTGCACATTTCAATTGCTATGTCTTTCTGTAGGTGGGAGTCTCAATCATTTTAGTAGGTGTTCTGTTATGATAAGATCATTCCAAATACATTTGTGAACCTGAGTTGAATGACATTGTCATGTCAGTGAGGTACAACCATGCCAGACAGAAGTGCCTTTAGGAGATTCAGTCCGGACCAGAGCCATGATAAAGGCCTATCCATGGATATCATCTCCACTTTCCTGCCAATCTGGGTAAGAAACTGTAACCAGACATGAGAGAGAATAAACCACTTATTCCCTTAAGCCGTTTGATGGTGACTTTATCAGCAACCATGTAGGCAAACTGCTATAGAATTTGGTATCAGAGAAGTAGGGTGTTGCTGATAAATCTGGTTATGCTTTTACATTCACCAAAATTACGTGACAAATGTTAATGACATAGACCAATTACTTTGCTAAAAATTACAACAGAAATGAAAGATATTATATAGTAAGAGAATTGTTTAGGTTCTTTCCTATCATGTTCATTGAACGTGAGGAAATATCATCTCCTTATTATAAAACATGTTCATCTCAATATTACTATTGTAAGGGCTAAATCAATATACATCTGGTGCTCAGCAGACAATGGCAATTCGTTTTGGTATCCTTCCCCACGTTTTTTTCTTTAATGTATGAAGTGTGTGTGTGTGTGTGTGTGTGTGTGTGTGTGTGTGTGTGTGTGTCTTTTGCATGTAGGTAGGTAGGCATGTGTGTGTGAATATATGCACACTAGTGTACCTGAGTGTGTGTGCATGGAGAGATCCAAAGATGATGACAGTAACCATCCAAGATTGCTCTTTCAACTTATTGTTTGAGCCTCCGTCTCTAATTAAACCCAGAGCACACCATTAAGGCTAGTCTGCTTAACCATTTTGTTCTGGGGATTCCCAGGATCTGCCTTCCAGGGCTAGAATTACAGGCAGGTTGACAAACTGCCTGGGATCTGAGGCTCAAACTCAAGTCCTTCTGCTTGTGAGGCAAGGGCTTTAACCACTTAGCCACCTCCCCAGCCTGGTTTACTTCTTATTAAAAAAAAAAAAAGTATACTAAAGAAAAGAACACATGTTTTCAGCCCAGGAAAATCTCATGTAAGCACCAAGATACTGTTTCTAAGGGCCGAAGAGATGGCCCAGGGGTTAAGTCTCTGCCTCCCAAGCAGAAGGTCCTAAGTTCAGATCCCAGATACCAGGTAAAAACACTTGGGCAGAAATGGTGGTAACCATGTATTTTGGAAGGTCATGCCCGGGAAACTCCAGAGCAAAGCAAGTAGGAGGTAGAAACAATCCAAGGTGATTCCTGAAGTCACACTTAGGCCTCTATAAGCACACACATTCCCCCCCTCTCTGTCACACACACACACACACACACACACACACAAATAAAATATATCAAAACAATATTGTTTCTAACTTGCTCTCACTAAAAATTCCATAATCAATAGATCTCTTCAAGTCTATTCAATTTGCACTATTTACTTAGACAACGATATCATTGTTTCCATGTATGCACTCCTTTATTGAAAAGCTACCACAGTGACTGCTGAAGGAACCTATGGCACTTTCCTGAGAAACCTTCCCAAACACTCATCCTTTGCCCTCCAAATGGCACAGTCAATTCTCTCAAACCTCTCTCAGCATGTTATGGATAGTTTCATCAGTTACAGTTTTTTCCAATGAATGAGATATGAAAGAAAGGCAGAAAGGTAAAAAGAGGCTTTTCTCAGGTTCTAGAATATGCAAATATCATCCTGTCACTAATGACTGATGGAACTGCTGATTGCTCCACATTACCTTGCCTAATTTCATCAATAAACATGATTCGTGTTTGTTTCTATTTGACTTTCAAGGTGAAATTATGGATTACATTGAAAGCTGATTCTTGTTAAATGGATATTTATGATACTTGTTCTTGCCAAACTTTATGTTATTAGGTACACTGAACATGTAATGATAAATATGACACAGTTGTTCCCCTCAATTAGCTTAGTCTCAAGCTAGGTAGAAGAGAAAAAATGTGTAAAGAGAAATGTAGGGACTTGAGTCAGTGAAGTAGAATGGAACTGTTTGATCTCGTGATTAATGTAGACACTGAGAATTCCAAACAGAGAGACAAAGGGGTCAGTGTGAGTTAGAGAG
Source organism: Typhlomys cinereus (assembly GCA_023101885.1). Taxonomy (NCBI): domain Eukaryota; kingdom Metazoa; phylum Chordata; class Mammalia; order Rodentia; family Platacanthomyidae; genus Typhlomys; species Typhlomys cinereus. The sequence goes on from JALPQD010000891.1 coordinate 53,016, forward strand.
CAAGATAGCATGGTTCCATTTTGCAATATAAGAAAATTGTAAAGAAAAAGGTGGAAATATCCAGCAAGGGATATAATATGTGAAAAGTTCTATTTAAAGGCCCAATGAATATATTATGCTAAAGGAGACAGTTATACAAGGGAAAACAGGACAAAAAGGAATGGGAAATAGACCTGCACAAAAACACATTCAGATTGTATTCAAGTTATGCCTTAGTCTCATCTAGTGTTTTTAGATGTTATTGTTGGAAGGATTTCTTGTGAAAAACCTACCTAATTCTTACAATGACTTCACTATGAATGTGATTTTTTGCATGCTTTAATAAGTGGAGAAGTTGACACAGAGAGGTTAAACAGCATAGAAATGTCATATAATATATGACAGAACAAGTCATATTGGCTGTGGAGATTCCCTGTCTTAGGAAAATAAAGCAAAATAAGTCTGAAAAATGATAAAACTGGCTTCTGCTATATGACTAGTCTCTTCTATATGGCGTTTCTGGTTTCTTTTCACTGATTGTGTATTGCACATTTTTGCCTATATACCCGAGAAAATTTTAATATGTGTGTCCTTTGTTAGAACAGGTTGATAAAAGAGTAACGTGGGTAGAAGTTATCTTAATAAGAAGACATCACTTCAATACCCTATAGCGGGGCTGTTGAAAGTAGGGATTCTTTTGAGCTTATTTCAATGGAAGATACATCTTCAAGACCTTCAGAGTATCAATCACATTTAAGAATGAGTTTATGCTATCTAACTCCACAAAGATAATTTTACTTGAAAGGCATCATATGGATTAGTCTGTTCTTCCTAACTACTTCAGTGTATACACTGCTGAGATAAGAACTCATTCATCCTTAAAGTTGGGGCTTAGAAAGTTATATATTGTGTTGTTTTTCTTTCTTTATTATATCTTCTTGTCAACTGTATAACAGCAGATGGTTATATAGTCAGCTGATGTCTTATATTTTCAAAAAATGAAGGAAAAGACATCTACCTTTTTTCCTATTATTGTTGGAATAATTTGAAATAATGTTGGGATAGTTTAAGTAGATACTCATTCAAAAGCCTCAAAGCCTGGCTATATGTGTCCCATGGTTACATTTCTATCAGGTTTTGTTTAAGAAACTTGAAAATTTGTTTAAGAAACTTGAAAAAGCACCCAGCCCATGGAAAAGCAAATGTTTGTTAACTAGGACCCAAGGAAAGCTGAAATCTTTTAGATTACTTGCCTGGTCTCTGATGTTAGAACTGCATTTTTAACCATCTGACAATGATTACATGAATTCAATAGGCTTCTTAGTGATTTGCTTTGGGTCTGTAATTTGATTCCTGCAAATCATTTTAGTTATGAAATCCATTAATATTTGGATCTATTGAACAGAAGCCATATTTCTTTAAATATATTAGGACATGCATCTGTATTCTATTTCTGTAATAGACTGATTTGCTCATCTGTGGAAAAAAGCAGCATTGTTATTCATCTGAGAGCATTCACCTGTTATTTCTAAAGGAATCATTACAGTTCTTTTTTCTCTGTGTGACTTCCAGTGTTTCTCAAAGGTGAACAAAAGAACAGGGGTGACTGTTGCCCCAGCAACATTAAAGATGAGGTTTCAGAAATATTTCCTAAATGGGACCCGTTCTATGCAGATTGATAACAATGGATCTGTCCTAAAAACATTAGGGATGCATGAGTTCTTACCTCAGCAGTGTATACTGAAGTAGTTAGGAAGAACAGACTAATCCACATGATGCCTTTCAAGTGAAAATATCTTTGTGGAATTAGATAGCATAAACTCATTCTTAAATGTGATTGATACTCTGAAGGTCTTGAAGATGTATCTTCCATTGAAATAAGCTCAAAAGAATCCCTAATGCCTATGTGAGGTGATAGATATGTTAATTAGTTTTGTTGTGGCAATCATTTCATAATGTGTATCAAAATATCACATAGTACAAATGTATCAAATATATATAATGTTTTATACTAAAAAATTAGCAGAACCATGTATATTTATTTGTTAATGGAGCACTATGTGCTGTTTTAGTACATGGATACATTGTGTGATATTCAAATCATGGTTATATAATTTGTCACATGTATATTAATAAACTTGAAAGAAAAGAATCTCTGAAAACTTGAAAGTCTCTTAATACCTAGTCTTTGAATGAATTGTCCCAGATATCTGTCCACTAACTATCCAGTGATATTTATCTTCAGTGGACTTTAAGATGGTCTATAGACAACTTCAATTAGGTGTCTGGAATAATCTAATTTTTCAATGAATATATGTCAAGCACCAATATATTCCAAGTGTCATTTTAGCCCAACATCCTTGATTTCAATGAAGTTTATCTTCCACTGGAGCTGTGTTAGTAATCCAAACTGTCACTACATAATAGCATTTCGTACAAGGGTATCTGCAACAAACATCTGCTCAAAGGACTGACATTGAGGCAGAGATCTGAATGATGTGACGAAGTGAATTGTGGAAAGAGTGTTCCATGCTGAAGAGCAAATGCCAAAGCTTTTGCATAAGAATGTAGAAGAGGCAAATTAGAGGAGTAATGCCAGGCTAGTATGCCTGTAAGTGCAAAGTATCAAAAAGATAGGTTCACATTTTTATTGAGTAACCATTGCTGTAGTTCACTGAACATTAGAGATATGATGGAAGGTTAAGCTAATCCAGTCACTACCCCCTGGAATTTGGATCTAAGTGAGGTTAAGGACAAAAGTCATATAATCAAATCTTAAAACACAACTTTGAAAAAAGCACTAGTAAAGAAACTTATATGTGATGGAAAAGAATATGAGACCTAATTTAGATCAGTGTATCAAAGAAGATGCCTCAGAGGGGATTGATATGTAATAGACATATGAAGAATAAATAGGAGGTAAGCAAATTAGACAATTTATAGAAAGGAAGAATATTCCAGTCTGAGACAACACAGTGTTTAAAATTTTTGTGGCAATAGGAAGTGTGAGGTGGAGGGAGGACTGAAAGGCCAGTATAATTAGATTTGGAGAATAGCGTGTGTATGGTTTTTAAAATTAATTCATTTGTTGGCAATTTCATGCATGTATGTAATACAATCATCTGTGCCTTTCACTGCTATTGTCTTCTGTCTTCCCTTTCTCTCCCCCAAGTTTTCATCCCACTTTCATATTTTTTTGTTTTGTTTTATTTTATTTTGTTTTGGCTTGGTCACCCACAGAGTTTAGCTAGCTATCCATAGAGGCATGGCTAATTCACCAATAGCTACATAACTGAAGACAGTAACTTTCTCTACCCTAGCAACCTGGGGCTTTCCCTACCTTCCCCTGTCAGGGCTGGGTCTCATGAGCCCCTATTCATATATGATTAAACGTTTATAGGCTTAGTCTGGATCAATGCAGACTATGAGTTCTTATTGTGCCAAGGCCATGTTGGGCCCATTAAGGCAGCCTTTCATAGGCCTTAGCTCCATAGTATAACTCTTTACATTCCTTCCACTCTCTTTCATGATGCTCTCTGAACCCTGGAGGTTGTGATATGGATATTTCACTTAAGACTGAGAGTTGAATGGCATTTTCCTCTGAACAAACAGTCATCATCTTTGTCTGAGACCATCTAAATCACAACTATTATCCGTTGACATTCTCTCAGAGACAGAGTGGACAGATGAGTCATTGGACACTCACCTAGAACTCAGGCCTTGCTCAGAGAGTTGATATTGTAGTAAATAAAGCCCAAAGCTTGGAAAAAGTATGTCAATTTTTCTCCCTGAATGTTTCATAGCAACTTCTAGCACTATGGAAGCTAGCCAACAGGAAGTAAGCTTCCAGTTCAGTTCTAGTAAGTTTTCTTTATGTTCTGCAATGAAGGTGTATGGTGTCTCCAACAATAGCGTCTTATCATTCAGGTTTGGTAGGCCTCAAACAACAATAGCCATAACCTGCAGTTTTGAGGGCCTACGAGACCTTCTTGGGGAAACAAAGAGACATCTCACAACTGGAATTGGAAATTTCATTTAGTAACCCTTGGCTTCTACAATGAACATTATAAACTTTTATGTGGTATCCATGCTCAAAATGTTTTTTAAAATTATGTTTGTAGTTACTTTGTAGGTTTAAATGTGACTTCCTCATCCATACTTAGTTTGGGTTAAATTTCCTCCTGTATCCTTTCTTGCCCCTATTCTCCATCTCCATCCCTGTTCAAACTTTGCTTCTCCATAACATGACTGTTTTCTTGCTCTCTAGTCTACAGACATTCAAAACTAAATGAACAAATCATAAACTTCAAAGCTATGCTCCACACATAAGAAAGACCATGTGACATTTGAGTTTCTGGGTTTGGATTACCTTATTCATTTTTTTCAGTTCCATTCAGTCACCTGAAAATTTTCATGATTTCATTAATTCTTGAGCATCAAATAATATTGCAGTGAGTATATGTACCATATTTTAATTTTCCATTCATCAGTTGATGGAATTGCATATAAACTGATTCCATTTCCTTGCTATTGTGAATCAGTGAACTTGGATGTACCATTGTCTCTGTAGTATATGCGCAGAAGTGGTATGGCTGGATAACATGGGAGTTTTAATTTTCATTTTTCAGAAACTTCTAACTGATTTTTTCAGAGTAACTGCAGCAGTTTACACTCCCACAAACAATATACAAGGGTTCCATATCCCTCATTTCCATGTCAGGATTATTGTCATTTGTACTCCTGATAATGTTTATTCTGAATGAAATGAGAAGGAATCTCAAAGTATTTTTAATCTACATTTTCCTAATGGCTAAGGATGTTCAACAATTTCTCTAAATGTGAAACAGCCACTTGTATTTCATCTTTAAAAAACTATGTTCAGTTACACAGACCATTTTTAAACTGGGTTGTTTTGTTCTTTATTTTAAAAAGAAACCAGGTATATTTGAGGAGAATTTCTGCCCTTTTAAAGATGACAATTATGTTGACTTTTCATGAGTTATTCCATTTCATCTCTTCATTCTTCCTGAGGCAGAGTTCTATAAGGTTAGTCTGATTGTCATGAAATTTGTTGCTCAGTTGATATTGAAGCCAGCACTTTCTTTCCAGTCTCTTTATAAAATTTTGTTGTTTAGTTGATGTTGAAGCCAGCACTTTCTTTCTAGTCTCTTTATAAATTTTTTTTAAAAATTTTCTACTGATGAATTTTGTTCTTTGACAATTTCATACATACATAATACATTTTATTTACTTCCCTCTTACATTTTCTTAACTCCCTTCCACCCCTGCCAGCATTCTTTCTCTACAGATCTTCTTCTTTCTATATTAATACTTTTGTTTTATATACCACTGGGTTTAGTCAGGGTCTTTTGTGTGATCCTGGGCTTGGTACTATCTCTTGGAGCCCAGTAGACTCTCCAGTAAATACTGGACTGGATTCTTTCCCTTCACCCCAAAGATTGATTTTTATGACCTTCCTCTTCAGTTGATAGATAATTTCCTTCCCTATAAAGAAAATACTATCTATTTATATATGTAAAAGTGTACTCCCTACTCTCTTCAATCAATTTCAGAGTAGCAGGTCTTACATCGAGGACCTTGATCTATTTGAAATTGAGTTTCCTGCAAGGTGAGAGAGATAAGTACCTTGATTCATTGCTATGCAGGTAGATGTACAGTTTTGCTGGTACCTTTTGTGGAAAATGCTCTCTTTTTTCTGATATATATTTTTGTCATCATTGAAAAAAATAAGGTAACTGTAGTTGCATGGACTACAATCTAGATCTGATATAATATTACACTGATCTAAATGTCTGCTTGTGTGCCATTACCATGTTATTTTAATTATTATGATTCTATAACAACTTAAAATCAGGTATAATACCTCTAGCAGTATTCTTTGTGTTCAGGATTGTTTTAGTTATCCTAGGTCTTTGTGTTTCCAAATAAATTTAGCATTGCTTGTTTTTTTTTTGTAATGTTGCTCTGGAATTTTTATTGTGATTGCATTGAACTTGTAGATTGCTTTTAGTAAGAATGTGTGCCCATTAGTTTCAGGTAGCAATTTGATACTAGTGAAGTAAATCTCTGGGCACACTTTGGAGGAACTATTTAGGTAAGGCAGCCCTCTGAGTAAGCCTGTAGGAGGTTGCCTTCTTGTTATAGTTGATGTCAGAAGACCCACATAGGTGGCAATATTTCCTGGACAAGTGTAAACAGAGACACTATGACTTCTTTTCCTTTTATCGCACCTTAATTTCCTTTTCTTGTATTACAATTCTAGCTAAGATTTGAAGCAATATAATGAATAAGAGTGGATATGGTTATCTTGTTCCTGATATTAGTAGGAATGCTTTGAGTTTTTCTCCATTTAGCATGATATTTTTAACTATAGGTTTGCCAAATACTGCCTTTATATTACGCTGAAATGTTCTCCTCTAATCTTTAGTCTCTCTAAAACTTTCATCAAGAATGGATGTTGTCCAACACAATATTGACCTCACAAAGTCTAGCATTTGCTAAAGGCACCAAGATCCTTGGAGGCAAGGGATTGACAGCCACAGTAGTGTTCCTGTGCTTAAGGAGAACACGGGAACGGGGTCACGGAAAGGCCACTGGGTCCCTGTGCGTCATCGGAGAGGAGGACCCAGAGGAGAGTCAGGCATGCACAAGAAAGGACTCTCTGGGAATTGGGGCGGGAGGCACTGGGGGATGGGGAGGGAGGGATAGGGGGAGGGGGACCAGGGGGTTCGGGGTAAGGAGGAGGGAGGGAGGGAACTGGTGTACCTATTAAGTTTGTATAAGCAGAAATAATAAAGAATGTATATAATAAAAAAAGAATGGATGTTGGAATTTTGAAAAGGTTTATTCAAAAATATTACAATTCTAACAATTTTTGGAGGAGACATTTTGATTTTTTAAATTTATTTTTCTACTTTTACAAGTATATTGAGTATTCATCCCATATTCCCTCTCTCCCCCTCTCCTTCCCATTCCTTCTCTTCCTTCACCATTCCTCCCACTCCCTCCCACTCTTCTGCCTGTATGTTTCTATGAACCCCAGGGTTCACTCTGGTTTGTATACTCCTGTGGGGGCTCAAGCATCCATGGTGTATCAAGTTACCTCTCTTCGGGCCATCCCACTGATATGTGCATTTCCCTTTACTCATCCTGCTTTAGACCCAAAGGTTTCCACTGTAAGTTCCCATTCTATGGGTATAATAACAGCTAACTACAGAGCAGTTTGATGTACTGTCTTCCTACCTATAGGCTTATCGGCTGTCTTGCTTATTAACCTATTTACTTCCCTTTTTAGTTAGTTCTTGTTCTAGTTTACAGTAACAGGGATGTGTACCATTCTGATAAGCAGGTCTTGAATCTAATCAGAAAGTTGTTGTTGTCTCCTTGATACTCATGCCACTATCACATTGGTGGTTGCCTGTGGCCACGGTGATTTATATTGCAACTTACAGATCTCTTCCCATTGATGTGGCTTGTTATTATTTCTCTCCCCCAGCGCTTATACAGTATTCCTTAGTACTTTGTAAGCTTTCCAGCAAGGAGAAAGTTTTCAGACCAGTTCTAGTTGATGGATTTTGCCCATGTTCTGTGATCCATATGTGTTGTGTCTTCAATAATAGGGTCTTACTGACAGGTTTTGGAGAGCAACCAAGAGCAATGGCAAAAGCCTATAATGTTTGAGACCTCTCTGCCCAACATTTTATCAGGAAGTATCACATTCCTGTTACTTCCAGTATAATTTTGTGCCTGGGTTCTAAGTAGATCAGCTCATGACTCCCCCCCCCCCTTATTTTCTTCACACTATGCTGCTTTACATAGGGAACATTTTGATTTTTGTGTTGTTTTTGTTTCTTTTTTCTCCCACATTTTATGTTTTTCCTAATCATACAAGCTCAGTAAGTACCCCTGGTCCTCTCCCTCCCTTCTCCCCTTCCCAGTTGTCCCCCATTGCACTTTTCCCACCTTCCTTTCACCCCTCTCTCAGTGTCTCCCCCTTCCTCCCTCCCATTCCCTGGAGCATCCCTTTATGTGAAAGGCAAACCTCCTTCTGAGTCCTCCACCCTAGTGAGAGCTCAGGATTCAGTGGCATATCCCAGAGACCTTTCTCGGACTCCCCGTTAGTATGGGAAATCTTTTATGACAATTTAATCCCTTGCCTATAAGGATCTTACTGCCTGGAGCCTCCTCCCCTGTGATTCATGCTAGACTTTGGGGGGGAGGCATTGACATGTCAAACATTGTGTAAGTCAGGCAAATTCCAATCCTGGCTGCTGCAGCCCTAACTTGTGTAGAATATCTTGCATATTGTTGGTCCTCCCCATCTTTAGGTTCTTACAATCTTGCTACCCCTCTTCTGCAAGGTTTCCTGGGCTTTAGGATAGAGAGAGATTTGGCTAGTCTGGTTCCAGGTGAATAATGTAGGGTCTTTGGTGTTCTGAATTATAGTTTTTGTTGTTTTCAGTTTTACTTTTCCTGCACTGCCCTTGACTACATCCTGATTGGTATTGGAGGTCATCTCCTAATCAAAGATAAAAGATTGTTTAAATGAAGATCTTAATATAAGAGGAGACTCAAAGGTAAATGGAGGAATAGGAGTAGGACACAGCAGTGAGGAGGGTTCAGTGTCCCATTTGCAGGATGGTTACCATCTATCTGCCAGTCCCTATACCCTCATCTGGGTGAGATCAATCCTGTTCAGTCCCAAGTGACCAGGAAGGGACGTGAGAGTGAGCTGCATCAGATGTCTTGCTACTTATATGCAATACATGACTGTAGTCTATTTTCTCTACTGAAGCGTGATCCCCTATCTCCTTTGTTTTGAGTTCCTCCTTCCCCTTCCCTCCCATGTTTATGTTTCTTCACAGGTATTTACACATTTGCAGTACCTGTGAAGTACCTTCCTTCCTTCCTTCCTTCCTTCCTTTCTTCCTTCCTTCCTTCCCTCCCTTCTTCCCTCCTTCCCTCTCTTCTTCCCTCCCTTCCTCCCTCCCTCCTTGCCTTTCTTCCTCTCTTCCTTCTTTCCTTCCTTCCTTCCTTCCTTCTTTCCTTCCTTCCTTCCTTCCTTCCTTCCTTCCTTCCTTCCTTCCTTCCTTCCTTCCTTCCTTCTTTCTTCCTTTCTTTTTAAAATGCAAGGTACCTTTTTCTTCAGTAGATATGTTTGCAATAATCAGTGGAGGACTAAGTTGAAATAGGTTCAAAGAGCTATTTTCCTCTATGGACCTGGTATTCAGGGCCAGATTCTATCCTTAATCCTCCCTTTGGAGTCAATTCCTATTTGCAATAGCAGTAACAATCCAGGGGTTATCCACACAATAATTACCCTTTAATTACTAGTGGTTTTAGAAAGTACACAGTGGGATTGGTAATTATCATCAGGGATTTTTATCATGAGAAAATGAAGGATAGAAGGTCCACCATAGGTGCAGAAAGAAGGGACAGTAATGAAATTCTATTCTGCTGAGATTGAAGTTAAGACCCAGTGCCTTAACATCAGTGTCTAAAAATGGCAATAGCTATGTGAAAAAACAGCCAATTATGAAGAGAAACTACCCTGTTAAAATACTTTAAAAGGTCAAACACAAAAAAAATAAAGTAAGAAAGACAAACCAATGTAAACAAATTGAGTATTCAAGCAGACAGACAAGTCAACAATCACACCCACTCCCATGCTCCTTGCACCCAACATACATAAAGACTATAACTTGAGTTAGAGATGATGGACCAAATTTCTTGCTCAATAGGAGTGTTATTATCCCTCTCAGGCCTAGGATTTTTCCTTTGTAGCAGTTTGCTCAGGTAAAGGAAATGCTAGTAAGTTCCACGGGTCAGACAAATTAAGCTTGTTGTGTGCTGGCAAAGCGCTGAGTGTCTCAGCTCTGAGCGCTTCTGCAGGTTGACCTTGCTCAGGTCTGTACTAGAATACAGGTCCTAAGGAACCATGAAGACTCTCCTTCAGGTTGGTCTGCCATCATATGATGTAAGTCCCTGGGTTGCTTACCTAGGCTCACTGCCAGCCAATTCTACACTTCTGCTGCTGTGTGGAGTCAGTGTGCATACTCTGTAGTTTAGTTAGATGTATAATGGGGAGAAACAATGTTAAAATATTTTTTAATTTATTATTATTATTTATTCAATTGTGCGTGTGTGTGTGCATGTGTGTGTGCGTGCGTGTGTGTGTGTGTGTGTGTGTGTGTGTGTGTGTGTGTGTATAGAACCACGGACAAATTTGGGAACCACCATAGACCGCCTCCACCTCCTCATTGTTTACTCTGCCCCAGGATTCACAGGCTCCCCCTTACAAGGACCAGAAACGCAGGCCGCCCCCGCTTCCGCCTGGCGTCTATACGTGGGGTCTAGGATCCGAACTCAGGACCTTCTGCCTGCAAGGCAGAAGCTTAACCCCTGAGCCACCTGTCCAGCCCCTTAAAATGTTTTATGAAAAGAAAAAACAGCAGAAATCCACCAAGGAGTTTAATGTATACCAAACACCATCCAATTGGTTTTCTGTAAAGCCACAGTTTATCAGGTGTTGGGTGACTGTTTTAATTATACATGCAGGAAGATAGAGAAGTGCAGATATGAGGTACTGGTAGTTTGTAGTATGGGGCTATCAGGATGGCTGGAGAGAAAGAAGGAGTTTAGGGTATGTTTGTGGTGTGGAGCTCACTTCTACCTGGTGCAGATGGATGGGTGGTGGTACAATTCACTGACATTAGGTACTCTATAAATGGATGAAATATTATTTGGAATGGAAAGTTTTGAGTTTGAGTCCCTTGCATTCCTTGCTGTGAAATTCTAGACCTCACACATTTCTGTGATCTGACATTATTGCAATTTCTCTACAGTGTTGCTGATAAATTCACAACTGAGGGAATTAAAGTAACAAGGGGTTTTTATTTTTTCATAATAGTCCAGTTACAGTTCCTACTTCAGCTTTGGAAGAGAGTCCACAATAACACCAAGGGCCAAGAAAACTAACCACACTATATTCATACATCTACAGGGCTGTTGAAAGAGGGACAATATCTACTTGCCAGACCAGCAAAGCTTGGAAACTTACCTAAACAGCTCCCTTCATCTTATTCACCTACCTAGGAACTACCCCCACCTACCATGGACTGGACCTTCCCCATCAACTAAGCAAATCTCCTGAAAGCTTGCTCAGGCTTAATGCAACTACTAATTTCTCACAACTGTGTCCAGAGCTCAGAGCCTTCAATTGCTAAGTTGACACAAATATCCAAATATGATACCATCCTACACTTTTTCATCCAGATCATTCACTCCAATAATTCCTCCTAAGTACACTTTTGGCAATCCCCAAATTAACTGCTATTTTATTTATCCATTTTATTTAGCTTTGGTGCTTTAGAGTTCTATTTGTAAAACCTCTTCTAGAATATTTAATATAGGTCTTTTCCCATCTGAATTCTAGAAGCATTCTTGCTACATCATTTGACATTTATCAATCACATATATGACATTGCTAATTTACAAATGGTCTGAACTGCAAAGCTCACTTATATGTCAGCCGTTTGAAGCACAGAATTTATTTTTGCAATAAATTCTTTTAAAAATGGTTATTAGGCTTAAGCCTAACCCATAAAATCAATTTAGTCTTCAATGTGTCTCAGCTATGGGGACATATGTGATGCAAAAAGATAGAAAGTGATATTCTTAAATGAGTAGATGAACCGCAATAAAATTAAAGGTATTTGAAGAAAATCAGGCTTAATCCAAGGAAGACATCTAGAAAAAGTCAAGAACATTAGAGCCTGATGTCTTTATTATACTTAATTAGACTCTTAATTACACTCAATTTCACTTCAAAACTTACTGTAGCACGGTTTTGTAAACACTAAACTTATGTGTTTCTGTTATGGCTGAGTTTTCTTTAATTTTCAGTGTGGATTTCTTCTCGTATAGAAGTGGAAATGCATGTAGATTTTTCATGATGTAAAAGTTTCTGTAACTTGAACAGCTCAATTGATCATATTCTACCTATTCATTCTCTCTCTCTTTCTCTGTTTCTCTATCTCTATCTCTGTCTATACTTTTTCCTGTTTCTCCATCCTCTCAAGCAGTATGGCTTACTCTTACGTTTGCAGTCATGTGGCAGTATTCCTTTTATTTGTAAATAATCAACCAGAGAATGAATTTAGATCAATTCTCCTAGTTTCTGATATGTCTACATACTCAGTGGCTTTCTTATCTGGCATTTCCTATAATCAAAATATTGGGATATTTAGAGACTTCCTTTGAGACTAGACACTCTAAAAGAAACTGAGAAGCTTATTCCCCAAGTTGAAGTCAGCATTCATTTCTTAATTCACACTGATACTCAAAGATCAGCTTCATGGTGTTGAAGGATTTTTAGGCACAAACTAAATAAAAAAGAAATGTATCTTAGTGGTTAGGGCAGATCCTGATGTTGATAGAGAGAAACAAAGGTAATTAAACCAATGTTTATAAGTCAGAAAGAGTTTATATATAGACATTACAGGAACCATTTATAAATACATTTCTTTCTTACTACCATTTAAAATTATTTTCTGCCATCATTTTCATTTGGTTAATAAATGTGGGCTTCATGAGAACAGAGACTTTATTGCATTACTGTCATCTCTCTGAACCTGTAATAGGACATGAAACAGAGTGAGAACTCTATGAATTTTTGAACGAATTAATGAATGACTACTGCTTTTCATTTAAACCACACCTTTTTTTCTCTTAGTCCTTTTGGTGACTCAGTAAATAAGATCCTTTCCATCAGATTTTGAATATTGCAGCTTCCTCAGACAGTGTACACAGGATCATATTGAAACAAGGCCCTTTTCAAGTTCAAGTAACTATACCTAAATTGTTGGTTTTCTAAGACTTTATTATTGAATTTAATATTTTAAATTTTCTCCAAGATTATTGATCTCTCAGTTATTTCCTTGCCAGCCTTTCTATATGTTACTGAAGTCGTTTCATGTTTTCATAGAACTTGACTTCAATGAGCTATTATCCTAAACATGCGTACATTTACATATTACATTCATTTTGTAATTCTAGTCAAAGGAAAGATAGACAATGTATTAAAAGCTCATTTCATTGAATAAAAATTAGAGAACAGCATTTTTTCCTCTCAGTTTTTCATGTGTAGTCCAAAGAGTAAAACAAATCCTACCACTGAGAACCCTCTGTGTATTTCTTTCACTATGCCTTTTTTTTTTTTTTAACATTTCTTACTATCTCCGCTCATACAAACTTAATAGGTACACCGGTTCCCTCCCTCCTTCCCCCTTCCCTAGACCCCCCTGCTCCCCCTCCCATCACCACTCCCTCGCCACCCCCCAGTGCCTCCCCTCCCCCAAACCCCAGAGAATCCTTTAATGTGCATGCCAAACTCTCCTATGGGACCTCCTCTCCGATGACGTACAAAGACCCAGCGGCATTTCCCTGAACCCTTTCCTTTGTTCCCCTTAAGCATAGGAACACTATTTTGGCTGTCAATCCCTTGCCTCCAAGGATCTTGGTGCTTTTAGCAAATGCTAGACTTTGTGAAGTCAATAGTGTGTTGGACATTGCACAGGGCATGCAAAGTCCAATTATGATTGCTTCGGCCCTAACTTGTGTGGAGTATCTTGCATATCATTGCTCCTCCCATCCTTGTGCTCTTACACTCTTACCGCCCCCTCTTCCGCAAATGTCCCTGAGCTTCAGGATGGGAGGAGATTAGGCTGGCTTAGTTCTATGTGGTTGATATAGAGTCTCTGAAGTTCTGGATTATGGTTTGTTGATTTTCTTTTGCAGTTTTGCTGCTCCTGCAATGCCCTTCACTCCATACTGATGGGTATTGGATGTCATCCCCTGGCCAGAGATAAAAACCTGTTAAACTAGATTCTTGTTATAAGAGTATATTCAAAGGTAGATGTAATAAAAGTAGGAAACCACAATAAGGGAGGGTCAATCACCCATTTGCAAAATGGTTACTAATTACCTGCCAGACTATATGCCCTCCCCTTCTGGTGAGATCACACCCCTTCAGTTGTGAATGATCAGGAACGAAAAGTCTGTGAACTTAACCAGATGTCTCATTGCTTACTTGCAGTCCTTGATGGAGGCCTATTTTCTCTGCTGGAACATGGTCCCCTCTCTCCTTGTTTCTGGTGTGGCCCTCCTACCTCATCCCTCCTGTTCATACTCCTTGCAATTACTGTATTACAGAGATTTATTGTCCAGTGTCTCTAGGTGGGCTGAGTGAGTTTGGTACTAGGAGCCACCTATTAGGGAGTATATACAGTGCTTAATTTTCCATGTCTGGGATACTTCACTCAATATAATTGCTTCTAATGACATCCATTTCCCGGCAAATTCCAGTAATTCATCATTTTTGATGGCTGAGTAGTATTCCATTGTATAGATGTACCACCTTTTCCTTATCCACTCGTCAACTGTTGGACATTTGGGTTGATTCCATGACTTTGCACTGTAAACAGTGCTGCTATGAACCTGGTCGCACTTGTGCTTTCGAGGTGAACTTTTGCTGCATGGGGGGTTATCCCCAGAAGTGGAATCGCAGGGTCATATTGCATTTCAATCTTTAATTTCTTTAAGAATCTCCAGACGGCTCACCAGAGTGGCTGTATGAACCTGCATTCCCACCAGCAATGTAGGAGAGTTCCCCTCTCTCCACATCCTCTCTAGCATTTGTCGTTGTTTGTATTGTGGATTTTAGCCATATTGACTGGGGTGAGATGATATCTCAGGGAAGTTTTGATTTGCATTACCCTGATGACTAAGGAAGTGGAGCATTTTTAAGATATTTGTTAGACATTTTAATTTCATCCCTAGTAAATTTTCCTTTAAGTTCCAGGGCCCATTTTTTAATTGGCCCATTTGTTTCCTTGGTGTTTAGTTTTCTAAGTTCTTTGTGCACTCTGGATAGTAGAGCTCTATCAGATATGTGGTTAGTGAAGATTTTTTCCCATTCTGTGGGTTGCCTTTGAGCTCCTGTTACAATCTCTTTATCTGAACAGAAGCTCTTTAATTTCACAAGATTCCAACTGTGGAGAGTTGATAGCAGTAACTGTGACATTGGATGTCTATTTAGGAAATATTGGCTTAGCCCAATCAGCTCAAGGGAATTCCCTACCCTTTCAACTATGGTTTTTATAGTCTCTGGCATTAAATCAAGGTCCTTGATCCATTTGGAATTAAGTCTTGTACATGGTGACAAGTAGGGGTCCAGTTTTAATCTTCTGCATGTGGACATCCAGTTTTGCTAGCACCATTTGTTGAAGATGCTGTTCTTTTTTCATTGGATTCTTTGGGCCCCTTGGTCAAAGACCAAATGGCTATATTTTTGTGGGCTTATATCTGGGTCTTCAACCCTTATCCATTGATCTGTGTGTCTATTTGGAGCCAGTACCAGGCTGTCTTTATAACTATGGATTTGTAGTATAGACTAAGGTTTGGTATGGTAATACCTCCAGCAGTGTTTTTGTTACTCAGGATTGTCTTTGCTATCTTGGGTTTTTTGTGCCTCCATATGAATTTTGAGATTGTTTGGTCAACTTCTTTAAAGAATTGCTTTGGGATTTTAATTGGTATAGCAGTGAATTTGTATATTGCCTTTGGTAGGATGGTCATTTTTACGATGTTGATTCTGCCAATCCAGGAACACGGAAGGTCTTTACACCTTCTGGTGTCTTCTGCAATTTTTTTCTTGAGGGTTTTAAAGTTTTCATTGTAAAGGTCTTTTACCTCCTTGGTTAGGTTTATACCAAGGTATTTCATGTTTTTAGGGGCTACAGTAAATGGGATTGTTTCTCTCAGGGCTTTTTCACTTCTTTCATTCTGGGCATATAGGAAGGTCTCTGATTTTTGCACATTTGTTTTGTATCCTGCTACCCTGATGAACTTCTCAATTAGTTCCAGGAGCTTCCTGGTGGATTTTTGGGATCACTCAGGTATGAGATCATGTCATCTGCAAATAGGGAAAGCTTGTCTTCTTCCTTGCCGATTCGAATCCCTTTTATGTCCCTTTCTTGTCTTATGGCTTCAGCTAACACTTCAAGTACAATGTTGAATAGAAGTGGTGAGAGTGAACAGCCTTGTCTAGTTCCTGATCGAAGTGGGAATGCTTCCAATTGTTCCCCATTGAGTATAATCCTTGGTGTGGGTTTGTTGTATACAGCTTTTATTATATTGATAAAGGTTCCTTCCATTCCTACTGTCTCTAGCGTTTTGATCATAAAAGGCTGTTGGATCTTGTCAAAAGCTTTTTCTGCATCTATTGAGAGTATCATGTGGTCTTGGGCTTTGAACTGGTTTATATTATAAATTACATTTATTGATTTGCATATGTTGAACCAACCTTGTGTGCCGGGGATAAAGCCTACTTGGTCCCCGTGAATGATCTTTTTGATATGTTTTTGAATCCATTTGCTAAGACTTTGTTGAGAATCTTTGCATCTGTGTTCATCAGAGAGATTGGCCTATAGTTTTCTTTTTTAAGTGTATCTTTATTAGGTTTTGGAATTAAAACAATATTGGCTTCATAGAAGGAATTTGGTAGTGTTCCTTCCTTTGCTATTTGATGGAACAGTTTAAGGAGTATTGGTGTTATTAACTCCTTAAATGTCTGGTAGAACTCTGTGCTGAATCCATCTGGTCCTGGACATTTTTTGGTGGGAAGATTCGAGATTACTTACTCAATTTCCTTATATGTTATAAGACTATTTAAATAATTCACAAATTCCTGATTCAATTTAGGTAAGTTGTGTTTACTTAGGAATTCATCCATCTCTTTTGTGTTGTCATATTTCACAGAGTATAAGTTTTTGAAATATGACGTTATAATTCTCTGGATTTCTTGGGTATCAGTAGTGATAACTCCATTTTCATTTCTAATTTTGTTAATTTGGGTTTTCTCTCTCTTGCTTTTGGTTAATTTAGCTAGGGGTGTATCAATCTTATTGATTTTTTCAGAGAACCAGCTTTTTGACTGGTTGATTTTCTCTATCGTTTTCCTAATCTCAATTTCAGATATTTCTCCCCTTATTTTGCTAATCTCCTCTCTTCTACTGCTTTTGGGATCAGATTGCTCTAGTTTCTCTAAAGCTTTAAGCTGGATTGTTAAGTTGTTTATTTCTGATGTTTCCATTTTTTTGATGTAGGCATTAAGAGCTATGAAATTACCTCTTAGAACAGCTTTCATTGTGTCCCAGAGATTTTGGTAAGTTGTATTTTCATTATCATTCACTTTCAGGAAATCTTGAATTTCCTTTGTAATTTCTTCCTGAATCCAGTTCTCATTCAGCATCATATTGTTAAGTTTCCAGGAGTTAGTGTATTTTCTCTTGTTTGTTGTGTTGTGGATGTCCAGCTTTAAGCCATGGTGTTCTGATAGGGCACAGGTTAGAATTTCAACTTTTTTGTACATGTGTAGATTCGTTTTGTGACCCAGTATGTGATCTATTTTGGAGAAAGTTCCGTGTGCTGCTGAGAAAAATGTGTATTCTTTGGTGCGTGGGTGAAAAGTTCGATAGAGATCTGTAAGGTCCATTTCTTTCAGGGTTTGATTAAGTTCCAAAGTGTCTCTGTTAAGCTTTTGACCTGTTGATCTATCCCATGTTGAGAGGGCGGTGTTGAAGTCCCCAAGAATTATCGTTTGGGGGTTGATTTCTTGCTTTAGACGCTGTAGGATTTTCTTAATGAATGTGGAGGGGCCGGTATTGGGTGCATATATGTTCAGTATTGTGAAGTCTTCCTGGTGAATTGTACCTGTGACTAAAATGTAGTATCCATCTATGTCTCTTTTGATTTTCTTTGGTTTGAAGTCCACTTTGTCTGAAAGCATAATGGCTACCCCTGCCTGTTTCCTGGTTCCATTAGCTTGCAGAATTTTGGACCAGCCTTTCATTTTTAGAGCGTGCCTATCTTTTGTGGTGAGATGAGTTTCCTGAAGGCAGCAGATTGATGGGTTGTGATTTTTTAATCCAAGTTTGTAATCTGTGTCTCTTAATCGGTGAGTTAAATCCATTGACATTTAATGTTATAATGGAGATATTCTTTTTACTTCTGGACATGTTTTATGTTTAGTGGATTTTGTAAGCTTATTGTTTTACATTTATATTTTTGTGGCATTATACTTTCCTTCTGTCTTCCTGGATACCCTTGTTCTTTTCTTCAAATTTTTGTATCATTTCTAACATTTTTTGAAAGCCTGGTTTGGTAGACATGTATCCCTTCAAGTTGTCTTTGTGCTGGAAAATTTTTGTTTCTCCCTCGATCATGACAGATAGTTTTGCCGGGAATATCAGTCTGGGTTGGCATTTTTGCTCATTTAATACTTGAAGTATGTCTCTCCAAGCTCTTCTTGCTTTTACTGTTTCCATTGAGTAGTCATTTGTTATTCTAATAGTTTGCCTTTAAAAGTGACTTGCTTTTTTTCTCTTGAAGCTCTCAGCACCTTTTCTTTGTCTTGAATGTGGAGTGTTTTGACTATTATTTGCCATGGCGATTTTCTATTTTGGTCATATCTGTTTGGAGTGCGAAGTACCTCTTGTATTTGGATGGGCCTCTCATTCTTCAGTTGAGGGAAGTTTTCATTTATGATAATTTGAAAAATTTCCTCAGGTGTGGTATTTTGGGATTCTTGCTCTGGTATTCCTTGAATGCACATGTTAGGCTTCTTCAGGGTGTCCCATATCTCTTGAATGTTCCTCTCAAGTATCTTTTTGGCTTTAACAATCTCTTTCATTGAGCTGGTTAATTCTTCCACTTTGTCTTCAAGATCTGAAATTCTATTTTCTGCTTCATTAGTTCTGCTGATAAGACTCTCTGTTGAGCTTTGGGTTGAAGATAGCTTGTCTTTTAGTTAAATTTTAAACTCTGCCTAAGACTGTTTTAACTGCTCTATGCCTATTTTTGTTTCTTGAACTGTTTTTCTCAACTCCTGCAGATGCCTGTTGTGTTCCTGTTCAAAGTGGTTGATTTGGTTGTTTAACTCCTCTTGGATTTCCTCTTTCATAGTATTTATCATGGTAATGATCATACTTTGAAAGTCGTTGTCTTGGGTCTGTCTTTCTTGGCTGTTTTTTGTGAATGTGTTCTGTTTGGAATCCATCATTAAGGGGTTAATTCTTTCAGTCTTCTTGGGTTTTGTTTCTCATGGATCTGAACTTTGACTTGGGCATTGTTGTTTTGTCTTCTAGAGCTTTTCAGTTTCTGTGTGTTTTTGACTGATTTAGTTGGTATTACTACACTTGGGCAGTTATTACTAGTGCTTGCCTTGGGGTTGGGTGTTTGTCTTTTGTTATTGTTATTTCCTGGTTGAGGCTATTAGGCTCTTAGTACACTAGTTAAGTCAGGTTAAGTAGACAGGGTGTGAATATTAGTATGGTAGTGCACTTTTACAATTTAGTATCTTGGTGATATGTGAGAGTGAATGATGTACTCCCTGTAGTTGTATATGTTTTTGGGGTGGCTGTATGGCTAAGTTAATCTACAGTGATTAATATTAGAAAGGAACAGTAAGGTGAAAAAAAGGGAGGTTTACTTATCTTTGGGCTGGATGTGAAGAAACTCTCCCATGTGATAGGATAATTGTAGAAGTTTTCAGATGTATGGCCTTTAACACTTAGAACTTTGCTTGAGTTTTCTTTGGACTCTATTGAATTCTGAGTAGCAGTGTGTCTTCTGTAGACCATGTGCGTGGGTCCTTGGGGGGGCCAGAGAGGGTCTGATGTTGATGGCAGAATTCTTCACCTGGCACCTGGGACTTGGCTTAGTGGCCCTCCCAAGCTCCAGGGATGGAGGAATGTGAGCAAGTCCTGTCCAGTTGGGCGGACAGGCTTTCGGGAGGAAGAAAGGGGCTGGGGCCCGGGGCGTGGCCCAGACTAAAACCGAGGCAGCCTGGTTGCCGCTGGGACACGGGGGGACCTGGGGGTCTGGGGCTGGGCGGACTCACCTGTGGATGGCGGATGGGCAGGCGTGCGGTGGGGCAGACCACTATGCCTTTTTTATATGTCAAAAAAGGCTTTTATTTTTCACTTTTACTTTTTATTTTTATTTATTTTTTCCCCAATCATACCAACTCAATAGGTATCCTGGTCCTCTCCCTCCCTCTACCCTTCCCCAGTTACCCTTGCACTCTCCCCCCCCCTTTTCTCCTTCCTTTCACCCCTTCTCTCCCCTTCTTCCAGTGCCTCCCTTTTTCCCCCTCCCATCACCTGTAGCATCCTTTGTGTGAATGCCAAACTTCCCTTTGAGTCCTCCACTCTAGTGAGGTGTAAGGATTCAGTGGCATAGCCAAGAGTCCTTTCTTGGGCTCCCCTTTAGTGTGGGAACACTATTATGACTGTTAATCCTTTGCCTCTAAGGCTCCTACTGTCTGTGATTCATGCTAGACTTTCGGGGGGTCGTTGACATGTCAGTCATTGCACAAGTCAAAGAAAGTCCAGTTATGGCTACTGTGGCCCTAACTTGTGTAGAGTATCTTGCATATTGTTGGTCTTCCCCATTCTTAGGCTCTTACAATCTTTTTTTTTATTCAATTGTGCGTGTATGCGTGTGCTCGTGTGTGTGTATGTGTAAGTGTGTGTAGAACCACGGATGAATTCGGGAACCACCAAGGACGCCTCCACCTCCTCCTTGTTTACTCCACCCCGGGATTCACAGGCTTCGCCCTACCAGGACCAGAAACGCAGGCCGCCCCCGCTTCCGCCTGGCGTCTATACGTGGGGTCTAGGATTTGAATTCAGGACTTTCTGTCTGCAAGGCAGAGGCTTAACCCCTGAGCCACCTCTCCAGCCCCCGGCTCTTACAATCTTGACGCTGATTCTTTTGCAAGGTTCCCTGAACTTTAGGATGGGGAAAGATTTGGCTGGTCTGGTTCCAGGTGATTAATGTAGGGTCTTTGGTGTTCTGAATTATGGTTTGTTGTTGTTTTAAGTTTTGTTGTTCCTGCACCTCCCTTGGCGCCATCCTGGTTGGTATTAGAGTTCACCTCATAACCAAAGATAAAAGGAGATTCAAAGGTAGATGGAATAGGAGACCGCAATGAGGGAGGGAGTCTGTGTCCCACTTGCAGGATGGTTGCCATCTATCTGCCAGTCTCTACACCCTCCCTGATTGGTGGAATCAAACCTCCTCAGTCTCAAGTGATCAGGAAGGAAAGTGAGAGCGAGCTTCACCAGATGTCTTGCTACTTACATGCAATAATTGATGATGACCTATTTTCTATATTGAAGCATGATCTCTTTTCTCCTTATTACTGGGAGGCCCTCCTTCCTCTTCCCTCCTATTTATAATCTTTGTGATTACTTTAGGTATTACAGAGATTTATCTTTGAATATGTCATTAAGTACGTTTGGTACTAGGATCCACCTATTAGGGAGTACATACAGTGCTTAATTTTCTGTGTCTGGGATACTTCACTCAATATAATTTTTTCTAATTCCATCCATTTCCCGGCAAATTTCATTAATTCATCTTTTTTTGATGGCTGAGTAGTATTCCATTGTAAAAATGTACCACATTTTCCTTATCTACTTGTCATCTGTTGGGCATTTGGGTTGATTCCATGACTTTGCTATTGTAAATAGTGCTGCTATGAATATGGTTGTGCTTGTGTCATTGTAGTGAATTTTTGCTTTATGGGTGATTATTCTCAGAAGTGGTATAGCAGAGTCACATGGCATTTCAATCTTTAATTTTTTCAAAAATTGTCAGATTGATCACCCAAGTGGTTGTATAAGCCTGCCTTCCCACCAGCAATGTAGGAGTGTTCCCCTCTCTCTACATCCTCTCCAGCATTTGTTGTTGTTTGTATTGTGGATTTTTGCCATCCTGACAAGGGTGAAATGATATCTCAGGGAAGTTTTAATTTCCATTTCCCTGATGGCTAAGGATGTGGAGCATTTTTTAAAGATATTTGTTAGACACTTCAATTTTGTCACTGAAAAAGTTTCTTTTGAGTTCTCAGGCCCATTTTTTAATTGGACCATTTATCTCTTTGGTGTTTAGTTTTCTACGTTCTTTGTGCACTCTGGATAATAGAACTCTATCAGATATGTGGTTAGTGAAGATTTTCTCCCATTCTGTGGGGTGCCTTTTTGTTCCGTTTACAATCTCTTTATCTGAACAGAAGCTCTCTAATTTCATAAGATTGAGTGTTGGTTCTAGTGACTGTGCTAGTGAATTTCCGTTTAAGTACTGTTGGCCTAGCCCAATCAGCTCAAGGGAGTTCCCTACCCTTTCGACTAGAATTTTTATAGTCTCTGGCTTAATATTGAGGTCCTTGAGCCATTTGGAATTAATTTTTGTGCATGGTAACAAGTACAGGTCAAGTTTTAATCTCCTGCATGTGGACATCAAGTTTTGCCAGCACCATTTGTTGAAGATGCTGTTCTTTTTCCATTGGATTTTTTGGGCCCCATTGTCAAAGATCAAATGGCTGTAATTGTGTGGCCTTATACCTGGGTCTTCAACCCTAATCCATTGATCTACATGTCTATTTTGGAGCCAGTATGAAGCTATTTTTATTGCTATGGTTTGTAGTATAGTGACACCTCCAGCAGTGTTTTTGTTACTCAGGATTGTTTTTGCTATCCTGGATCTTTTGTGCTTCCATATGAATTTTGAGATTGTTTGGTCAATTTCTTTAAAGAATTGCTTGGGGATTTTGATTGGTATAGCATTGAATCTATATATTGCTTTTGGTAGGATGGTCTTTTTATGATGTAGATTCTGCCGATCCAGGAGCATGGGAGGTCTTTCCATCTTCTGGTGTCTTCTGTAATTTCTTTCTTTAGTGGTTAGGTTTATACCAAAGTATTTCATTTTTTTAGGGGCTATAGTAAATTAGATTGTTTCTCTTAGGGCTTTTTCACTTCTTTCATCCTTGGCATATAGGAAGGCCACTGATTTTTGAATGTTTATTTTGTAACCTGCCACCCTGCTGAACTTCTGTATTAGTTCCAGGAGTTTCCTGATGGAGTTTTTAGGATCATTCAGGTATATGATCACATCATCTGCCAATAGAAATATCTTGACTTCTTCCTTGCCGATTTCAATCCCTTTTATCTCCCTCTTTCTTGTCTTATGGCTCCAGTTAAGAATTCAAGTACAATGTTGAATAGAAGTGGTGAGAGTGAACAGCCTTGTTTAGTTCTTGATCAAAGCAGGAATGCTTCAGGTTTTTCCCCATTGAGTATAATCCTGCTGTGGGCTTGTTGTATACATCTCTATTATGTTGATAAATGTACCGCCCATTCCAACTGTCTCTAGGGTTTTGATCATAAAATGATGTTTGATCTTGTCAAAGGCTTTTTCTGCATCTATTGAGAGTATCATGTGGTCTTGGATTTTGGACTGGTTTATATGGTGAATTACATTTATTGATGTGCATATGATGAACCAACCTTGTGTGCCTGGGATAAAGCCTACTCGATCACAGTGAAAAATCTTTTTGATATGTTTTGGAATCCAATTTGCTAAGATTTTGTTGAGAATCTTTGCATCTGTGTTCATCAAAGAAATTGGCCTATAGTTTGCTTTTTAAGTTTATCTTTATTAGGTTTTGGGATTAGTATGATATTAGCTTCATAAAAAGAATTTGGCAGCGTTCCTTCCTTTGCAATTTGATGGAACAGTTTAAGGAATATTGGTGTTAGTTGTTCCTTAAATGTCTGGTAGAATTCTGTGCTGAATCCATCTGGTCCAGGACATTTTTTCCTGGGAAGATTCGAGATTACTTCATCAATTTTCTCATATGTTACAGGACTATTTAAATAATTCAAAACTTCCTGATTCAATTTAGGTAAGTTGTGCTTACTTAGGAATTCATCCATTTCTTTCATGTTATCAAATTTCATGGAATATAGGTTTTTGAAATATGACTTTATAATTCTCTGAATTTCTTGGGTATCAGTTGTGATAACTCATTTTCATTTCTAAGTTTTTTAATTTGGGTTTTCTCTCTTTTGATTTTGGTTAATTTAGCTAGAGGTGTTTCAATCTTATTGATTTTTTAAAAGAACAACCTTTTACATCATTTTACTTATCTCAATTTCAGATATTTCTCCCCTGATTTTGTTAATCTCCATTCTTTTACTGCTTTTGGGATTGGATTTCTCTGTGTCTCTAAAGCTTTAAACTGCATTGTTAAGTTATTTATTTGTGATGTTTCTATTTTTTGTTATAGGCATTAAGAGCTATAAACTTACCTCTTAGGATGTCTTTCATTGTGTCCCAGAGATTTTGACATGTTGTATTGTCATTATCATTCTCTTCTAGGAAATCTTGAATTTCCTTTATGATTTCTTCCTGAACCTAATTCTCATTCAGCATCATTGTGTTTAATTTCCAGGAGTTAGTGTATTTTCTGCTGTTTGTTGTGTTGTGGGTGTCAAGCTTTAGACCATGGTGGTCTGATAGGTTCAGGCTAAAATTTCAACTTTTGCTTATATGTGGAGATTCGTTTTGTGGCCCAATATGTGGTCTATTTTGGAGAAAGTTCCATGAGCTGCTGAGAAAAATGTGTATTCTTTGGTGTGTGGATGGAAAGTTCGATAGAAATCTGTAAGCTCCATTTCAGTAAGGATTTAATTAAGTTCCAATGTGTTTGTTAAGTTTTTGACCTGTTGATCTATCCCATGTTGAGAAGGCAGTATTGAAATCCCCAAGTATTATCGTTTTGGAATTGATTTCTTGCTTTAGATGCTGTAGTATTTGCTTAATGTATGCGGAGGGGTCCATATTAGGTGCATATATGTTCAGTATTGTGAAGTCTTCCTGGTGAATTGTACCTGTGACTAAAATGTAATATCCTTCTGTGTCTCTTATGATTTTTTGTTTGAAGTCCATTTTGTCAGATAGCATAATTGCAACTACTTCTTGTTTCCTTGTTCCATTAGCTTGCAGAATTTTTGACCAGCCTTTTACTTTTAGAATGTGCCTGTCTTTCGTGGTGAGATGAGTTTCTTAAAGGCAGCATATGGAAGTGTTGTGATTTCTAATCCATGTTTGTGTTGTGTGTCTTTTGATTGGTGAGCTAATTCCATTGACATTTAGTGTTATAATGGAGAAATTACTTTTAATTCTTGACACTTTTTGTGTTTAGTGGCTTTCATTAAGTGTCTTATTTGGCTTGTAGGTTTTGGTGGTATTATCCTTCCCTTCTGTTTTCCTGGGTATGCTTGTTCTTTTCTTCAAGCTCAAGTATCTTTTCTAGCCTTTTTTGAAGGCCTGGTTTGGTAGACATGTAAGCCTTCAAGTTGTCTTCATGGCAGAAAAATTTTCTTTCACCCTTGATAATGACTGACAGTTTTGCTGGGTATATCAGCCTGGCTTGACACTTTTACTCATTCAATACTTGAAGGATGTCTCTTCAAGCTCTTCTTGCTTTTACTGTTTCCATTGAAAAATCATTTGTTATTTTAATAGGTTTACCTTTAAATTTGGCTTTTTTCCCTTGAAGCTCCCAGCTCATTTTCTTTGTCTTGTATGTGGAGTGTTTTGACTATTTGCCATGGTGAGTTTCTATTTTGGTCATATCTGTTTGGGGTGTGGAATGCCTCTTGTATTTGGATGGGCCTCTCTTTCTTTAGATGAGAAACGTTTTCCTTTATGATAATTTGAAAATTTTCTTCAGGTGTGGTATTTTGGGATTCTTGCTCTGGTATTCCATGAATCTGCATGTTAGACTCTTTAAGATGTCCTATAACTCTTGAATACTCCTCTCAAGTACCTTTTTAGTTTTAACAACCTCTTCAATTGAACTGGTTAATTCTTCCACTTTGTCTTCAAGATCTGATATTCCATTTTCTGCTTCATTAGTCCTGTTGATAAGAGTCTCTGTTGAGTTCTGGGTTGAAGATAACTTGTCTTTCAGTTCAGTTTTAAACTCTGCTTGAGATTGTTTTAACTGCTCTATGCCTATTTTTGTTTCTTGAACTGTTTTTCTCATCTCCTCCAAGTGTCTGTTGTCTGCTTGTTCAACGTGGTTGATGTAGCTATTTATCTCCCCCCAGAGTTCCTCATTCATAGTATTGTTCATAGTAAAGATGAGGCTTTGAAAATCCTTATCTTGGGTATGGCTTTCTAGGCTACTTTCTGTGAGTTTGTTCTGGTTGGAATCTATCACTGTGGGGTTAATTCTTTCGGTAGGAGATTTGTTGTCTTGGTTTTTGTTTTTCATGGATTTACGCTGTGACCTGGGCATTTTTGTTTTATCTCTGAAGACCTTCTTTTTGTTTCTGTGTGTTTTTGACTGAACTGAATTAAATGGTATTACTACACTTGAGCAGTTATTACTAGTGTTTGTCTTGGAGTTGGGTATGATTGTCTGGTATATTTCCTAGATGAGGCTATTACACTGTTATTACATCAATTAGGTCAGGTTTAGTGGACAGGGAGTGAAGATTTGTATGACAGTGCACTTTTTTGGTTTACTTCCTTGGTGATATATGAGGGTGAATGGTATAGTCCCTGAAGTTGTATGTGTTTGGGGATAGCTATATGGAAAAGTTAAACTACAGTGACTAATAATTGAGAGGAACAAGATGGTAAAAAGGGTTTACTTATCTTTGAGCTGGATGTGAAGATTCTCTCCCATGTGATGGGATTATTTTAGAAGACTTTAGATTTATGGTGTTTGTCTCCTAGAGCTTTGCTTGGACTTTCTCTCAACTGTGTTGAATTCTGAGGAGCAGGGTGTTGGCCCTGGTTCAGGTCACAGATCACCTGGGACCTGAAGCATGGCCTAGGGGCCTTCCCCAAGGCCAGAGCAGACTGGCTGCCTCTCTGGCTGCTGGTGGGCCCGCAGGTGACCCGGGGCCTGCAGCATGGTCTAGGGGTCTTATCTAAGGAGCAGGGAGTCTGCCTTGGGCAGGGTCCGCATCCAGAGGAGAGAGTATCTAGTGTGGTGAGCAGATCACCTGGGACCTGGGGCATGGCCTAGGGGCCTTCCCCAGTGCCAGAGCAGACTGGCTGCCTCTCAGGCTGCTGGTAGGGCCACAGGTGACCTGAGGCCTGTGGCATGGTCTAGGGGCCTTACCTAAGGAACAGGGAGTCCACCCTGGTCCGGGTCTGGGGTAGGAAACACTATGCCTTTTATTTTATTTTACTTTATTTTATTTTACTTTATTTTATTTTACTTTATTATACAATTGTGCGTGTGTGCGTGTGTGTGTGTGTGTGTGTGTGTAGAACCACGGACAAATTCAGGAACCACCATGGACCGCCTCCACCTCCTCCTTGTTTACTCTGCCCCGGGATTCACAGGCTCCGCCCTACCAGGACCAGAAATGCAGGCCGCCCCCGCTTCTGCCCGCGGCTATACGTGGGGTCTAGGATCCAAACTCAGGACCTTTGGCCTGCAAGGCAGAGGCTTAACCCCTGAGCCACCTCTCCAGCTCCAGCACTATGCCTTTTTGCAAATAGGTTTTCATAGTTTTCTCCTAAGCCACTAATTTAGGATTGATTGATTGTCTGTCATGAAATTATTAAAGCATTTCATCTGTCACTCTACTATTTTATATGGTTTTAGTCTTTCATTGTTGAAGCAGACTTTTTTATTGTTTATTTCTAAGCTGGAGGTTAACAATAAACCACACTCATAAATTGCAAATATTTATAATCAGGTTGTGAAAAATCTTTTTATATCATATTTATGTACACTGAGGTCACCAACATTGCTGGTTGACTGAGTATGAATAAGTTAGTTGACATTCAACCATACAGATTGTCACTTGCTAACTGAATAAACAAGGAAATTTTCAAACTTCATTTCTCTTTTGCCAAAGGGTGAATCTGAAAAAAGATATTTCTTTTTAAAATGGTAAAGTAGCGATTTCTAACTCTTAATACTTCTTGTGGCAAGTGACAAGAAAATGCTCTTTTATGTTCAACTCTTCATTATTTTGCTCCTATGAACTTTCTGGGTGCCAAATGGGATAGCTTCTCAGCAAGAGAAAAATAAATTCTTCTCTGGTAGGTAATTGGTTATCTATCATTTTGATTTATTTATTTATTTTATAGTTGATAAAAATCAGAATGCAGTTTAAATATTACTTTCTTAAAGAATTCTTGGTGGTATACTTTTTCCACTCTTGTTCAGATTTCTGTAATTTGTGACTTATTTTACATTTAACTATGATAATTGTTTTATTCACAATCCCATAAGTCACATCAAGACAGGAACTTGGGGTGTGTTTTTCAGACCATCACCTGGAACAGATCTTGGTAGAGGACAGGTATTTGCTAAATATTTGTTGAATGAGTGATTGAGAAGGAACGGAATGTCTTCATCACTCATTAGCTTACACACATACAACCACAGTAATTACTTCTCACTTATTAAAGTTATTTTTAAATTAAGATTATTCTTTGATAATTTTACACATGCATATATAATATTTATTATTCCTATAAGGCTTTCTGATTTCTCTTACTCCCATCTTCTCTTATATGCATCACTTCCTCCTCCTCCCTGCAAATCCCTTTCCCACATTCATGTTTTTGGTGTTTTTTTTTTTTTTGTGCCTCACTAAATTTAATCAAGCCTATGTGCATCAGTATGGTTATGTAACTATTCATCAGATCATGGTAGACTCACTAGTAATACACAACAGAGGACAATGCTTCTCCTTCTACCAGCATATATCAATAACTAATAAGTTTCCAAGGAAGGGTAGGGCCCCATGAGCCCCTCCCCCATATAAGATTGACTGTTGACAGGTCCAGTCTTGCGCAAGCCCAGTGCTGGCTAATCTAGCTCTTGTGAGTTCATGATTTTAATGTCTATACAATACCCAGAAGAGAACTTTTCACAGCATGCCTCCCCATCTTCCAGCTCTTAACATTCTTTCATGTCCATTTTCTACATTGTTCCTTTAGCCTTAGAAGAAGTGATATGGATGTCTTATTTAGGGCTGAGTACTCAATAGTTACTTTATTCGTAGCACTTGAGCAGCCATAAATCTCTGAATTTACTGTGATTCACTGCAAAAGAGGCTTCCAGGACTAACACTTGTCTATGGGTGTAAATATAAATAATTAGAAGGAAGTTTAATATCATGTATATTTAGCAAAACGATAGTAATAAGTTCCCTATAAGGCCTGTGAACTCTCAAACTTTTTTTTTTTTAGGGGAGAGCGCGGACGCAGTCCCCCACTACCACAAATTATGCAGTCGAGTTTCCCACATTTGGGGAAATCGCAGGGGTCAGCACATCCGGAGTGCAATGGATAAGCCTCACCCTGGGAAAACCACCTTCGTGATCATGGTATCTCCTCTGCCAGGTAAGTGAACTCTCAAACTTTTGACCAGGTTTAAAACATCATAAATTCCCTTCTGGAAACAGGTCTCGAATCTAATCAGAAAGCAGTTGGTTACCTCCATTGTAACCATTATTTCATTATTTGAATAGTGTCATTATTTCACTAATGGACACATACTGCCTGACAAGTTGGTATTATTGCACGCAAAGTCCATAGCTGGGTAAATCCATTGGTGCTTTCCCCTAGTAACCTATGCAGAACTTCTGGCACTACACAGTTAGACAGCAGGGATGGAGCTTCCCATTCAGCTCCATCTTGTTTTATTTTTTATGTCTCACAAATAGGCTATAAGGTGTATTCAATAGTAGGGTCTTATCATCTAATTGTGATGAGCAAATAAAACAAAAATAATAGCCTGTGGGTTTTTTTGGGGGGGTACACTTATGGGACCTTGTTTATCAAACCCTCATAGGGAGATATCTTACATTTGACACTGGTATTTTTGTTTGATGATTCAGAGTTTTTGGGATAAACATTATCTACCGATGTGGAATGTCTCCAAGTTCTCTTTCATCAACATTTTTAATCAGCTTATAGAGTTGTAGGTTTTAATATGACTTCTTACATCAGTTTGTTTGATTCAAACCCTCAACCTCCCGTTATCAATTCTCTCACTCCTTCCCCATTTAAATTTCACCAAGCCTACATTTGCTCCCTCTTTCAATTCACATTTAGTTTTTTTTCTGTTCCAGTCTTATTCTTTCTCTGTGGTCCCTTTCCATATTCATGGTCTATATACACATTAAAAGTTAAATACAGAAACCTAAACTTTGAAGCTGTGATCTACACATAAAAGAACATGCAGTGCTTGTCTTTCTGGTTCTGGATTACTTCACTCAGAATGCTTTCCAGTTCTGTCTATTTTCCTACAAGTTTCATGATCTCACTTTTCTTTAACTGGATAAAATTTCACTGTGTATCCAGTCACCAATTGGTGAATATCTAGGCTGATTACATTTCTTACCTATTATTAATAAAGCCATGATGAACATAAATGAGCAAGTATCCCTATAATAAGGTAAAATGTCTCTGGGAATCTGTCCAGGGGTGGTACCACTCATTTTCTAAGAGACAAGGCATATGAATTTACTAATACGCAAAAGGGGAAGTTACAGTATGGCAGAATTTATCACAGGAGCAATTAGTACTATCTCAGCATGGTTCAGAAGCATGCCTAGTCATCTTTCTATGGAGGAGGAGAAGAATAGGTCATGTCAGAGAAAAAATAAATGATTTTTTAAGAGGACTAAATGGGCTCAGATGAAGCCTATCAGGCTGCAGAAAAGACAATGGGTGACAGTGATTTCCTTCTAGGTGAAACCAGAACACAACAACGTGTGACAAAACTCTGTCCAAGTGTGTCATCAGACTTCAGTGGATCTTCCACAGTAGGATTTTAGTCTCTTCTGGCTAATGCAATCTTAGTCAGAAGACTGAAAAGAATTGTTTTTTTTCTATGGATCTGGCCAGGAAAATAAGGGAAATTTGCCGAAATCTCCTCTTTGAACCTGAAGGAGGAGAACCAAGACCACCAGCGTGATCTTGATTCAAAAGCAACCTAAGACCTCTCCACATGTCAAAGCCTTGGTTCTTTGGAGTATATTTTTTCTAAGCCCCAATACAAAGATGCTGAGGTGTGAGTGGGGCCATGGTACAGATCATTTTTATGGTAATTCTATTTCTATCTTTTCGAGGATCCTGCAAACTAATTTCTGTAGGGGCTATATTGCTTTATGCCATCAATAGTAAATAAGGGAATCCCTTTCTAGCATCTTTATTTCTTTCCTTGATTTCTTTGATTGCCTTATGGTGGAGACAAGCATTACCAGGGAAACAGAGGTGGGGGTCAAGCCAAATCCCTAACAATTCTTTCCTTGATCTTAGCTATTCTGGGGTAAGATGAAATCTCACTGGTCTAGGGTGTTGAGTCCATTTTCTTCAGGAAATAATAAATCATTGACTGTGAAAAGAGTTGAGAATATTTACCTTTATTTTTAAATAGAAAAAGTAGGATCAGGGACTCTAGTCAGGGGCTGGGAATCCTGGCAGCTGCAGGGAAGAGGAGTGCTTCCAGATTGACCGGTGGCCACATGTCAGAGAAGTTGACTGTAAAGAAACAGCAAGAAGTTCCAAATATCGGGGATCCACGTTTAGATTTTAGAAACTTAGACAAAAGCTCAGAAGACAGAAATTTTGGGGGGGTTTTAATTATTATTTCCGCTCATACAAACTTAATAGATAGACCAGTTCCCTCCCCCCTCCTCCTCCCCCCAGAAGACAGAAATTTTTGTTCTTTAAACCTAGTATGTGACTTCCAAATCACATATTCAGTTTCATAGTTCCTGCTTCTTACTCCATGTCTTCTTGTGGGGGGAAAAGGGGGCTATGTGAGATGGCTTTTTGGAAAGCAGGACAAACTTTTCCAACCTCTTTGGCCTACCTGCAGGTGGATCCAACTCCCAGGGGGGTGGGTTTGAATCCTGAACACCTGATTGATATCTTCAACTAGTTGATTACCTTAAAGGATGAAGACTAATATTACCAGGAAAACAGAGGTGGGGGGGAGCATCTAGCTGAATACCTAACAAAAGTGGTTTCAATTTGCATCTTCTGATGACTAAAGATACAGAACACCTTTTTAAAAAGTGTTTTATTCATAGATAGATAGATAGATAGATAGATAGATAAAGAGAGAGATAAAACTATTTGTTTAGTTTCATAGACCATGTTTTTAAAATTGGGTTGTTTTAAAAAGTGGTTGTTACATAGAACTAGGCCAGCCTAATCTCCCCCCATCCTGAAGCTCAGGGACATTTGTGGAAGAGGGGGCGGTAAGATTGTAAGAGCAAAAGGATGGGAGGAGCAATGATTTGCAAGATTCTCCACGCTAGTTAGGGCCGAAGCAATCATAATTGGACATTGCATGCCCTGCGCTATGTCCAACACACTATTGACCTCACAAAGTCTAGCATCAGCTAAAGGCACCAAGATCCTTGGAGGCAAGGGATTGGCAGCCACAGCAGTGTTCCTATGCTTAAGGGGAACACAGGAAAGGGTTCAGGGAAATGCCACTGGGTCCTTGTACGTCATCGGAGAGGAGGGCCCAGCGGAGAGTCAGGCATTCACAAGAAAGGACTCTGGGAATTGGGGGGGAGGCACTGGGGGATGGGGAGGGAGGGAGGGGGAGCAGGGGGTTTGGGGGAGGAGGAGGAAGGGAGGGAACTGGTCTACCTATTAAGTTTGTATGAGTGGAAATAATAAAAAAATTGTTAAAAAATAGAATTAAAAAAATAAAATAAAAAGTGGTTGTTTTCCAGATGGCCAGTTTCTTGAATCTTGGTAAATTTTGTACACTAACAGTCTGTCAGATGTATTGCTGGCAAATATTTTCTTCCACTTGATCATCTGCCTTTCACTGAATTAACAGTTTCCTTTGCTGTACAGGTGCCTTTTACTTTCATGAGGTCCCATTTGTTAATGACACACAGGGCACACAGCAGTGCAGTGCCTCTAGGGACACATGATATTCTTTTAAATTGCTTTCTGAACATTTGCGCTTATGTGTATGGAATACTTTGGCTATCTGCTTTAGCTGGAGAAGTTCTTACAATGGTGGTGATTGCACATGTACTCATCACAGTTTGCAAAGCTACTGAGAAAAAAAAAATGACTGTTGAAGTGGCATATGGATGCCCAGCCGTAGATGAACGTCTATATCAGTCCTTTCAAGGCTCAGAGCATATTGCAGAAGAGGGGGTCAAAAAAGAATGTAAAAGCCAAAGGAGAGGTGGAGTATTTTATGGTGTTTTTGTCTTCTTGTGCATAACTTAATGCCACTTTAGACTTTGATCCCAGTCTAAACTAAGGAAGATACTGTGTATCAATTTAATAACCCAACTGAAGAAAACACTGCAAGTAAACAGCTCATGAGGCTCAAAAGGTTCCTGAAACTTACAAGATTGAGAGTGCTCTTCTCTAGGTGAGGAAAAGCAGTAAACAGCTGCTGAAGAAGACACTCTTTTTTTTCTCCCATATTTTATTTTTTTTCCTAATCATACAAGCTCAATAGGTACCCTGTCCTCTGCCCCCTCTTCTCTCCCACCTTCCCTCATTGTACTCTCCCCCTTCCCACCTTCCTTCCGCCCCTTCCCTACTTTTCCCTCTCCTGGTGCCTGCCCCTTCCTCCCTCCCATCCCCTGGAGAACCCATAAGTGCCTAACCTCCCTCTGAGTCCTCCACTCCAGTAAGAGTTCAGTGGCACATCCGGAACCCCTTGGCCTCCTTAGTATGGGAATTCTATTATGACTATTTAATTCCTTGAGTCTAAGGATTCTACTGCCTGGAGCCTTCTCCCCTGTGATCCATGTTAGACTTTGGGGGGGGGTCATTGACATGTCAGCCACTGTGCAGGTCAGGCAAAGTCCAATTCTGGCTACTGGAGCCATAACTTGTCTGCATAGTGTTGGGTTTTTTTACTCCCACATTTTAAGCTCTTACAATCTTGCTGCCACCTCTTCCACAAGGTTCCCTCGGCTTTATGACGGGGAGAGATTTGGCTGGTCTGGTTCCAGGTGAATAATGTACGTAGGGTCTTTGGTGTTCTGAATTATGGTTTGTCGTTGTTTTCAGTTTTGCTTTTCCTGCACTGTCCTTGGCTCCATCCTGATTGGTATCGAAGGTCACCTCCTAACCAAAGATAAAAGAATGTTTAAATGAAGATCTTAATATAAGAGGAGACGCAAAGGTAGATGGAAGAAAAGGAATAGGACACAGCAGTCAGGGGAGGGGTCAGTGTCCCATTTGCCAGATGGTTACTGTTGAAGAAGACACTCTTAACAGCTAGTCAGTCTGAAGGAGACTCTGGACAGTCCTAAAATCTGGATGAGACTTTCCTAGGAGCAAGTTGTGCAGTGGAGAATTCTAGAGTTTTAGCTTCTTCGAGTTACCCATGCTGGGGTGGGCTTTCTGGTGATGTAACTAACTTGGAGTCATCCTTGATTTGGTGAATGATTCACATTAACTGGTTCATCAAGTTGAATTTTAATGTAATTGTTACTTTTATGTATCATCAAATCTCTATCTGGAGTGGATAGACATTTGTGGCATTCCCTAAGTAAAGTATCACAACAAGGCACGAGGGTAGAAGAAAGCAAGACCCTGAATATGATTGAAATGTACATGGGAAGGAAAAGTGGACAATGAGGCTGGAAGACTAAACAAAATTCATAATTTTAGAATAGTCATGTAATGCATATTATTTGTTCTTATGCACTAATTGAATGATTTTAAACATTGCAATAAGGTAGGTTACATTTCCATTTTAGAACGTCCACTCACAGGTAATGTTAATGATAGACTGGAGAGGCAGAACTGAGAAAGGATTAACCCAGGCAAGAGTTGTGAACATGAAATAATGTACAGACTTTGGTGGTGGTACAGAAGCTAAGTATAGAGGGCAAATGACTGGCAGAGTATTCAAAACACTGAGACTAGATTAAATGAGGAGTGAAATAATATTGCTCAACTTGATGACTACAGTAATTGGTATGTAATATAAAGACAGAAACTGGATTTCATCTTAGAAATTAGGAATTACAGATAATAAGACAAATATTTACAGATACCTGAATAATACAATGTGAGAATAATACTTATGGGGAAGTTTGGTGAAGTTCATTCTTCTGCTGATGAGATATATCAGTAAGATAAGACTTTATAACTTATATTTCCTGAGAAAGAAAGGTTCATGTGAACGGAAAGGTTGATTTTACAGGAAAAGATAGGATAGTTGCTGGAGAGAGGTCCCAAGGAATATGGAAGACATGGATAGAAAAGAACCCCAGGGAAGCAGTATAGACATCACACACCCCCAGAAAGTAATGGGTATAGGATATATTGGAACATAATAAGTCATATTGGAATGAAACCACCTAGTTTCCAATTTCAACTCTGACATTTGTTGCCTTGGAAAGTCTGACAAGCATGTAACCACACAGAGCTTCAAATTTTTTAGGTACAAATGGTAGACAATGAAACTTTTTTCGTGGTATAGTCATAAGGATTTCATGAGAGAGTTCCTGCTCATATTACTAATAAGAACAAGGCGGGGAGAAGAAAGGCATAAGTTTGGCAGTAAAGAGTCAAGGACAAAAAGTAATACTGTCTATATTCTCATTTCCCATAAAGGTCTGGTGGTAAAAGTACAACCCATGAGGGAAATCGTGGGCTAAAAAACAAAGTGATTTAAGATCTTAGAACCTGCTGAGATGGGAAGAGAAAGGTGCTGAAGAATAAGAGGCTGAACAGCACCAAGGGCCTGTCTTAACTCCAAGCATTCACTGTCTTGCCCACCAATCTATCTTGTGCAACAATGGCACTAGGCTGATATTCTCACAAGGACACATTCATCACGTCATCCGAATACATATCTGCTGAATAAAGTTCATTCTTTCTTGTTTGACATTTCAAGTCATTTGCATTCAGAGTTCTTCCTATTGTGCTGGCTTTTATAAGTCAATCAACCAGCTAGAATATTTACTTTTACCTGCATATGTCTTCTGTCTCTGAAATTCCGCACCTTTGTTTATGTTGTTCATTATATACCCTTACCACAAAATTGATCTCAGAATTTTTCAGTGTGTATTTTTAAAGGTACTAACAAACTACATCCTTTTAAAAACTCTGCTACTCTTTGGCAATCTGAACTTGGTCAAGCCATGTGAAGATTTTCAGCAGGCTTTTGGATATGCACGTATTAAGTTCCAGGAAAGGTCATATAGATGTCATCTTGTGAAGCACTTTGGTATCAGTACTACTTGAAATCATAAAAGACAATTTGATTATGCAGGAGGTATTTATAAGGGAAGAAACAACAAGAAGAGAAATCTGAGAGAATCCAAAATGTAAGTGGAAGATAGAAAAAGAAGAGTCATAAGATAAAGTATGGAGGCAAAATTTAAGAAATAAAAGGAGATGCAGAAAACAAGAAGGTGAGAGAGTTTCAGAACAAATTGGTGACTGTGGATGCAACACAGTGTTAGGGCGTCAGCCCAACATGTGCAAAGCCTTGAATTCCCTGTCCAAAACTGTAGTAGATATAGGAGGGTTTAGCTCACAATGCCAAATTGTGGTAAAAGTTGCAAGTAAAATTAGGCAGGAGCCAGACTGCAATAATTTGAAAAAAGAATGAAAAGAAGAAGTAAGGCATTAAATGTAAACATCTTACTTTTGTAATTTTTATGAAGGAAAACAAGATGTTTAAGTTTCCATAAAGGCTAAGAAGAAATAGTTCTAAACAATAAGTTGCTCAAAATTATCAAAGTCTCTGGATATTTGATCAAAAAGACTATACACCTTTGTGAAACATTTATTTTAAGAATGTGCAGGGGCTTGATAAGGGTACTGAAAGCCCATAGCATTTGAGTTAGGGACTGCAGCCATCCTGGCAGCTGTACCATTCAGAAGAACTATTTCATCAGGCTGATAAATGCCTATTACTTTTTCCTGGATCTCTGAGGTGAAAGAGCCATTGTGCTTGCTCTTGGAAATTGACAAACATCATCAGATGTCATTTTCTACTGCTCTATTCTATGGAGACTTTTACTAAGTGAAATAAGCAGCCACACAATTCCTATCACACAAGAAGAATGTGGACAGAATAGCTGGTGAAGGTACTACCACCACTGTTTTACTGCATGGCTCTATATTGAAAAAGATAGTGTGTTGCATTTGGTAGTCAAGAGGTAGCTCTCATCTTGCTAAGATTTCTATGGAAGAAGACCTATTTCTGGTAGCACATGGCCAGTAAAAATTGTAGCTCCTGGATTTGAGCTAAAGAATGTCCACATTAAACAGTCTCAGCAATTAGGCGACACTAATTCCTCTTGTGCACATGTATGAACACACACAAACACACATCATCATCATCATCATCGTTTTCATTGTCATCTATTTGGAGGAAAGGGAGTCTGTACAAACATCTAGTGAAAGTGAACAGTGAGGTCTCCTATCCTGATTCCCACTCCCAAATCTTAATCCATAATGCAAAAACTTTTCACAGAAGCTTATTCAAACAGTCTGTCACTGCCAAAGAACCCAGTTATAATTGGATTAGACCATAGAGCAAATTATGCTACTAAGCACTGTTTAAAAACAATGGGATAATCAGCTAGAGATTAAAAGAGTTTAACAATTTATATAGTACTAATAGAGAAGCAAACTAGCTAGCTGGCTTAAACAACAACAACAAAAAAAAAAAAAAAAACAAAAAAAACCCAAAAAAAAAAAAAAAAAAAGTAAAGCGACCATCAAAGAGAGCCAAGGCTGCAAGTATCTGGTAGGCAGGAAAGCTTGTGAATGGCTAAAACTGCAATCTCTAAAGAATAGCAGGTTTATACAGTGGGGGAGAAACAGACTTCATTGAAATTGTTCAGCTATGCACAAAACAAACAAGCAATCAAACATGGGGAAGATGGAATTGGTATTTACAGTTATTTTAATGAACTGTCTAAATGTCAACTTTAACAAAAAACCCTGCAAAACATATAAAGAAAGGAAAACATGGTGCATATACAGAATAAAAGAGGCAATAGAAACTGTCTTTTGAGGCAACCTGGGTAGAGGAAGCATAAACTGTCTGCGAGGTGAACCAGATATTGACATAATAAACAAAGACTTCAAAAGCAGCAGTTAGAAGCACTTCAAAGAACTAATGTAAATCATGCATAAGGAATTAAAAAAAGGTATGTTGACAATAGCTTATGACATAGAATAGCAAAAGAGATAGAGATGATAAAAATAGAATTTAGGTATTTATGTTCTATAAATCAAAAGGAAATAATGACATTCATAGATCAATAAAACCTGACTTCGTTGCTAATGAATATGATTTGTAAAAATATTACAGAAATTTCTTCAAGCTGAAAACAAGTATCACCAGGTAGAAGTTCAAATACACAGGAAACCAAGCACTAAGACACTGACATAATAGTGTGAGTAATTATAGATAACAAATGTTTAAAGTTAAAACCTAGATATCTGAATTCTTCAAAAATTAAAGAGGAAAAATATTTTCCTGTGTGTGTGTGTGTGTGTGTGTGTGTGATTCCATGTGTATGTATGTATTAGAGGGCACTATGTGTGCCTATGGACATCATCCTGAATTGCTTTCATCTCCTTTTTACTTTTGTTCTGACATTTCCCAGGCTCAACCTTCACCTTCCAGAGCAAAAAGTATAGGCAGCCACCATTGCGCCTGGTATTTTTATATGGGATCCAGGATTTGAACTCATGTCCTTCTACTTGCAAGGCAATGTCTTAAACTGTAAGTTATCTCTCCAGTCCAGGAATAATATTCTTAAACCTGTTAAAATTGTAGAAGCTTGTCAGTAGTAGATTCACAATATAAGAGATGCTAAATGAAATTCTTCAAAGAGAAGGAGAAAATAAAATAGTTTAGAAAATCAGATTTGCATAAAGGAAGAAGAAAAGGATTAAATGAAGATAGCATACTTCTTTTTTTAAATTTTTTAACATCTTTTATTATTATTTCCGCTCATACAAACTTAATAGGTAGACCAGTCCCCTCCCCCCCTCCTCCTCCCCCTGAACCCCCTGCTCCCCTTCCCTCCTTCCCCGTCTCCCAGTGCCTCCCCCCAATTCCCAGAGAGTCCTTTATTGTGTATGCCTAACTCTCCTCTTGGTCCTCCTCTCCGATGACATACAAGGACCCAGTGGCATTTCCCTGAACCCTTTCTCATGTTCCCCTTAAGCATAGGAACACTACTGTGGCTGTCAATCCCTTGCCTCCAAGGATCTTGGTGCCTTTAGCCGATGCTAGACTTTGTGAGGTCAATAGTGTGTTGGACATTGCACAGGGCATGCAAAGTCCTATTATGATTGCTTCAGCCCTAACTAGTGTGGAGAATCTTCAGATCATTGCTCCTCCCATCCTTTTGCTCTTACAATCTTACCGCCCCCTCTTCCGCAAGTGTCCCTGAGCTTCAGGATGGGAGGAGATTAGGCTGGCTTAATTCTATGTGGTTGATATAGAGTCTCTGAAGTTCTGGATTGTGGTTTGTTGATTTTCTTTTGCAGTTTTGCTGCTCCTGCAATGCCCTTCATTTCATCCTGATGGGCACTGTATGTCACCCCCTGGTCAGAGACAAAAAACTGTTAAACTGGAGTCTTGTTATAATAGCACATTCAAGGGTAGATGTAATAAAAGCAGGAAACCTCGGTGAGGGAGGGGTCAGTCACCCATTTGCAAAATGATCACCTTTCATCTGCCAGACTATATGCCCTCCCCTTCTGGTGAGATCATACCCCCTCAGTTGTACATGATCAGGAACGAACGTCTGTGAACTTAACCAGGTGTCACATTACTTACATGCATTCCTTGGAGGCTGATTTTCTCTGCTGTAACATGGTCCCCTCTCTCCTTGTGTCTGGTGTGGCCCTCCAACCCCATCCCTCCTGTTCACAATCCTTGCAATTACTGTATTACATAGGTTTACCTTTGAGTGTCTCAATGTGGGCTAGGTGAGTTTGGTACTAGGAGCCACCTATTAGGGAGTACATACGGCGCTTAACTTTCTGGGTTTGGGATACTTCACTTAGTATAATTGTTTCTAATGACATCCATTTCCCAGCAAATTCCAGTAATTCATCATTTTTGATGGCTGAGTAGTACTCATTGTATAGATGTACCACAGTTTCCTTATCCACTCGTCAACTGTTGGACATTTGGGTTGATTCCATGACTTTGCTATTGTAAACAGTGCTGCTATGAACATGGTCATGCTTGTGCTATCGAGGTGAACCTCTGCTGCATGGAGGGTTATTCCCAAAAGTGGAATAGCAGGGTCATATGGCATTTCAATCTTTAATTTCTTTAAGAATCTCCAGACGGCTCGCCAGAGTGGCTGTATGAGCCTGCATTCCCACCAGCAATGTAGCAGAACTTCTCAATTAGTTCCAGGAGCTTCCTGGTGGAGTTTTCGGGATCCCTCAGGTATAAGATCATGTCATCTGCAAATAGGGATAGCTTGACTTCTTCCTTGCCGATTTGAATCCCTCTTATGTCCCTTTCTTGTCTTATGGCTTCAGCTAAGACTTCAAGTACAATATTGAATAGAAGTGGTGAGAGTGGACAGCCTTGTCTAGTTCCTGATCGAAGTGGGAATGCTTCCAATTGTTCCCCATTGAGCATAATCCTTGCTGTGGGCTTGTTGTATACAGCTTTTATTATATTGATAAAGGTTCCTTCCATTCCTACTGTCTCTAGCGTTTTGATCATAAAAGGCTGTTGAATTTTGTCAAAGGCTTTTTCTGCATCTATCGAGAGTATCATGTGGTCTTGGTCTTTG
Organism: Typhlomys cinereus; assembly: GCA_023101885.1. NCBI lineage: Eukaryota > Metazoa > Chordata > Mammalia > Rodentia > Platacanthomyidae > Typhlomys > Typhlomys cinereus. Next base: position 93,716 of record JALPQD010000891.1, read on the forward strand.
GAATGGTTTACATGATGAATTACATTTATTGATTTGTATATGTTGAACCAACCTTGTGTGCCGGGGATGAAGCTTACTTGGTCCCTGTGAATGATCTTTTTGATATGTTTTTGAATCCGATTTGCTAAGACTTTGTTGAGAATCTTTGCATCTGTGTTCATCAGAGAGATCGGCCTATAGTTTTCTTTTTTAAGTGAATCTTTATTAGGTTTTGGGATTAAGACGATATTAGCTTCATAGAAGGAATTTGGAAGTGTTCCTTCCTTTGCTATTTGATGGAACAGTTTAAGGAGTATTGGTGTTATTAACTCCTTAAATGTCTGGTAGAACTCTGTGCTGAATCCATCTGGTCCAGGACATTTTTTGGTGGGAAGATTTGAGATTACTTGTTCAATTTCCTTATATGTTATGGGGCTATTTAAGTAATTCACAACTTCCTGATTCAATTTAGGTAGGTTGTGTTTACTTAGAAATTCATCCATCTCTTGTGTGTTGTCAAACTTCACTGAGTATAAGTTTTTGAAATATGATGTTATAATTCTCTGGATTTCTTGGGTATCAGTAGTGATAACTCCATGTTCATTTCTAATTTTGTTAATTTGGGTTTTCTCTCTCTTGCTTTTGGTTAATTTATCTAGGGGTGTATCAATCTTATTAATTTTTTCAAAGAACCAGCTTTTTGACTGGTTGATTTTTTTCTATCATTTTCTTAATCTCGATTTCAGATATTTCTCCCCTTATTTTGCTAATCTCCTCTCTTCTACTACTTTTGGGATCAGATTGCTCAAGTTTCTCTAAAGCCTTAAGCTGCATCGTTAAGTTATTTATTTCTGATGTTTCCATTTTTTTGATGTAGGCATTAAGAGCTATGAAATTACCTCTTAGAACAGCTTTCATTGTGTCCCAGAGATTTTGGTAAGTTGTATTTTCATTATCGTTCACTTTCAGGAAATCTTGAATTTCCTTTGTAATTTCTTCCTGAATCCAGTTCTCATTCAGCATCATATTGTTAAGTTTCCAGGAGTTAGTGTATTTTCTCTTGTTTGTTGTGTTGTGGATGTCCAGCTTTAGGCCGTGGTGGTCTGATAGGGCACAGGTTAGAATTTTAACTTTTTTGTATATGTGTAGGTTCATTTTGTGACCCAATATGTGATCTGTTTTGGAGAAAGTTCCGTGTGCTGCTGAGAAAAATGTGTATTTTTTGGTACGTGGATGAAAAGTTTGATAAAGATCTGTAAGGTCTATTTCTTTCAGGGTTTGATTAATTTCCAAAGTGTCTCTGTTAAGCTTTTGACCTGTTGATCTATCCCATGTTGAGAGGGTGGTGTTGAAGTCCCCAAGAATTATCGTTTGGGGGTTGATTTCTTGCTTTAGGCGCTGTAGGGTTTTCTTAATGAATGTGGAGGGGCCCGTATTGGGTGCATAAATGTTTAGTATTGTGAAGTTTTCCTGGTGAATTGTACCGGTGACTAAAATGTAGTATCCATCTGTGTCTCTTATGATTTTCTTTGGTTTGAAGTCCACTTTGTCTGAAAGCATAATTGCTACCCCTGCCTGTTTCCTGGTTCCATTAGCTTGCAAGATTTTGGACCAGCCTTTCATTCTTAGGATGTGCCTATCTTTTGTGGTGAGATGAGTTTCCTGAAGGCAGCAGATTGTTGGATTGTGGTTTTTAATCCAAGTTTGTAATCTGTGTCTCTTAATCGGCGAGTTAATACCATTGATATTTAATGTTATAATGGAGAAATTATTTTTAATTCTGGACATTTTTTATGTTTAGTAGACTTTGTAAGCATGTTGTTTGATATTTATATTTTGGTGGTATTATACTTCCCTTCTGTCCTCCTGGATACGCTTGTTCTTTTCTTCAAGCTTGAGTATCATTTCTAACATTTTTTGAAGGCCTGATTTGGTAGACATGTATCCCTTCAAGTTGTCTTTGTGTTGGAAAACTTTTCTTTTTCCCTCAATCATGACAGATGGTTTGCCGGGTATATCAGTCTGGGTTGGCATTTTTGCTCATTTAATACTTGAAGTATGTCTCTCCAAGCTCTTCTTGCTTTTACTGTTTCCATTGAGTAGTCATTTGTTATTCTAATAGGTTTACCTTTAAAAGTGACTTGCTTTTTTTCTCTTGAAGCTCTCAGCACCTTTTCTTTGTCTTGAATGTGGAGTGTTTTGACTATTATTTGCCGTGGCGATTTTCTATTTTGGTCATATCTGTTTGGAGTGTGAAATGCCTCTTGTATTTGGATAGGCCTCTCATTCTTTAATTGTGGGAAGTTTTCATTTATGATAATTTGAAAATTTTCCTCATGTGTGGTATTTTGGGATTCTTGTTCTGGTATTCCATGAATGCTCATGTTAGGCTTCTTCAGGGTGTCCCATATCTCTTGAATGTTCCTCTCCAGTATCTTTTTGGCTTTAACGATCTCTTCCATTGAGCTGGTTAATTCTCCCACTTTGTCTTCAAAATCTGAAATTCTATTTTCTGCCTCATTTGTTCTGCTGATAAGACTCTCTGTTGAGTTTTGGGTTGAAGATAACTTGTCTTTTAGTTCAATTTTAAACTCTGCCTGAGACTGTTTTTATTGCTCTATACCTATTTTTGTTTCTTGAACTGTTTTTCTCAACTCCTCTAAGTGCCTGTTGTGTTCCTGTTTGAAGTGGTTTATACGGTTGTTTAACTCTTCTTGGATTTCCTCTTTCATAGTATTAATCATGGTAATGATCATACTTTGAAAGTCGTTATGTTGGGTCTGGCTTTCATGGCTATTTTTTGTGGATTTGTTCTGGTCAGAATCCCTTATTATGGGATTGATTCTTTTGGCAGGAGATTGGTCTTCTTGGGTTTTGTTTCTCGTGGATCTGCACTTTGACTTGTACATTGTTGTTTTGTTTTTTAGGACCTTTCAGTTTCTGTGTGTTTTTCACTGAATCCACCTAGTTGGTATTGTTACACTTGCCAGTTATTACTAGTGCTTGCCTTGGATTGGGTATGTTCGTGTATTGTTATCGTTATATCCTAGATGAGGCTACTAGACCGTTAGTATGTCAGTTAAGTCAGGTTATGTTACCAGGGGGTGAATATTAGTTTGGTAGTGCACTTTTATGATTTAGTATCTTGGTGAAATGTGGGGGTGAGTGGTGTACTCCCTGGAGTTGTATGTTGTGGGGTGGCTGTATGAGAAAGTTGATCTACAGCATTGATACTTTAAAGGATCAGTAAGAAAAAGTTTACTTATCTTTGGGTTGGAGGAGAAGAATCTCGCCCACGTGATATACTGATTGTAGTGGAGTCCAGATGTATGGCCTGTGTTCCCTTTGTTCCTTAGAATTTTGCTTGAGTTTCCTTTGGGCTCTATTGAATTCTGAGTAGCAGTGTGTCTTCCGTGGACCAGGTGCGTAGGTCCCCGGTGGGCCAGAGAGGCAGAGGGTCTGATGTCGATGGCAGAATTCTTCACATGCAACCTGGGAAGGTCAGCGCGGAGGGGGGCGGGCCCTGGGGGGCAAAGCCAGGGGCCGCGGGGCGTGGTGCTACTGGCTGGGCGGCTCAGGGGTGGGGGCGGGGCTGGGCTGGGCTCTCTCTCTCACTCACCTTGGGCAGCTGGCGGGGGCAGGGCGGCGCGGAGTGGGCTGGGGTCGTCCGAGGCGCAGGCCAAGCCGGAGTCGGCCTGAGTGCTCGCCGCTGGGACGCGTGGGGCTCCAGGGTGGTAAGGCAGGGCTGGGCTCTCTCTCTCACTCATCTTGGGCAGCTGGCCAGCATACTTCTTTTTTATCTTTTTATTTTTCTTATTCCTAGCTCATCTAAGAGACAAGCATTAAAAATAATAGTAATAATGTATTTGTTCACTGTAGCTTATGAGCGACGGCGATGTTATAAGTTATGAGAAGAAGGGATTGAAAATGAGCTGTTGTAAAAGAACTATACCACCTGTCAAATGATAAGCCATTATCTGAAAGTGGATTCAACTTACTTGTAGATCATAAAAAATTGGAAATATATGAGGAACATCAGTAAAATTTCATAAAAAGAAATGAAAAATGATATGCTACAGAAGAAGAGAAAATAAAATCATATGATGTATTCAATCGAAATGATTGTGCTCATGTGTGGGTCATATCTGTAATGCCAGCTCCTGGAAGGCTAAGGCAGAAAACTCCTCAGTTGGAGCCCCGCCTTGTAGCCTATATAATAAGAACTTGTCTCTAACCAAACAAAAAATTTGAAGAATTTTAAAAATAGGAGATAATTAAAAATAAAACAAAAAATAACAGCAACAAATATAAAAGTGTTAATGCGAGACATCAGTAATAGCTTTAAATATGTATAGTATGACTACATGAATTAGAAAGAAGAGATTGGCAGATAAGATTAAAAACAACTGAATTTTCTTTAAAAAATCTTTAAAGAAATAGATTTAATTACAGAAATAAGTGCCATGCTAACTAAAATAAACCAGAAACTAAATTAATACTAGTTTCAGAAAGCAGATTTCAGAGTAAAAAAAATCATTAGGGATAAATAACGCTGTTAAATTACTATAAAGGGATAAATTCTAAAAGTGGATATAGCAATCCAGAATGTGTATGCACATGCAAAAGATCAAAATACATGAAGCAAAAATTGACAGATCTGCAAGAAGAAATGGACAGATTCATTATAGCTAGAGACTGCCACACCTCTATCAGTAATTGGCAGATCCATTTGGCAGAATATCAGTAAGGATGTAGTTCAATTCAATAGCACCATCAATCAACTAGGTCTAGTTGACATTTACAGAATACCTCATCTAAAATCATCAGAATGTACATTATTTTCAAGTTCACCTGGAACAATACTAAGTAAGACCACAATTTGAAAAGCACTTACAAAATTTGCTTTCAGGCTATACTGGAGTTAACTTTGGGCTAACAAAATTGGTAAAGGATCTCTACGGAGAAAACTATAAAACTCTGGACTGGGTGCATTGCTCTATGACAGGGCACTTGCCTAATATGTGGAAGACACTGGATTGGATACCCAGCACTATTAATTCCAAGAGAATATAACACTCTGATGCTAGAGATAAAAGAAGCTATAGTTCATTGAGAGATATTCTATATTTATGTAATTAATCAACAAAATGGTTATGATAATGATTCTTCCCAACTTGATCTGTAGATTCAACACAACAAAAATCTTGATAAATGCAGAGCGAGTTACGGCATATTTGCAATTCAAGAACTGAGAAAAGTCTGTGGCCAGCTTGAGCTACATAGTGAGACACTGTCTCAAGAAAAATCCTGTAAAGTTAATGGTTATTAGTAAATTGATTCTAACATTTGTATGGAAGTTAAAATACCCAGAATAGAGATTATAATACCAAATTAATACTAGAAAACTATGGTAAGCAAAACAGCATAGTACTGACAAACGAATAAACTGAATTTGGAGCAAAATAGACAAGTATTATAATACCACACTAATATCTACTACATAGAAGTATCACATTAACAGTACCAGAACAAGGAGCCCAAGTTTTCATAAAATTAAATATAGACTTACCAAACTAACCTTCAAAATTATAATCTTCCTGGTTATTTACTCTGCAGGAATAAAAACAAATAGACAAAAATAATCCCAAAGCTACGCTTACACAAAAATGTCCACATGGCTGTTTATAGAAAGTTTATTTATGGGCTGGAGAAATGGCGCAGGGTTTAAGACTTTGCCTTGCAAGCAGAAAGACTTGAGTTCAAACCCCAGGTCCTGCATAAAAATGCTAGGTGGAAATGGTGGCAACCTATACTTCTAGCACTGATGGGCCGAACCTGGGAAATTCTCGAGTGAAGCAAAAAGGAGGTAGAAGTAATCCAGGATGATTCCAAAATCACCCTTGACTCTCCACAGGTACACACAGTGACTTCTGATACACACACCCCCCACACCCTACACACACATAAAATAAATAAATAAAAATTTAAAAAACATTTTTAAAAAGTTTTATTTTTAATCATCCTAAACTGGAACTGAGATGGCCTTCCACAGGTAAACAGACAAGTAAATCTTAGTATGTATGATAATGGAATATTATTCAGTGATTAAAAATGAATTAGCTGCTGACCTTAATGATTCTGGTTACAGTTCATAGACACAGCTGGCAGGAGAGCGCATACCAACATCAGTTACTGAGGGATCTGGTCACACCCTATTGAGAGAAATAGCTAAGAAAGGGGCACATCAGAATGCCTGCGTGCCAGTATGCTAAAATATGCCAACTTCTTGACATGATTTCTCCATTTAATCCATCTATCCAGGGAGTGATCCCAATCCAAACCATTGACTGAGTTCTCCCACATCAATTAGATAATCTCTTGCCAGTTCACTTAGGTCTTATCTTTTCTACTAATTCTTCACAAAGGTATCCAGAGCTCAGCCTTAGATTGTCAAGTTAGTACCAATGTCTAGTTAGCACACCAAGCAGGTAAAAGTAATAGAATCACAGTATATTTAAATTAATGATCTTTATCATAGACATATACTTAATGTTCATTCAACAAATATTTTGATATTGACTATTCATGCTCAATAGATAAAATGTTCAACTGTCCTTGAAGGTTCTTCATTCAATAAGCATGAAGGTTAGAAGAGAAAATTATATAAATACCCAAGTATATGTAATTCACAGAAGAATGAAGGATACAGAGGGTGAATGGAACCAGTAGTTTTATTCTCATATGTTTAACTTTGAACAGGTTGTTTGGCATCAGAGAACCATATACTTTCTTGAGACTTGAAGATAAAACCATTTGCTTTGTAGGATCATTGTGTGGTCAAAGGCCTAGACATAGTTCAGTTGGTAAAGTGTTTGCCTAGCATACCCAAGGTTGTGGGTTCAATTCCAAGCACCTGAAAGCAAAGCAACATAAAGAGAAACTTAGGTGGTCAAATATAATAATGACTATCTTAGAGTCAACAATAATTCTGAAATAGGTATTCAACAAAATTAGTTTCCAAGGAGAATATTTCATAAATAAGATGGAATGGAAGTTGTAGTTAGTCAGTGACAAATGAGAATATTAGATAGTAGTAGAGAGACTACATTTTCCTTGATATTTAGCCTAGAAAAAACTAAGTAACTTCAGTTACTTATCTAGCTAAGTTTCATATTTTTGTTTAGCTTGAGGTAAGGATATAATGCACCTAACAAAATATCACCCACAGAAAGTATGTAATACAGTAATATTTTATATAAACAGAGACTTGTAAACCATCATCAAGTAGAACATAGTTAAGACATTTTCTTGACTCCCCAAAACAAATGCCTTTCATTTATGCTTCTAGAAAGAAGCATAAACCTTCTAATTAAGAGCAGGTAACAACCACAGACATAATATGTATCAGACACTTGAGGATTCAGTCTTAAATAGTGCATTTTTTGTCACTCAAAAAACATTGTGGCAGAGATACGTAAAGGATCTGAGAGCTGAAAGGTAGGGAGAAGGGCTGCAAAATCCCATCCTTTATGTATGACATCTCCGTCGCAACCCTAAACTCATTTGAGATGTGGTTACTAGCACTGGGCTTGCACAAGACTATCCCAATCAAAAGAAGTCATAAAAGGAAGCTACTCCTAATTATGGAACTAGTGGTAACTGATAAATTCTTGGTGAGGACCAGTCATTAACTTAAGTTAAGATCCTCTAGGTTCCAACAGATAATTCCAAACTTTTGGTCACACAGATATAATCCTAGTTGAATTCAGTGGATCATAAAACAAAACAATAAAAGCTAATCATGAATGTGAGAAAGAAAGTTATAGGAAAGGGAGTTGCTCTGTATCAACCACCTAGAACTAGGCCAGACTAATCTCTCCCCATCCTGAAGCTCAGGGAAATTTGCAGAAGAGGGGGCGGTAAGAGTGTAAGAGTACAAGGATGGGAGGAACAATGATATGCAAGATACTCCACACAAGTTAGGGCCAAAGCAATCATAATTGGACTTTACATGCCCTGCGCAATGTCCAACACACTGTTGACCTCACAAAGTCTAGCATCTGCTAAAGGCACCAAGATCCTTGGAGGCAAAGGATTGGCAGCCACAGCAGTGTTCCTATACCTAAGGGGAACACGGGAAAGGGTTCAGGGAAAGGCCACTGGGTCCTTGTACGTCATCGGAGAGGAGGCCCAGAGGAAAATCAGACATGCACAAGAAAGGACTCTCTGGGAATTGGGGCGGGAGGCACTGGGGGATGGGGAGGGAGAGGGGTGGGGAGGGGGAGCAGGGGGTACTGGGGGAGGAGGAGGGAGGGAGGGAACTGGTGTACCTAATAAGTTTGTATGAGCTGAAATAATAATTAAAACGTATTAATAAAAAAAAAAGGAAAGGGAGTTGCTAAACAGTAGTCCTATGAATAGGGAAGAGGGGGAGGGGTGTAGGTAGTCAGTATGTCTTATGTACATAAGTACAATTGTCAAAATGTTTTAATTAAAAAGAAAAAGTATCTAAAAGGCAGTAAAAGTGACTGAAATGTCAGGGACACTGAGACCCAATAGTTAGCATGATACCACTGAATTCACACCCCCATCTAGAAGTCCTTTCCATAAATTATCAACAGATGCCCAGTGGAGAATCTGATTTGTGTACCTGCCTAAAAGGAATGAGTTAACAGCATTATTCATCTGCCATGATGTATCAAAAGAGGCTTTCTAAAACACAAGTTCCAAGGAAGATTTAAATTTTTAACATGTAATACCCAAATATCCATATTTTCACTGAGAATCACTGGCATAACCTCAAGATGTTCACTTGAATGACACAGATGGATCAATAGATGCTAGCTATATGACTACATCAGAAGTTAGAATTATATGACAAATATTTTAAAACAAATATGAAAATATTTTGGCTGTCTGCGGCTTTTTATGTCTCAGCATTTTGAGCAGTTATGAGTTCTGGCATCAATCATCACTTCCTGTAAAGTTTTTTTCTGACCAAGGCTGACAGCAGCACTACTCTGTGAGTATACATGCAAATACTTAGAAGGTATTTGAGCACATGTCGGTCCAGCAAAACATCAGTAATAGGTTCCCCCTTAGGAACTACTACTAGGATCATGACTTGTATAGCCAGAGGCCTTCGACCAGGGTTAGAGTACTACACATGTATTCCATTCCATAAAGGAAAGACATTGGATCTGAACTACTTACCACTTACTGTTGCACGAGTGGGCATAATTTGTCTGACAGGTCAGTATTGTTACATGCAGCCTCTAGAGCACTTTCTGGCACTATAGAAGCTAGAGAGCAAGGAAGAAACTTCAAAGTTGACTCCAGGAGCTCTGTAGATTGATAGAGGTATTAAAAGCATCCATGGTCATATCCAGCTATGAATCTTGCACGTTAAAATATTGACCTGTCAGGTAAAATTCTCTTTATGAGTTTACACTCCCATCAACAGTACATAAGGGTTCCCTCTTCCCTATATTCTCCATATTTTTGTCATTAATTTCTTTGTTATTAGCCATTCTGATTGGGGTAAGATGGAATCTCAATGTAGTTTTAGTATTCATTAGCCATTTGTGCTTCTTGTAAGATCTCTATGCTCATTGTCCTAGCTATTTTTTTTGACATGGATTGTTTCTTTTCCTGATGCCTAGTTTCTTAAGCTCTTTGCGTGTTCTAGACACTAAGTCTTTGTCAGATGCATAGCTGGTAAAGATATTATCCAATTATTCAGCCTGCCTCTTATGTCAGTTGACAGATTCCTTGTCTGAGCAGAAGCTTTTCAGTTTCATGTGGTCCCATTGTCAATTGCTGATCTCATGTCCGGAGTGATCTGAGTCTTATTTAGAAATCCCTTGTCTATGTATTGTTTTTCCCTAGCTGTTTCAGAATTTTAGGTAATATATTAAGGTTTTTTGACCCATTTGGAGCTGATTTTTGTATAGGATGAGAGATAAAGTTCTAGTTTCGTTCTTCTACATGTAGATATCCAGTTCTTCTAGCACCATTCATTGGACGTGCTATCTCATCTCCAGTATGTAATTTTGGTAATTTTGCCAAAAAATTCAATCACTGAAATTTCATGGAATTATATCTGTGCCCTCTGTTCTGTTCAATTAACCTGCATGTTTGTTTTGTGTCAGTATCATACCATTTTTATTACTATGACTCTTCAATATAACATGAAATCAGGCATGGTAATGCATTCAGCATTATTCTTTTGCTTAGCGTTCTTTTGGCCATCCACGGTCCTTTGTGCTTGCCTGTGAATTTTAGGGTTGTTTTCTCTGGTTCTACGAAAAATGGTACAGAGATTTTGATTGGTATTGCACTAAATTTGCAAATTGTTCTTGGCAAAAGGGCCATTTTTATGACATTTATTCTCATAATCCACGAGTCTTCCCATGGCCCAGGAACCCCAAGTGCAGGCCCACCACTGTCCCAGTATTGCAGAAGCATTATTAATTTTAGCCATAGGTGTAAACAACTCAAACATCTATCAAACAATGGCAAAGAGCTAGTAGTTATCAGTCCATTACCATATGACAGTCATTAGCATAGAAACAGTAATTGATGCTCTGAATGAACGTGATCAGTCAGACAGGACATAAAACAAGATGAGAAGTCCCATCAATGGGATTAAGAATAGGAACTTCAAAACCTCAAACCATAGTGCTGAGGGAGCTCGAAGTGTGCCTGTTGGGGGTGAGTGGTAGCATGGCAGTCCTCAAGGTCTGAGGTTGTGGGTGCTATGTGGGCAGGGACCCCCCCCACCCGACACTCAGCCCTTACCTCTTCACCCCATTTTAGGACCCTTGGATGGTCCGGCTGAATCATGTGCCCCACTGGAGGTCCCAAGGCCATGAGAGAATCTCTGGTGCCTGCAAGTAATGGATGTTGCCCAACTTCCAGATGTTGGTGAGCCTTAAGTAGTTTCCCCCAACTTAGTAACATCAAAATCATTCTGATATCCCCGTTCTTACACCATGGGCAGCCTCCAGTATGCTGGCTACAGGCAGTCACAATACAAATGGCTTCCCTAGCCCAGGTTCCATGTGCTCTTTCCAGCGTTAGTCAGGCTCTGTGTACTCAAAATGTGAGTTTATTCAACTTTGTAAAAGACTGGCAAAAGTCTTTATCATGGGTTCTTAACCACATGGAACCAGGACCTTAATCATAACAACTGTGTCCATCCTAAACGCGTTTTTCTCTTTTTGCTTATATAAAGACAGGAAAGGAATGTGTTGAGGAACATTCAGGGGAAGAAAGAGAGGGAAGAAACAGATACAATCAGCACGTTGCATATATATATGAGAGCGTCAAGAGACAAATAAAATTGTTATTGAAAAACCCCTCAAGTCAGGAGCTCCCAGTATCCCACAGGTCAGTTGTTTTGTTTTTCATAAGGAAGTTATATTTTTCTGACTACATAGCTGAATTGGGAAGGCAACATTTTGGTTTGTAAGCTTTGTTTGCCTCATAGAGATCATTCAGAGAAACAAATTAGCAAGTTTCCTAGGTAAGAAAAAGAACGCCAGCATGAAAAACAAATCTTTTTAATCTACAGATGGACAGGAATGCTCATATTGCCTAAAGAAGTGGGAGTGTGGTCAAAGAAATCATCACAAATAAAAACCAATTACAAATAAATTTTCTCATTCATACATTCATTTATCTCCAAGAGGATTTAATGATCATCTCCTACTTTCTAGACATAGGCTAAGGTCTGTGAACCCGGAATGACCAGGCAGTAGTAAATACTAGAGAGTTCTGGTGGTCAGAGATATCTTAGGGGGGAGGAAGCTTGGTTTTAAAGGTTCACCAAAGAGTGTCTGGATATAAAAAAAGGAGTATGGAATCTAGTTCTTAAATAAAATGTAATATAACAGGAAAAAGAGTAGAAATGATAATGCACTTAAAGAATTCTTACTTGGCTGGATCATGGTAACATGGGCAAGGCAGAGACAGGAGGATTACTATGAGTTCAAGGTATACCTGTTCAACACAACAAGTTGTAGACTATACAGAGCTAGACAGTGAGCCCGTCTCAAAAAAAATTCTTAGTGTATGCCAAATACTTTTCTAAAGGATAACGTGCTATCTCATGCTGCTTTTCAAGAAATATGAACTATTACCCATATTTTACAAAGGCCACTTCATAGTTAAGAGAGGAGAGGGTCTAGGCACCAGTCTGGATTCAGAGTATATTAAGTAATACTCCACCTGTGTCCTGGAGTGTGCAATCTGTTTCTGTGAAGGCATGTGAAGACAGAGACCCAACTAGAGTGGAAACAGATCAGAGCATTTGATAGGTGGAGCATCCTTTTGTGTGAATGCCAAACTTCCCTTTGAGTCCTCCACTGTAGTGAGGTGTAAGGACTCAGTGGCATAACCCAGAGCCCTTTCTTGGGCTCTCCTTTAGTGTGGGAACACTATTATGACTGTTAATCCCTTGCCTCTAAGGATCCTATTGTCTGTGATCCATGTTAGACTTTGGGGGATCGTTGACACATCAGTCATTGCACAGGTCAAACAAAGTCTGATTATGACTACTTCGGCCCTAACTTGTGTGGAGTATCTTGTGTATTGTTGGTCCTCCCCATCCTTAAGAAGCCTGACTGCTAGACACATTCTTATCAAGCATTACAGAAAAAGCACAGCAGGCCTGCATTTGCTCCTGAATCCCAAATCTCTTCATTGCTTATGTGACATGGGACACAGTCAGTAATGACCTCTCTTCCTTTGTTTTTCAACTGTATATGCCAATTTTAACTTTGTACACTTTTAGTGATCAAATCTTTTTTTTAAAAAGTGCACAGAAGAGGTCACCATAAATGGAAGTTGTATCTATCATTACTTTATGACTTATAGAGGCCTCAGCACAGCACTTAGAATAATTATTTTAGCATTCTTAGCCAGTGAATTCTCCAAGGTCCATCTAAGTTAAATTTATTGTTAGATGCATTTGCATTTTTTTCAGTTTATTTCTCTCCTTGTGGTGTGTAGTTCAATATACTAGGCCTTTTATAACTTTGGCTTGCTGGTGCCCTTCCAGTTGGCAAATGCCACTGAAGATTGGCATGGGTTATAGAAAATTCACCATCTCAATGGCCAACATTACTAAACGGTAGTGAACCCTACAGGGTATTGCTGCTGGGGTGGGAGTAGGTGGAAGTGAAGAAGGCTATATCTCAGGTCCTCTTCCTGCTATGGGTTATATATCATGGATGGACTCTGGAGATGCTCACAGCACCCAGTCATCTTTATGCACACCAGTCCAGTTGTGGGCAGATGGCAGTGGATAACTGGGATGGACACGTGGTCCAGACTCCTTTGCTGGGATACTGACCTTTCCCTGTTTCCTAAGTATGCCTTCTCTCTCTCTCTCTCTCTCTCTCTCTCTCTGTCTGTCTCTCTCTCTCTCTCTCTGATGCACGCACATGTTTTTTTTTTAATTTGTGAATGTACTAGGGAAGCTCTGACCTATGTGATATCTTCCTGAAAATGTAATTGTTAGATGTACGCAGTTGAAAGCATGACTAGGATTAGCTGTTATCCTCAAGAACCCTGAAACTGTAAATCCCAGTAGACAGGACACAAAGTCAGGGAACGAGGACAGTGGGGGGATGGGGGAGACGAACCTTGACTCTTCACATATCTGCAAATGTCTTAATGTACATGCAGCTGTCACCTAATGAGAAAACCAAGTGTTTTCTCTTTTAGCTATAAAATTTCAGCTGTCATTTCTTCTTTTTTTAGTGTGTGTGTGTGTGTGTGTGTGTGTGTGTGTGTGTGTGTGCATGTGTACTGAGTGCCCCTGTGGAGGACCAAAGATGACTTTGGGAATCATCCTGAATTACTTCTACCTCCTTTTCACTTCACTCTGAGATTGCCCAGGTCCCACCCACCAGGGCCGGAAGTGCAGGTTGCTGCCGTTTCTGCCTGGCGTTTTTTACATGGGACCTGGGATCTGAACTCAGGACCTTCTGCTTGTGAGGCAGAGTCTTAACCCCTGAGACTTTCCAGCCCTTGTGTCACTTCTTGAAAACAACCTTCAACAAGGGGGTAGTGGTATTCCCTACCTGGGGTTCTAACTGAAGGCTATAAAGAGGACTTCTGGCAAGGATCTGAAGAAGAGGCGAAGAGAATCACACTATTTTCTGCTTAGAATCCAATGATTGTGCCACCTGGCAAGCAAATGGATGTATATATAGCCTCAAATTTCTGAATATTGCCCTTTCTTGCTGTGGTCCTGGACCAGGTAAGCTGATTGGAAGAAAACACATTGGACCAAGCTGCTAATTCACTACAGTGGTTCAATGAGTGCTGCCTTTAGCTCCCAAGAACACACAGATGACCTCTTACACATGCACAATGGAACAGGGACAGAAGGAGAAAATGAAAATGGAAGCCCTTTGGTCAAATTAATTCTTGGACTCTGCACTTAGTGTGATGGAGGAGTCCGAACCAGAAATTCTTGACTTTTCTCATTCTCTCATACCTCACAACTATTCTTCCCTAGTGACTGTGTCTGTATTGAAAATACACTCAATATTTGGCCACTTTGCAATATTTTTCAGCACTACCACTTTGTACCAGGTCAACCTTCACTCACTATAGCCTCTTTACTCACCCTTGGGCTACCACCCTGCCTCTGTATAGGTTTTTCTTTTTTCATCCAAGTAGCTTGTGTTGGGGGGTTACTTCTAATTCTCAAATCACATCATATCATTTTTGTGCTACCAAGCCTTCAATATCATATTAAAAGTAGGATAAAAATCTTTCAATAGTTCACAAATACCCATATGGTTTCTTCCCTCCTTACATCTTACAATATTGTTTCTTACTGTTTTGCTTCATCCTTACTGTGTTTCAGACACATTGGACTTAACTGGTCCATGGACATACCAGACATGTTTATGTCCTGGAGCCATGCACTACGTTTTCTGTCTTCCTGGAAAAAATTCTCTCCTAATCACTCACACCTACTTCAGATCTTCATATGTCCCCTTTCATTGAAATTTTCTCTTACTACCAAATTTAAAATGAAACTCCCTGTACTCCATAGGCCTCTGGCCCATTTTATTCTTTTTTTTTTCTTAGAATATTTTTCAACTATTAATACACCATGTTATTTCATTAATTTATTTATAGACTCTGTCAGCCTCTATAATATAATGTAAGCTCCGGGAAACAATGCTGCCATTTTTTAAATCACTGGGTATCTCTGAATAGCTACTGCGGGACTTCACAATAGGCACTCAGTATTTATTTTAAGTGGATTTTCTCAAAAGATGCTCACAAGTCAGGAAAAAATTCCCTTTCCCTAACTATGTCTCACTTTCCTCCGTTGATGAAATAGGCAGGTTAGACAGAATGCTTTCTTCAGTCTCACGTCTCATGGTTAAAATCACAGTCCTAGGAACCCAGATTTCCTGTGTCGCTCCATCTTGCGCCTTAAGAGAATTTGCCTCACTTCTCTAGGATTCTCAGTTTTCTTGTGTGAAAATGAAGGTGATAAAAATAGACCCCCTCTCAAAGGGTTTGTGAGGGGGTTAAATAAAATGACCCCTATATAAGCATTTTAATGAAGTACATGGCATTCAATAAGTGCTAACTATTACTTTTAAGGTGATGATGAATAAACACCTTTCTTCAGGCTCAAAATCAACTTTAGTTGCTGATGGTGTGAAGAAAAGAGCCCCCAAAACACTTCATAACAACAAACCTATCTGAGGTTCATATGCAGCTCATATGCGACTCATATGCATACAGCTGGCATTTTCCTCTTCCCTCACCCATCACTAAGATAGAAGAACAGCTTGTTCCCTTGTAACCTGATGTCCCCGGATAAGAGGGAGGGGGAGAGTGGCACTGTGTGATTGCCATGGCCACCCGCTGCATAGCAGCTTCCGTACAAAAGTAGGGCATGGGGGCTTATTATCCATCACTCACAAACTGGCATGTGTGACTTCAGTAAGAGACGGTAGAATACATGTTGTCCCAGCAGAAGGGCACATCACAGAGGCTCTGCTAGATTAGCAAAGAATGAGGTTCAAAGCTATCATCAGCAGACATGATTTAGACATCTGGCCAGGTCTTTGTGGCCAGAGATACATGCGTAGGTTTTTCAGAGGAAGGCAGGTTGTGGAGAGGTTACCAGAATGGAAACTAGAAAAGGTAGCCAATGAATAAGTCTAATGAGACGATAAGAATATTAATGATAGCTTATACTTCCTGTACATTTGTTGTGTACCAGATGCTTCATAAATGTTTTAAATTCATTTAATTCTGCAGTGAACTCAGTAATTCTCAACGTTATCTACACATTGGAGAGCTTGAAAAAAATATCAATGCTCAAGCAACACTGCACTGATTAAATTAGTTTCTGGAAAAAAATTACTCTTTTAATAGTTTCCCAGATAATTCTAATATACAGCCATGACTAAAAACACAGTGCTTAGTGCTGTGTGTGTGTGTGTGTGCACGTGTGCCTGCATTTTCAAGATAAGAAAAATAAAGTTTAGAAAAACTTAGCCATTTAACTAGACTACACTGTACTCGTGACAGTTAAAGTGTCAGCAGGATCCCCCAGAAGCAATGCTTATCACAGAGGTATCAAACTGCCATTCACTTTTCCAGCTTTTGTTCACCAGATCCAAACTTCATGCAGTAATAGCAGCAGTAGTGACATTAGGCCCTTACTCCTTTACCTGTGGTAGAAGTATCACTAGAGGAACAAATGGTGATTTAGAAGGCAAACTGAAGAACATTTTCAGTTTTACCAACTCTGCACTCACTTTGATATATATTAGAAATAAATAGCCATCACCAAAAAGCAGTCCATGATTTCACAGATAAAGGTAAATAGATTTAAAATATTTTCAAAAGTGACTAGAGTTTTTTTTATTAATACATTTTTATTATTATTTCATCTCATACAAACTTATTAGGTACACCAGTTCCCTCCCTCCCTCTTCCTCTCCCCGTACCCCCTGCTCCTCCCGCCCCAATTCCCAGAGAGTCCTTTCTTGTGCATGTCTGATTTTCCTCTGGGCCTCCTCTCCGATGACGTACAAGGACCCAGTGGCCTTTCCCTGAACCCTTTCCCGTGGTCCCCTTAGGTATAGGAACACTGCTGTGGCTGCCAATCCTTTGCTTCCAAGGATCTTGGTGCCTTTAGCAGATGCTAGACTTTGTGAGGTCAACAGTGTGTTGGACAATGCGCAGGGCATGCAAATTCCAATTATGATTGCTTCAGCCCTAACTAGTATGGAGTATTTTACATATCATTGCTCCTCCCATCCTTTTGCTCTTACACTCTTACCGCCCCCTCTTCCGCAAATTTCCCTGAGCTTCAAGATGGGGAGAGACTAAGCTGGCCTAGTTCTAGGTGGTTGATACAGAGTCTCTGAAGTTCTGGATTGTGGTTTGTTGATTTTCTTTTGCAGTTTTGCTGCTCCTGCAATGCCCTTCACTCCATCCTGGTGGGCATTGTATGTTACCCCCTGGCCAGAGACAAAAAGCTGTTAAACTAGATTCTTGTTATAAGAGTATATTCAAAGGTAGATGTAATAAAAGTGGGAAACCACAGTGAGGGAGGGGTCTATCACCCATTTGCAAAATGGTTACTTTTTATCTGCCAGACTATATGCCCTCCCCTTCTGGTGAGATCACACCCCCTCAGTAGTAAAAAAAAAGTGACTAGAGTTTTAAAAAACATATTAAGCAATTAATCATGACAGAGGTGGCTGACACAGGAGAATAGTTCCAAAATGCAAAATGAGACAGATAAACGATTGAAGAAGATGGAGTACCGTCTGGAACCATTCTTCTGTCTATTCATGAATTCATCTCGAAAACATTTATTGGAAGTCAGTTACATGCTGGGTAGCATGTTAGGCATAATAAAGAGAGGAATAAAGAACAACAACAACCAAAAAAAAACGATTCCTGCCTTCAAGGCTGACATAAAAATAAAGCATCTCATTGGATAAACACAGGATATGTTGGAAATACACTGTGGGGGTAGCAGTCTATAAAGACAGAACTAATGGGAATTTGGAAAGATTTCTAAGAAGAGGTGCTTTAGTTTGTGAGAGAGGAAGGAGGACAGATATCAAGCTGGGAGTTTATAAAAAGGTACAGGCATGAAAAGTCCCTGTGTGTAAATGTGTAATGATTGGTTTTGGAGAAGTGTGAGAAAGGCAGGTTTCAATTACTAGAAAAAAATATAAAATACACATATGAGGAGATAAAAGCCTGAAAAAAAACCTCTGTAGGTTTACATCATTTCACTGTAGGAAGAAGAGTTGAATTTTTTTTTTTTTTTGCAAAAGCTTTATTTTGGGTCTAAGAAATGGTATTATTGTCCATTTTCTGGTTCTATCATTTTTATTGTGTGTCAGTGGATGAGTTATCTGACCTTTCAGAGCTTTGGTTTTTCTTATCTGCCAAGTTGGGAAATAAGTAATATATCTTTCTTAGCAAAATTATAGGGGTTAAATAATATCTCATTTATTTTCATGGTGCTTGATACACAAAGCACATCCCATTTCTTGTTTGTTCTTCTCTCACAACAAAAAAGAAAACATTTTTATGGTTTTCTTCTTCAGCGATCTCAGCAGCATGTGTTTATAATGTGAGCCAGTCTGTATTACTCTTTCATTCACATCCATATTCACCAAACTACTAAAGAACATCTGCCATGAAGCAAGCCCTTTTACCCATTTTATTTTGCTTAATTTGCACACCAGTCTGGATGACAGGATGTCTGTGGGGTGAAAAAGTCCAGTACAAAGGGCATGGCCGCTCTGAGCTCCTGATGTCATTGGAACTGCAATACATAAGAGACCTGCATAATGAACCTAAGCAGGAACATGGCTAAAGCAGGAAAGCCAATTAGGATTGGAGTTTCCTAATGCAATAGCAAAAATGTGGACATTTTACAGAATGTATTGTAAAAAAAAATCACCTGTCATATCAAGAAATAGTAATATCACTTGAATAGGAAAGACAACTACATAACACTAATATTGAGAAGAAGCATATGTTAGAATTATCTCATAGCAATTTTAAAGCAGCTATCTTTTTAAAAAGCCTTAATATCATACTAGAAACATGATAGAAAAATGCTATGGAAAAAAATCTCTTCAAAAGAATAGTGTTTTTTTTTTTATTTGTTTATATGTGTTGGTAGGGGAGTCAGCTTTCTGTTGAACTTTATGTGGCTCTTCAGTTGGTAAAATCATAAGTGGGGAAGATTGCTCTTCCTTCATCAGAATCTGTCAGTTATTTCTTCTAAGATCTTAGTCTTTAGGAGAATGTTGATAAGTCAGCTATTGTGTATATCAGGTGGTAGAAGTTCTTATCACTTCGACCTTCTGAGTACAGCAGCCCTGTATTGGCTTGAGTGTGTTGATCAGGAGTAACTCAACCCACCTTTAGGCTCTTGCAATCTTATCAATCCATCTTCCGTGAGATTCCCTGAACAATCCTATGGCATAAGATTTTGATGGGCTGATTAGGGCTGAGTATTCCAGGTTTACTGATTGTCTGTATTCTAGCCTGATGTGGTTTTCTGCCTTAATAGTCTTCCATTGTAAGAGGGGTACAACTTGGTTGAGCTCTGAGAACTTTTCTTATTTAAGGATTAAAAAAAGGAGGTTTTTGATTTTTTTTATTAACAGTCTTTTATAGTTAACACTAGGATATCTGTTCCTGTCCACTTGATTCCCTTCTACTGTTAATTTGGATAGGTTTACAGTATCAGGCATGATTTTCCTGGTATTAAGGGGATGAAAACCGTTGTAGTTCACCTGCATGGTTGCTGATAAATGACCATCAAACGGTTTAAGGGAATAAGGAAGTTAACTTTCTT
The DNA here is from genome assembly GCA_023101885.1 of Typhlomys cinereus. Taxonomy (NCBI): domain Eukaryota; kingdom Metazoa; phylum Chordata; class Mammalia; order Rodentia; family Platacanthomyidae; genus Typhlomys; species Typhlomys cinereus. The sequence goes on from JALPQD010000891.1 coordinate 113,583, forward strand.
ATGATAGTCTAGTCCAGCTTGACGGGAGAGCACACACCAACACCAGGCCGAGGGAACTGGCCACACCATCTCTAAGTAATGGCTGAGAGAGGGACGATCCTTACTTGCCAGACCAGCATGGCCATGTATGCACAAAGATTCTAACTTTCTCAATCTGCTGCCTGTATTTTATTCTAGGGCCTAGTCCCACCCACCATGGGCTGGGCCTTCCCCATCAGCTAGACAATCTCCTGCAGGTTTAGTCTGGGCCTAACTCAACCACTAATTCTCTACACATGTGCTCAGAGATCAAACCCTCAACTGTCAAATTGACACCTGTGCCTAACCATGACAAGAACCCATTCAGAAAGTAATTTCTTTCCAATGGGTCTTAAATACCTCTGTTATTTCCATAACCTAAAATCAGGTGAGATGGCACACATTTGTAATTCCAGCACTTGAGAAAGTGGAGGCAGGAGGATCAGATGCTCAAGGTCATCTTCAGCTATGTAACACGTTCCATTCCAGCATGCCTTACTTGACACCCTGTCTCAAACAAAAGAACCAAATGCAAATTGAAAAATGTGCTAATGGAAACAAAACACTTCTGGTAATTATGCTGAGTGAAAATACTAATCTCAAATGTTATGTACTATATGATTCCATTTCTCTAAAATTTTGAAATGATAAAACAATTGAAATTGTGTGCAATTAATGTTTTCATGAAAAGAGTCAGATGTGGTCATGGAAGGATAGAACAAGAGGTCCTAGCGGCATTGTGTATCTTGTCTGTAGTGGCGAATACACAAATCTGTGCGTGCATCAAATTATATAGAACTAGCAACAAAGAGAGAACAAAGGGAGGGAGAAACAAATAGAGGAAGGGAAAGAAGAGGGGAAGAGAAGCAAAATAAATACTAGAGCAACAAGAAAGAAATCAGCATTATCTTTGATATCATGTAATTCTTCAATTATTTTGTAAGTGGAAAGCTTAACATAGAGTCCATAAATTCCTCTGTACTGTTTTGTATTATTTCTCTCTCTCTCACTCTCTCTCTCGCTCTCTTTCTCTCTGTGGAAATTGAACATGGTAGCATGTGCTTACTAGGCATGTTCTGTCCCACTGAGCTATACACACAACCCTTCTGTTTATTTCGTGAAACTGTATGTGAATCTATAATTTTCACTAATTGAAGTTTAATCATAAATTAATTGGCTGAGGCATAGTCCGTTGGTAGACCATGTGCTTACAATGTATTGTGGTCCTGGGTTCAGTCTCCAAAATCAAATTTAATAAGTACATAAATAAAACAAATAAATAAAATGGTAATGTATACTTAATAGTTAACTTCAATAAAATGATCCTTTAGTCTGCTAAATTGAGAAAATAATATTTTATTGTTAATTGCTGTTTTGATTTGTTTATGTAAATGTGAGTGTTGGCATAAACTTATAATAATTTTTATTATAAACATGAGTTTGAAAGTTTTCTATATAATTTTAAGACATAGAAGTTTCATTGAAGAAGTTATTACAGAATCAGTACCTTTAGCAGCTAAAATAACTCCAAATATTAGGTTTTTCAAGGATTAAAACTTAACTACTACATATTTTTCCTCATCTATATCCATTTTTAAGAGTGCAATAAATGTCTATTTGGATAAGTTAGAAAGTACAAATTCTCCATTCATTCTCACTTGGCAGAACTGACCAGAAGACCAGTATGTATTGTTTTGCAGAGTCCTTCGGCTCTATCTACATAGAAATTGTGAACTGGTAAGGAAGAGATCTTCCAGTGTTGGCATTCCTAAGCTCTTGAGCATTCAAGCCCACGATGATGTTGACCATACAGTCCCAGAGGTTTATAACTCTGAACCCTGAAAGTTAGGGCTTTATTGTTCCAGAACTTAAAGGGCAGAGACTTACAGATTCAGACAATCAGGCCAGAGACTTTTTGCTCTGAGATGTAATTACAAGCAACTATTGTACTTGGCAACTATTGTAACCTTCCGCCTGGCGAAGCAGCAGTGGGGCAACAATAGCAACAGCAGCAGCGACAGGCAGGATCAGGTAGTGTCAACAATTATTACATCTCTTAAAAGGACCTTGATCCTTGCGAGTCTCAATTCCTACAGCAATAGTGTTATACCTCTCAGGATCCTTGACCGTTAAATCTTTTAGTGACTAGATCCCACTACTAATAACAAAGATTTTCAAAAAGAAGCAAGAAAAGACCATTGGAGAGAAGCTTTTAAATATGAATAATGGTATAATGTCAGAGGCCAACACATGAGAGTATCTCTTGGATGACTAAAACCTGAGCGGAACAGCCTGATGTATAGCCACAGGGCTGTGTGCCAAAGGTGGTTGCACCAATTAAGGTGCTTCCCTCACACAAATTAAAGTTTGTGCTGGGATGAATCATGGAAGAGCCCTTCATATAAATGAATGATAGCGCTCTCCAAACATTTCACAGCCCTTCAAACAAATGAAAGCTTGTTTCCATCAAATAACACAACTTCCAATGTAATTCTTCATAAGACTGGTGCGTTACAAATTATGGTCCAACCCTTCATGCAGATGAAGAATTGAGACTGTACTAATTGTAGCATAGCCCATCATGCACATGAAGTTTTGCTCTTCTAGTTATCATGGCATAACCTTTTTGGCAAATAAAGGATTTTGCCTAAAACAACAACAACCATATATAGCCCTTCACACAAATGAAAGATTTATACCTGTACCGATTATGGTAGAATTTCATGCAAACTTTCCTACACTATAGCAATCTACAAATCTTATCTTGGCTTTTCTTTCTTCTAAAATAACTTATCTATTTACTTATTTGAGAGAGGTAAGAGGGAGAGAGAAGAAGGGGGAAGGGGAAAGAGAGGGGAAAAGAGAAAGGGAGAGAACAGGCAGGAGTGCCACCAAGTATGGGCAGAAGTTAGAGAACAATGTTCAAAAGTCAGTTCCCTCCTTCCACCATGTGAGCTTCTGGGGATCAGACTCACATTGCCAGGTTTGAAATCAGACATCTTACTTACTGAACTATCTTGCTGGCTCCACCATAACCCATCTTACAAGGAATGGGCTGTTTCCACCAATCGTAACACAGTTTGGGATGCAAGTAAGAGATTTTTCTTTAGTAGTTATGGCAACGCCCTCCATGCAAACAAATGATTATGCTTCCACCAATTCCGGTATATCCATAAGTCACTATGGAATATCTTCCCCCTTTGGTCTGGGTGAAGAGAACGACAAAGTCAGTTCTAATTCACTGAGATTTGTGGTAATAAAAAGCCCAGAGCATGTTGTGTGAACTAATCACGGCTGTATCCGTGCCTTCTGGAGCCAGAGTTACTCCATTGCCTCAAGGAACGGGGGTTGCTACACAGCTTCCTCAAGTTATCTATGGAATGTCTAAAGCAGGCAAACTGAGAAAAAGCCAGTTCAACTGGTTGTTAAAGATGGGCTGTTTCACAAACATTACTCTCGTTAAGGCAGTCAAATGGCATACTTTTAACAGTTTCAGTCAAAGAAACCATTAAAAGAGAGGTTATAAGAACAATTCAGCGGAAGTTCAACACAAAATTAGCAATTCCAGGAGCATCTGACACTACTTAACAGCTATTAAAAATGTGCTGACTGCTTTCCTCAGTTTCCCAGGGAAAGGTGATTCCTTCTGGTAGACCTTTCTTTCATTCCTTTTTAAAAATTATATTAGAAACTTATGTTCTGTGTAGTCTGGGATACAAAGAAAAAAGCTTTAGTTATTACATTATGATGACAAAGATCTCATTGCCCCTGTTCCACACCAGAATGGTCCACTCAAATGTGAGCTCTGTCATTCTCTGTACTCCCTCCATGATGATTTCTGAAGTGGGGTCTTATATTGGGGTTCTTTAGGGTATAGTGTTGAGATATGCAACCATCACACAGCTACACAGTTACTCTCATCCCAGGTCCTGTCATCCCCCATATGCTCTGCATGAGCAGAGGTGGAGCCAGGAACCTGGTGGTTCTACTTCAGTCTTCTTAAGAAAGATGCGCAGCTTATGATATTTCGTTTCAACAATGTTGCTCCGTTTCCATAGTGAGTCTAGATGAAACTTCCATGTATATATTGGAATTAACTGGGAGCTCTTGTTAAGAGGACTACAAACTGGAACTTTTTCTAAACCTCCTTACTTCATCTTTTGTTTATTAATCCATTCCACTGAAAGATAATGAACAAGGTATTTGGACACTAGAGTAAACCATCTGACAATGTACATATAACTTATTTCAACTAAAATGTTATATGCAAATATACATATATATATATGCATATAAATGCAAACATAGTCATATGCATGCATGGTAGGCATTCATTTAGTGGAACATTATTTAGCCATAAAAATGTTATCATTTGCAGCAAAATGGATGGAATTGGCAATAGACACAGAAAGACAAATGCAAAATTGACAAGTCTCCCCTATTTGTGCAACTAATTGACTTTGGAGGAGGACAGAGTAGAGGAGTAATGGTAACTAAAAACTGGGCAGGCAAGGGAAGGTGGATGGAGAAAAGTTCAATAACGGTCACCAAAACATACAGTGGAAGAATTAACTCTTATTTAAATAATGCAGTGTGACCAACTATTGGTTAATATAGCTATGATGCATTTCAAAATGACTAGAAGTAAACAGCATCCTCAAAAAAAATTAGTGGGCAAAAAGAAGGATATACTTACTATCTTACTTAGTTACACATTATTATGCGTGTATTAAGTTACCATAATGTTCCCATAAAGACTACAAATACTGATTTAAAAAAATTCTTTGGAAAAAAATCATGAGAAGCCCAAAGAAAGCTTGAAGAGTATTGTTACGATGATTCCCAATGTTTCCTTTGAATAAAGCTAACTCTATTTAGTGGACATTTAGTTGTCTAGCTTAAGAACAAAGGGCCCAGTATCCTGCAGTATAGCAATAAACCAAAAACATTGTTGAAGAAATGTTCCAAATTTTAAGAAAGGACAGATCCACACATGATATTCAAAACACTTATCATTCAGTTCAGGATAAGCACTAACAAGTCAGAATTTATAATAGAGCCAAGTTCTAGAAGTCCCTGTTTACATTGGATTACAAAGAAATCTAGAAGAATCTTAGAGGTTAGAAGAGAAGTAAGAAAGTAGCAGAGACACTTGCAGAACTTGAGTAAAAAGGTAATTTTTTACTGATATTAAATTTCAATAGTCTAAGCATAAATATAGCTGATTGTATACCAGTTTTATACAATCCCTGAATATGTTTACTGGACGAGTTTGGGTAATTTCATGGTATAACATCACAGAATATAGCAAAATTGATGGAAGAATAAAAATTTTCTGATTTAAGTAGAAAAATTAAATCTTCTACAAAAGAAAGAATTAAATTGACAACAGATTTCTAAGAAGCAACAATGAAAACAATAGTATAACTGAAGTATATATTCTAAAAATGGAACTTATAATGTTCAGTGACTTTGTGTCTGTAATATTCATCTCTTTTTTATTTAAATGTATTAGCAATAAAAATATTCTGGGATATGTAAACTATCAGAAGTTTTGCTGCATAGAACTCTCTCCCACTGGAGATGACTTTGGAGGAGTTCATTAAATGAGAGAAGAAAACATACAAGATATGATACAAGAGACATAGAAAGTAAGGTCATAGGCATTTATACATACATACACATGAATACATATATGCATATGTATTTTCTTGGTAAATTGAAAAATTAGGCCAATATTGAAAAGAAAGCATATGTATTCATAGGAATTCAGAGTTAAATATTTTAAACATGAACAAAATGAAAAATAATATGAAAGATGTGCCAAAGGGCACGAGAACATTTTTGAATGCCCATGTTATTAAGTAGAAAACATAGATATTAATTGTGAATAATAGAGTCACTTAAATATGGATTTTAAGAAGAGCTACAATAAAAGACAAAATACGAGTAACTTAAAAACCAGAAGAAAAATCAATCCTTCCTTTAGAAAGTAGAAAAGAAGATAGATGAGATAAATGAATCAAAAATGATTTCTAGTTTTTCCTCAAAGTGTTGAAAACATGTACCATGTAGTTATAGATGTCACTGGCTGAAGTGTTATATATACACACAGTGGAACTGTGAATCTAAGGTTCTAGTGACATTTCCCAGTAATTCATTACCATAGAGGAGAAAAAATCCTAACCAACTTTAGTCTCTGGATTTTCCTACTTTTTTGTCAAAAGAATAGTTTACAAGGGATGAAAAGGTTAACAGATTTCATCAGAGAAAGCCATATATAAAGTTGAATGTTCAAATAAATACCAACTCTCAGTTGAGGAAGGGTGTAGACAGAGGTAATGGCCAAATAAGTGGGGCAACAAAAACATTTTTGCGTATTTTCATGACTTGAATTTGTGCTGTGCAAGGGTTCTGGGATGACTGTGGAAAAGTTGAATGAAAGGGCAACCAGTGATGGAAGAGAATTGGAAAGACAGTTCATGACTAGAATATGAGAGTAGAAAGAGGATAGGTGATGGCGTGGGAGGTACTTGTCTTTGGGGGAATGCTAGAGATTCCAAGGATGTAAAGTACAGATGGTATTGGCTGCCTACGAATTACCAAACATTGCTTCACCTTGTGTTTTGTGCCCCAAATGAACTGAGTTGTTAGGTAGTAAATAACCTGTAGTGGGCACCCACAGGACTACTCTTCCATCCCCTGCTTAGTTTGCTGTATTCAAAGAAGAGAGAGACAGAGACAGAGACAGAGACAGAGACAGAGATAGAGACACACTTCATAGTCCTCATCCCGTCCAGGTCTTTTCTTCCTCTCCAACCTGCTCTTTCTACCTTACAACTCCATACTACATCACTACATAGTACTTCTGCTCAGTTAGGTGGCTACAGTTAATTGGTCAGTTCCAGGGACTTAAGACAAAGGTCGCCACCTAGTGGTTGGAGACAAAGATAACCAAGATGGTTCTGCTAAAAGGGGCGGGTGTCCTGCAGTTAGGGTCTCAGATTTGAGTGTGGGTCACAATTGCATGGAGGGCTTATGAAAACAGAATACTAGGCTCTGAACCCATAGTTTTGACTTTGTTGAGACTCAAAACTAGCATTTCTAGCATTTTTCCAAGTGATGCTGACAGTACTGCTTCAAGGACCAGACTGAGAAATCATTGTTTTAGACAAACCACTTCAAGGATATGTAGCCATTTGCTTGACTTTGCACAATCTGTAGATTCGAACTATGATTTTACTACGTGATTACTTGGAAATGCATATGGTACTGTTTCGGCAACAGTCTCATTTGATTTCTGTGGTCCTGGAATGCATAAACATTTAAGGAGTATCATCCATTCTTGCATAGCTGCAAAGTTGGATGTAATATGGTATATTTTATATTTCTTCTATTGTTGGTATTTCAGATTGTTTCCAATTTTTCATAAAAATTGAAGTTAATTCTTTTGTTCATAAAGCCCTCTCTTGTCATTTGCAGATGACCACTGAAAGTTCCAGGTATGTATGTATGTGTGTGTATATATATATATATATATATATATATATATAAAACGTGTGTGTATAATTTCTATTTTTTCTGAAAGTTTCATATACATGTTTAATGAATGTAAATTATTTTACGCCATATTACCCAACTCCGTTCCTCCTTCCCCCACTGACATTCTTCTTGTTCTTCACCAATCTCCTTTCTACTTCTCTGCCTTTTCATATGTGTCTAGACTACTATATTTTTGTTGCTACAAGTCTTCCTTATGATGATCTATGATATGGGTAGTAGTGAAGGGAATATGGGAGCCAAGAACTTTGTTCTATTATATCAATATTGTGAACAAACAAGGTTCTTCTGCTCCTTGGATATTACAGTTTAACACAAGGCTGAACATTAAAAAGGAATCATAAGTGTTAATTTATGGCTATAAAGAGTTAATAGATGAAACACAAATATAACAGTGATTAATGCTTACAATTTTCCCCTCGGATACAATGTTAAACTTTAAAAACTGGCTGCTAACATTTAATAATAAACTTGTTATGATTAATATTTTGATGTAATTTCAAATTTATGTCTGTATACCAGAATTTCAATGTATAATGAAGATCTTGGGATTTGACTTTAGCTTTGACTAAATATTTATTTTGAACCTTGGCAAGTCAGTATTTAGTTAGGCTGTAGAATAGGAGAATCTCTACAATCTACCTCGTGTCTTGCTGAAGGACAACATTCAAGGTCACGTTTAAGAGTTTCATCTCCTGGTGTTTACACTTCAGTGTAGTTCCCTGCTTCTTGAACTGACTGTTCCTGTGATTTTTTTATAACTAAAGATTAGGGCAAAGGTGATTGATGTCACAGTCATGATTGTATTATAGAAGGTCACTTCTTATTACCTGACTTTAAAAACTGCTTCTCCCTCCTTCGTTACAGTCTTCCCTCTCTTTTCTAGCTTTCCTCTTTCCTACCCTCCATCCTTCTTTCCCTCTGCTGATAGTTTTAGAAGAAGCAACTTGTCATCATAATTCTGTATAAGTAAAGTAGCTTGCCACAAAAGCTATTTTGGAAGTGGACCAAATCTCAATGTCAGCATTACTGAGAACCCACCTAAGCCATCATAGAAACTGTGAAATAAGAGACTCTATATCAATCACCTGGAACTAGGCCAGTCTAATCTCTCCCCATCCTGAAGCTCAGGGACATTTGCGGAAGAGGGGGCGGTAAGATTGTAAGAGCGAAAGGATGGGAGGAGCAATGATATGCAAGATACTCCACACAAGTTAGGGCCAAAGCAATCATATTTGGACTTTGCATGCCCTGCGCAATGTCCAACACACTATTGACCACACAAAGTCTAGCATTTGCTAAACACTAGGATCCTGGGAGGCAAGGGATTGACAGCCACAGTCGTGTTCCTATGCTTAACGGGAACACAGGAAAGGGTTCTGGGAAATGCCGCTGGGTCCTTGCACCCTATGGGAGAGGAGGACCCAGAGGAAAGTTTGGCATGCACATTAAAGGATGCTCCGGGGATGGGAGGGGGAGACACTGGGGGACGGGGAGGAAAGGGGGAGGGGAGGGGGGCACAAGAGGATAGGGGGTTGGAGGGGGGGGACCGGTGTCCCTGTTAAGTTTGTATGAGTGGAAATTTTTTTAAAAATTAAAAAAAAAAGAAACTGTGAAATAAAAACATGCATTTCGGGCCCTGGGGAGATGGTTCAGAGGTTAAAGCCTTTGCCTCACAAGCAAAAGGATGTGAGCTTGGATTCCCCCATGGAAGAATGACTGCAGGAAATGGCGGGGACCTGTACTTCTAGCCCTGAAAGGCAAAGCCTGGGAGATGCCAGAGTAAAGCGATAAAGAGGTAGAGCAATCCAAGATGATTCCCAGTGTCACCCTGGGCCTCCACAGGCGCACACTCAAGTGCTCTTTTGTGTGTGTGTGTATACACACACACACACACATACAAAAATGGAAAACTTGAATACTGTTTAAAATCATCCAGTCATGGTAACACTGCAAACAACCTTCCCCTCATCACTCCAATATCTCTCACTTGTCATTAGCATTCTCCACTTCCATATGCCATTTCTGCTACCCGCTGTCTTTTCCCTTTTCTCTACTCTACTTGCTTAGGCAACTTCTTCAGTTTTTAAAAAGTTGTTATCTTCTCTGGAAATAGTTTTTTAACTGCTGTTTTGGAGAGTTTTTCATTCTTGAGAAATTTTAGGTGGCATATTGAAAGTTTTAAGCTATGATCATAAGATGTGATAAATTCTCAAATAATAATTTTTGAAAGAAACATGGAAGTATTAACTAAAAGTGAAATACATATTGAAAGGACATTTTAGTTGATGAATACTATATCACAACAAGTGTACAGCTTAAAATTATTCAGAGGTTACCCATTTCAACAGGGCCTTGACGTGAAAGTTTTTGACTTTATAACTGTGTAAATGTGATAAATAAACATTTACCAGAAACAAAAATTCTTACTCTAGGATTGATATGAGGAATTATTGAGGTAATCCATGCTAATTACTTAGTCCAGTACTTAGCACAGAGCAAATACTCAACACATGCTGTGACAAAGGGAACCTAGGAACCAAATGAAGTCTTTAGCAGGACTGAACATGTTGCAGATCATCAGTAAATGATTTACTTCCTCATTTATCCTTCACTGTGTTTCAGATAAAGATTTCCTTGGACTTGCCGATGAAATGTTTCAGAATAAGAAGTTCTCCATGGTAAGGAAAATAAGTCTCAGAATCAGCATTAATTATTTATCCTTTCACTCTTGTAAGATACATATATATATATTCATTTTCAATTCATTGATAGAATGAAAACAGAACATAAGAGATTTTCTCTCTAAATCATATCTTTTTCTTTCCTCTTTCCTGTTTGCTAGGGAAATCCTCTGCCCCTTAGCTATATTCCCTGGTATCTCCATCAGTATTTGTAAGTGAATATTAAGATGATAACTTTAACTCTGAATGACTTTTATTCTTCATATACTCACATTGTTATCATAAGTAATAGGACAGCTGTGTAGGTGATCATACATGATCAGTGACAGAACATGTTTAAGAATACCAAAAATACTTGCACAATGGCTGACATGTCACTGACCCCCCAAAGTCTAGCATGGATCACAGGGGAGAAGGCTCCAGACAGTAGGATCCTTAGAGGCAAGAGATTAATAGAGTTCCCATACTAATGGGGAGCCCAAGAAGGGCCTCCTGGCTATGCCACTGAGTCGTGAACTCTCACTAGGATGGAGAACTCAGAGGAAGGTTTGGTTTTACATAAAGGGATGCTCTAGGGGATGGGAGGGAGGAAGGGGGAGGCACTGGGAGAGGAGGATGGAGGGAAGGAGGGATGAGAGGAAGGAGGTAAGGGGAAGAGTACAATGGAGGACAATTGGGGAAGGGGAGGGGGAGGGAGAAGATGGGGTACCTATTGAGCTTGTATGATTAGGAAAAAATTAAATGTGGGAGAAAAATTTAAATAAAGTAATAAAAAAGAATGCCCAGATTAATGGTCTTGGTATTTGCGATATTTGTTAATCGCAAATACCAAGACCATTAATCTGGGCATTCCACACAAGTTAGGGCTGAGGCAATTGTAATAGGACTCTGCATGATCTGCACAATGACCAACTTATCATTGACCCCTCAAAGTCTAGCATGGACTAAAGGCACTAGGATCCTTAGAAGCAAGGGATTAACAGTCACAATAATGTTCCTGTACTTAAGGGGAACACAAGAAAGAGTTTTAGGAAATGCCACTGAGTCCTTACACCTCATCAGAGAGGAGGACCCAGAGGAAAGTTTGATATACACATTAAAGGATGCTTCAGAGTTGGGGGGAGGGGGCACTGGGAGAAAGGGAGGGAAGGGGGAAAAGAAGGGGAAAAGAGGGGAGGGAGCAAGGAAGTCCAGGGAGGGGTGGAGGGAGGGAGGGGACAGGGGTACCTATACATTTGTATGAGCAGAAAAATTAATAAAAAATTACTGTCTCACATTGTGGGCAGAATATAATTAATAGCATATTGGCCTTAGCATTGGACAGATATTTGATTTCATCATTAAAATGTAAGTAAAGGGAATTAAAAAATGAAGAGCGAATTCCATGACCCTTACTGTCTAAGGTCCATGCCTTTGTACATTCCCTAACTTTTAAGTATGAGAAAAAACTGTGACATGCTTCTGATAGAATATAGCAAATGTAATGGGATTTTCCTTCCACGATTATATTGCACTGCTAAGATCTAAACTGTCTTGCTGATTTGCTTTACAGAATTTTAGTGCTGACCAGATGAAATAAGCAGTCATAGTAACATATTGTGAGGATATCTGGGGAGTCCTGTAGGATTTAAGAGAAATATCAAGGAAATTTTGGAGACAGCTAGGCATTGGGTCAGTCTTTTAAAACATGAACAGTCTTCACCTGACAGTTGACAAATAGTCAGTACCCATAGATCTATAGTCACACAAAACCGATTTCTACCAACAATATGACTGACCTGGATTTTTTCCCAGTTAAACTTTCAGATGAAACCAATTCATGATGGATAACCTCATTTTCAGCCTTGTTAACCTTTAAGCAGAGAAGACCCAGCTAAACTATACTCAAATTCCTGATGCACAGAAATTGTGAGATAGCAAGTAATTGTTATTATAATCCACTAAATGTGTTGAATTTGTAATATAGCAATGGATAACTAATACAGTGGGAATTGTATATCCCTTCATCAGAACAGAAGATTTATATATCTGCTTATTGTTTAACTTTAAATCCTAACAAGAGGAGAGTGTACTCAAGATAGTGGCAATTGCTTCAGCTAGAACCAAACGGAAATAAGATTCCCGTAATCACCTGAACCCAGACAAGTCCAACAAAGCTGTAGTTAACTATTAACTTCCACGTGAGATGTGCAGGAAATGGTTGTTGTTGTTGAAACATTGGAATTTCAGGACAGTTTATTGCTACAGCAAACACTAAGAAGTTTATGCTGAAAAAGATATTTGGCCTTTTGGCCTTCAAATGTCAAAGTCAATGCCATAGCTGAACCTGACAAGCAAATTTGGCCAGATAAAGAGGCTGACCCTGAAGTTGTTTCATTATCAGACATAAATGAGCTTACAGAGCCTCATGGGTAATGGAAATGACTTCAGAGATCTATTAACGTGTTTTAATCAGAGAAAGGGATATTACAATCACACTTGTGCTGTGGCAATATCTCTGCCATGAAAATTAGAGTATAGAAAGCAACAAATTACATAGGGAGAATATTTACTAGGTTAATTGTATAGTGCAGAATATAATAGTAGTGGAAATAAACACAAATAGATTTCACCCATTTAGGAGACAGAATTGATAGGACTTGGTGATAGATTCTATAGTTGAGGGGTGAAAGAAGATGAGTAGGATCACTCTAAGACTTAGCTAGTTGTATGAGCTAAGAATTCAGTGAAGTATTAAAAAAAACTAGAAGGAACCAAGTTTGAGAAGATAGATGAAATGTTCAATTTTGGACACAAGAAAGTATGTTAGCTTTCAATCACTGTGACAAAATGCCTAGCAAATCAACTTGCAGAAGAGCAGGTTGATTTCTCACACATTTCCACAGGATCGAGAGTAGGCACTTGGCTTCATTGCTTTTGTGTCTGTGGCTATGCAGAACATGGCAAGGTGGGCAGGATGGAGCAAGGCTACATGCTTCTTGGAGATCAGGAAGCAAAGAGGAAGAATTGAGGTTCCAACATCCTCTTGAAAGTCATGTCTCCCGTAAGCGTAAGCTAACTTCCTCCAACTAGGCCTACCTTCTAAAAATTCCATTGCACCTAATAGCAATTTGTTGACCAAACCTTTAGTATATAGGCCTGCAAGGAGCTATTTAGAATACAAAGTGGGGTTTGAGGTCTCACTGATTCATTCAGGCAGATATGAAGCTTTGGGAATAAATAAGAAAAATAATCTTAGTTGGAGATATAAATTTGTATGAGAGATAAGCTGTGCCCGTTGCTATAATGTTATGGAATGAATTAGAGAACTAGAGACAGAAGTAGAAGAAAAAGTATAAAGGAGATGTGTGTGTGTGTGTGTGTGTGTGTGTGTGTGTGTGTGTGTGTGTGTGTTTGTGTGTGTGTGTGTGTAGAAAGAGAGAGTTAGAATCAAACTAAGAAACTGTATAGTTAATAATTACATTAGCAAGGATAAACCTATGTAAAATTATCCCCAAAACTTGACATCACAGTAAAGAGTTCATGAAGCTTGTATTTCTTGTTTACTATATTATGAGGTAGAACCACAATGCTAAATACTAGTGGTACAAATTAGTTCTTACCCTTTAAAAATCTGGAGCCTAAAAGGTTGGACAACATTTATAAACCATTTATAAACTATTAATGTTATAAAGTATATTTCTGAAAGAGTTAAAATCTGAGCTGATACAATAGGAAAAGCTGCAATCAGCTAAGGGAAGTCAGGGGGACTGACAGAGACCTTTTCAGACAAAAAACAGCCTTTGAGAAAGCATAAAGGTATGAGGCTACATAACCTTTTAAGAACCAACTCATGCTATGATGAGTGCGAGAAGGTGTCAGGCATCATAGGTGGAGAATTATACAGAAGACAAATCGTGAAGGACTTAGGGCTTCTTTCTGTGAGCAGCAAGGGCAATTAGAAGTGACTGGGTTGTGTTCTACTTGTGGGCTAGATATGAGTAGGGTATTATGTACAGCTTATACCCAGAGGGCAGAATAAGGAAGGGGTTACTTCATTTTAATGACCACTGTAGTGTGGTGTTTGTCACACACACACACACACACACACACACACACACACACACACACAGAAAAAACAAAAAAATCTGAAAGTATCACTTGTTGCAAAGTGAATCAGAACTAGTGTTAGGACTAAAGGTTCTGAATTCCGTAAGTTCCAGAAGACATATGATTTTTCTCAGTCCAAGATTTCTTCCATAGCAGTCATGGTTTAGGCTACATTTCATCAAATCTGAATTTTCCTACTGAAAGTTTTATTAACTATCTGATTCTTGTGACAGGTTTACTTGATATAATAAAATTGTTACTAGCATGAGTGACCCAAGTCATGTCCTAAATGGGTAACATTATCTACTTTATTCACAATTTTATTATTTTTCTCCCTACTCTTACAAGTGACCAATATTCTAGGAGATAAGTAATGGTTACATATTTGTAAATGATATATATGTTAATTTATAAGACTTCTAAGTACTAGCTTTTAAAGTTTAGTCCAAATATGGTTTTCTCTCAGTAAGAAGTATCACTTATTCCTTATACTAATGGCTTTGGTCTGCTATTTCACATTTACGAAACTGATAAATGAGGAGAAAACAAGGCACAAATTGTTTCATATATTTTAGCACTTTGATTTACTCAGATTTAACTGAAGGCATTTTTAAAGTTGGAAAGATTCTTCATTCATAGCCATTTCCCAAATGATTTTCTCAGCAAAAACACAATCAACTCAGCACCTAAGGATATGAGTTCCATTAATTATTTTTAGATAGCAAATTGGTAGCTCATAGAAGAATGTGAATTCAAAGTCGTATCATTTTACTCAGTTAATACCACTGTTAACAATGAGCTACTCCAGGATGAAAGGAAATATTTATATGATTTAAACACACATGTTACAATCAGGGTATGATTTCTTGTAGTTTATACTACCCAGTAGGAGAGGTGTTTTGACCAGAACTTTGTATATAGCCTTTAGGCACATTGGAACTGTACACAGAATGGCAAGATTTCCATGCAGTATAAGTTGGTTTTTTTTTCAGTAATAGAATTCAACATTTTTTGTCTAAACTGTCTACAAATTGGATAACCGCAGTGATGTTTTCTCATCCTTTAGAAAGGAATTTTTGGAATACTCATTAGAAATGTCATTTGTTAATAAAATAAGAATATCTCTGGTGAAAAATTATGTATTCAAGAACAACATGATGTTTTATGTATGTGCATACTATGTATTATATACATAGTGGAATGGATGCTAGATATTATATATATATACATATATAGTGTAATGGTTACTAAATATCTCTTTTCTAGTTATCTTTTCTTAATTTTGTGGTAAGGGCACCTGAAACCTGTCTTATTACCAAATTTCCAGTATATGATATACAATTATTAAGTGTAGTTCTCCCGGTCTACATTAAATCTCTAGGCTTACTCATCCTATACAGCTGAAGATTTGTATCATTTTACTAATTTAACTTCACTTCCCTGCCCCTGGTAACCATTATCCTACTCTGTTTCCATATGCTAAACTTTTTTAGTATATGTATATTCCTGAGAACATGGTAAAGTTTTTATCCCATGTCTAACATATTATTTGAGATAATAATGCCCTTCACATTCATTTCATCCATGTTCTCACAAATGACAGACTTTTATCAAAACATAAAAAAAAATTGGTCTGGAGAGATGACTCAGGGATTAAGACTCTGCCTAACAAGCAGAAGATCCTGAGTTCAGATCCCTGGTTTCTGTAAAAAGAAACCACCAGGCATAAATGGCTGCAGCCTGCACTTCCGGCACTGGTGGGTAGAGCCTGGGAAATCCCAGAGAGAAGCAAAAAGGAAGTAGAAGCAATTCAGGATGATTCCCAAAGTCACTCTTGGTCCTTTACAGCGATATACAGTGCCCTCTGATACACACACACACACACACGCACGTGCACACACACACACGCATGCACACACACACACGCACACACACACACATGCACACACATGCACATGCAAAATTTTTTTTTAAAGTTTTGTTTTGTTTTTAAACAAAAAGGGGTGGTTGTTAGTATATCCAGGGGGATATACTAGCTTCAGGCATGGTTGGATCCAGGTGTATAAATGTTGTCATCAGAACTCAAGTCTCTCCCTCTTTCAGCTGTTTGCCTCTGCACTGGCTACATTTCCTGCTTGGTCATTCAACGTGGTAGATTATGATGGCTTCAGTTTTTCATTCTACGAAGTACCTCAGTAAAAAGAACTTCTCCACAATTAAATTCTCCACAATTAAAACTTTTAAAAAAGTTTTAAAATAAATAAATAAATATTGATAAGGGTGTACAGAAAAGAGAGCTTTTATAATGGAATTGGTGAGAATGTAAATTAGTTCAGCCATTTTGAAAAAAAGGGAAGCCTTTCAAAAATTTAAAATATAAACATTATCATGAATCAAAGATTTCATATCTGTCTAGGTAACCCAAAGAAACCATGCCAATGAACCCATGTTCACTGTAACATTCTTTTTTAAAAATTAATATGAAATATTCTAGTTATTTTAATAACAAAAATTCATGAGCTTAGTCAAATGTTATATAATTACAGATCGATTATTATCCCTTTTATTAGGACAGAAGCTTCACCAAAAAATAGGGATTGTTTACATTGTCTACTTCTGAATCCCTAGAGCATGGGTTATTATTTGACCTATTAGTTATATGGATGGATAAAAGAATGAAGGAAGGAAGGATGTTATGCACATATTGTGTAATTTATAAATAGCGAATATGCTGACAAAACTCTAAACTTCTGTTTTAAAAACTGGATGGCAACTTGAGTTTGAAACGAAAATTTTACATAGCAAATTAGTAGACGCAAAGATATGTGAAAATATGTAACATGGCATAGGGGATTCCACATCTGGAGATGGATTCGAAGAGCAGAAGTTCCCCCACAACTATCTTCAAATTGGAGCCCAAATAGGCAGCATGAAGTTTAGGTCTTGTTTCCTTTCTGATTGGAATGGGGTGTTCAGGGTGAATGATGACTGCTAGTGACTCGTAAGTTACATTGCTCTCAGATGTGGACTATTGATAATGGCAGAGTGAACATTCCAACTTGTTTATATTCTAGCTAACATTCATTATTGTTTTTTTAATTATTCTATGTGTGAATTGTTATACCATGTGGTCCCAATTTTGTATGCCTGTGAATAGTAAAATAATACCTGTCCCTTTTACCCAATATGAATTTTACTATAGAATGAATGCTTATGGCCTCTTCAAATTCATATATTGAAGCCGTAATCCCCAAGGTTATGGTATTTTTTTTTAGAAGAGATGTTTGGGAAGCAATTACATTTAAATGAAATTACAATGGTGTGTTCCTCAATGGAATCAATGTTCCTATGAGAAAAGGAAATACCAGAGACCCCCTTTTCCTACTATATGATGTTATAAGAAAGTGGTCATCTACAAAATAGGACATAGTCCATCACCAGACACTACATCTGTTGGTACCTTGATCTTGAAATTCCAGCCTCCATAACTATATGAAACAAATGCTTGTGGTTTGAGTCAGGCAATTTAACAGTGTTGTGTATGTTAAAGAAACTCAAGAAACTTAAGACACATATTCTTTGGAACAATATCTTCGGTCTAACCTCAGTTTCCCATGTAGATAACTATTTCAGCACTATTTATAGAAAAATATATTCCTTCTCTACTTTTATGAGTATGGCGCATGTATGTATGATGCATACATGCATGTGTGTTGCACATATGTGTGCACATTTATGTGGAAGCTACAAGTTGAGGCTTGGTGCTTTCCTCTATTACTATCCACTTTATTTTCACAGGGTTTTTTCAAAGACCCTGTGGTTCACGGATTCAGGTAAAGGAGCTATCTTTAGTCCCAGCACTGAAGGAACAGACGTGCACTATCAAGGCCAGATTTTACATGGGTGTTGGGACTCCAAATGCAGATCCACATGCATGCAGGGCATTTCACAAGTTTCTCCTTCTCCATTTTTGACTTGGTACTTATCTCAGTTCATTTTCCTATTTTTGTAATGAAATACACTGACAAAAGCAACTTAAGAAAGGAGGGGTTTATTTGACTCACAAGGTTAGGCTATAGTCCACCACATCAGGGAAGTCACAATGGTCGGGGTTTGCTAGAACTGGTCGCACTCCATCCACAGCCAAGAGCAGGGAATGAGAAATCAAAAGATAGGCTTAGGTAAGGACTTTCTGAACAGAACTGAATTCCCATAGGAATTAAGGGCAACAATTGATAAATGGAACATCATTAAATTAAAAAAAAGATTCTGTTCAGCAAAAACAAAAAAAAACGCCCATTAATTGAGCAAAGAGGCAGTCTAAGGAATGGGAGAAAATATTTGCCAGCTACTTCTCTAACAGAAAATTAGTATCCATAACACACAATATAACTAAAAATAATCAAACATCAACAAAGCAATTTAAAAATGGGCTGTTGGTCAGAACAGAAAGTTCTCAAAAGTAGAAATACAAATGTCTAAGAAATATCTTTAAAAGTGCTCAGTATATTTACCTATCAAGGAAATGCAAATCAAAGCTACTATGAGATTCCATTTTGTCCCAACCAGAATACTTTAAGATCAAATAAATAAATAGCAAATGCTGGCAAGGATACAAGGAAAGGAGAACACTTACAAGCTGTTGGTAGGAATGCAAACTAATGAAACTGCCTTCAAAATCCTGTATATACTCATCAAAAAGCTAGAAATAGAATTATATGACCTTGTTACATTACTCCTGGATATATTCCCCAAAGAATGCACAGTTCACTACAGAGATGTATGCACATCTATATTCATCATTACTCTATTTATGATAACAAGGAAATGGATCTGCCTAGATGTCCAAAAGCTGATCAATGGATAATGAAAATGTGGCATAGTTACACAATTGAATATTGTCCAGCTGTTAAGAAAAAGATGAAATCAGGAAATTGACAAATATGTGTATGGAACTCAAAACAACTATACTGAGTAAGATAAACTATACCCAGAAAGACAAACATCACCTGTTCTCTTTATATGTGGATCATAGTAATTAAACCTTCAGTTGTAAATTTTGGCAAATAAGTGAGTAAGAAATTTTACAGGAGCCTGGCACAGTTATGCACTCCCTGTAGTCTTGGCTACTTTTGAGCCTGAGGCAGTGGGATTGGTTGAGTCTAGGAATTCTGATATGAACTACTAAGCTCATAGGTGTCCAGACTAAGTTAACATCAATGGGAATCACCAAATTGCCTAAGGGAGCAAACACCTAGGTGGGAAACTGAGCTGTCAGAATTTTGTTAGGGATTGAATTGAATCTGCAAGTTAATTTGGGATATACTTTCATTAATTATGCATCATAATTCATAGCTATGAGGTGTCCTTCCATTTATTTGGAACTCTGATAATTTTTCATTGATCTTTTGAGTTTTCAATGCAAAAGTCTTGTACTTCTTTTGTAAATGCCTTCCTAAGCATTTATTATTTTTGATTCTATGAAAAAATTACTTCCCCCTTTTAATCCATTAATTTCATTTTATTTGGATTTACTCAGAGAAACTGTACATGTTTGTGTAGTACAGTATGACATTTCTATACATTCACAAGGTCATGATGAGACTAGGGTAATTGGCATAGCCATCACCTCAAATATTTGTCATATCCTTTTGGTTGGAAAAGTCATGGGATTATTGTATTTCCATTTACATTGCTTATTTGATTTCGGATTTTGCTATTGTTTGAATGATAATGCTTACTGCAGCAAGATGGATGTGGGGCCTACTAATGAGACATTTAGGCCATAATGACTTCACCCTATGACCATATTGATATCACTGTAAAAGAATTAGGGCTCTGAGTTTTATCTCTTAATTTCTCTTACTTTTTGTCCTTTTACTTTGTTGTGGGGAGAACAGAAAAATAATCCTCCCAGTGTGGACTCGTGGTATTAGACCTTTCAACCCATAGAACTTCTCACAAGCCAATATATTTTAGTTCATTTTAAATTACCTAATATCAGGTGTTTGCTACAGCAGCACAAAATGAACTAAGACACATCAACATTGTATCATGAAACCCCGTTTAACTCATGTAAGCGGATAGCTGTGAGGAATATGAGAAAAATAAGAATATGTCTTGGATAAGGACAGAATCAAGATTATAATAATAGTTACTATTGCAAAGAATATTTGTGGCATGCCAAAGCTTTTCAAAGTTTATTGTGAATGTGAATCTCCCAAGAATTTAGCTAAGATTCAGACTGTTGTTACTGGCTTTGGGTTGGTGCCTGGTACTGTACCTTTCTAACAGTTCCTCTGCAGATAGCTAGAGGTCTTATTTATCATTACCAAGTTATAGTAACTGAATAAAAAGGAGAAAAAAAGAGAAAGTCAGGCAATAATTGACATTTGCTTTTCTCTGCTTCCTCATTGATGCCATGGATCAAGCTTGGATCATGTTCCTGTGACCATGCCATCTGCCATAATAGACTGAATTCCTATGAAGTATGAACCAAATTTTTTTTAAAAAAAAAACCTTCATCCTTTCAGGTGTCTTTTATGTCTTTTATCACATCTTCAGTTACAGTGGAAATTTAAGTAACTAACACATGTGATCATAAAATACGCAAGACCAGAATTTGAATACAGCTCACTCGAATACCAAAGGCTCTCCATTTTCTACTATAATGGATATCTGGAAAACAAATACATTTTTGGTATGAACAGAATATGGGTCATGAAAAAAGCAAGCTTTTTAGTATTTGAATGTGTTTGAGTCTAAACATCAAAGCTGTCTTGGAAAGTTGATTTGCAAGGCCTTTGTTTTCCAGAGAGCTATATGGGTATGATATGAGATGATACTAGTAGATCGAACTCAATATTTGAGGATGTTTAGAAGATGGTTTTTGCCTCTGATCATCAGGTTAGACTGTAGAACTGGATTCTATGTACTGCTGCAATCTTCAGTTGAGATTACTCCTATTGTTGAATCTTGAATTCTAAATGTGGTGATATTAGACTTAGCTGTGATATTTCCACTAATAAATGCTATAGTTTGGATATGGTTTGAGTTTGTCTCTTAAAGGTTCAAGTATTTAGAGCTTAGTCCCAATTATGGAAATATTAAGAAGTCCTAAGAGGCCCTTAGGTCATTGGAGAATGTCCTCAGAGGTCCTTAACCAGAGTCAAACTAATACCTGTACCATGCCCATGATCCCTAGAACTGTGAGCTAAATAGCCTCTTTCCTTTACAAAGATTTCTAGTCCTGGGTTATTATGTTATAGTGACAAATGTATTCCATTACAACTATCCAAAGAAGAAATGTATTAGTGAACTAAAAGGCAGAGTTTGTGGTCCTGAGCTTCTTCAAGTAGAAAAATACCATGCTTTAATCCTGAAGCAACAGCACTTATAAACCCATGGCATAAAATC
The DNA here is from genome assembly GCA_023101885.1 of Typhlomys cinereus. Lineage (NCBI taxonomy): Eukaryota > Metazoa > Chordata > Mammalia > Rodentia > Platacanthomyidae > Typhlomys > Typhlomys cinereus. Next base: position 135,350 of record JALPQD010000891.1, read on the forward strand.
TATGAATAAACTGAGTTTATCTGTCTTGGGACAGATGTCTGAAAGTTATTCCCCTGAGAAGATTGGGCTAGAATCTGCTATTTCAGTGAGGATATTGAATAGTGTAACATTAATGTCATTTATGAGGGATTAGAGGTTTGGAAATATGGATAAGGTCATAAAATTGTATGTAAAAGACTGCCATATAGATGATCAAACTTTTTTTCTGATATTTTTTATCAATATCATAGCTAGACACAGCAGTCAATGTGACAATCAAAGAGTGCAGTTCTGGGCACAATATGAAAAATCGGTTGTTGAGTTGAACCTGGTCAAGCCTATAGAAGACTGTCTGATTGATGGGAGGGGCCAAGTCCATGGTAGGTGGAACTAGGCCCTGGACAGATGGAGGGAGCAAATTAAGGAAGTTGGATTCCTTCTGTGTACTTGGCCAGACATACTGGTCTGCCAAGTGAGGATTGTCCCTCTCAGCAGTCGTGTGGATTTGGTGTGGCCAGTTCCCTGGCCCTTAGTGTTAGTGTGGGCCATCTTCTTGCCAAATTGGACAAGGAAGTGTAACAGGACAATCTAAACCAAAATAAAACCGAAGAGCCATTTGGTCGTGTTTATCAGCAACATGCAGAGTAACTACAACAATCAGAATGTCGATGATTTCCGTTCCCTGAGTCAAAACATATGAGACAGTCATTTTTTTTTGTCCTTAGCACCTTTTATTGAAGTATGACCCTTGATGACAATCTGGCAGGCATATATCAATGTCAGCCAAGAGGGAACTGGTGGAGGACACGAATATAGAAACAATAAGATTCAGAAAATAATAGCATCAAGTAGGATAGATAACCAAGTTGTACAACAAATGCAGATCTTTATCTATGCAAACTGCCCCATGTCCCACCCCCCCTGCTAAAGATCTACTAATCTTCAAATAATACAATATGCTGTCACAGAAATGTTATTAGCATAGACAATTCCTCTGGCAAAGACAGAGAGCTACCAGGTTTCAGATGGAAGAAATGGCCCGAAATGTGCCCAGCTTCCTCCATTCAGGGCTTGCTACTGGGAAAACAGCACCTTTAGGGAGGCTGGTGTTCAGAATGTGGCTCTGATGCCCCTTAGGCAGATTTCAGCACATGAGGCTACATGGAAAACTATATGAATCCAATCTTGAAAGAGACTATTTTTTTTTAAACCTCTGCTTCCAATTTTTCCCTTTTTGAGACTTTAGTTTCTTTGTACTGTCTTCCCTTGGATCCCACTTGGACATTTATTATTTTATACTGGTTGATTCTCCAATGATGGAACACAAAAAGACTCAATTATCTAAAGCCTCGGAGATGGGGAAACAATGGATGTATAATCATAATCTTGCACTGACTGTATCTATCTATCATCTATCTATCTATCTATCTATCTATCTATCTATCTATCTATCTATCTATCTATCTACCTACCTACCTACCTATCTACCTACCTACATACCTATCTACCACCCTGCTTGCCTATTATCTAATGAAGCTTATATAAGTATTTGAACGGAAATACTGGAAACCAGTAATTGCCTTTGGGTAAATTCTTTGGCCTGCTTTGCATACTGATACCCTCTCAAAAGCCCTGGATAATGGCAGAGCCCAGAAACCAAGACTAAAGAGAAATCGTCCATCTCAAGTAATACTGGCAGCTTGGTGGCACTGTCACTCCCAATGGTACTGCCGTAGAAGGAATGTGGCATGCCCCTGTCTGGCTAGTAATTGACCTTTACCTACTGAGCTACCTACTCAATACAGCTTTGAAATTATGTTTTAAATACTTTGAACATTGAACATCTTTATATTCTGAATGCAACTCTAGAAACTAATTGGAGGTTAGATGTGTGACAAAAATGAGAATCAGGGCTGGGGCTATAGCTCAGTGGCCCAGCACTTGCCCAGCAGTGTAGCAATTGCCTAACACGAATAAAGCACTGAATTTCATTCTCAGCAATGCCAAAACTAAAAACAAACAAACCCCAGAGATGATAGTATTTTGGTGTCATCAAATTAAATCTAATATCAATGGCTATAAATACCCAGGTTATGGCAATGTTGTCCAGTTAATGACTGCCCTTACTTTAGATTGATATCCTCAAAAGTCTACTGTAGCCAAAACATCTTTAAATGATAGAACAGATTGGTCTCATTGTCCTATGACATTTCAATTTACTTATTGCTTGTTGCAGTGTCTGTTATTAAAAGAAGGTAATGAAACTGTGACCTTCATTCAAATAATTCTCTCACCTCCTTCAAGTTTACTTTTGGTAAAGCTAGCTTTTTAAGATCTCTCTGTCACATAGAATAGAAAATAATAGACTAGTATAGGATAGGATAAGATAGAGCAGACTACATTACTACTCAGCATAATTTGAGGCTGCTTCAGATACTTTGGAATCTTCTACTTAAAGGCAGAATGGCAGGACTGACATACTAAGTGGTTCTGGCAGTGGTAGTATTATTCAAATCATACTCAGGGCCCCATAGAGTTACAATACCGTCAAGACTCTTGCTAGCTAAGAGTTTCCCATATTTTTCAGACACAATATAGAAGAAACAGAAGGCAATTAACAATATTTGTAGCAGCAGCAAAGTTCTTTGGCAAATTCTTCAGTTGAATGAGGTACCCTGCTGCAATAGTGAACCTCCAAGGATCCTGAGGAACTCAGCAAGAATAGGAAGCAATGTCAGGGCTTAGCTGTATTGAGCTTAGGTGATATTATGAGGGGATAAAACCAAGGACTAGTCCCAGTTAGCAAGGAATAGATGATTGAGCTAATAATAGGGTTCTTGTCATTACCTACCTGAGTGCTTTTCCAGGACAGAAGCTGGTTACCATTGTCAGGAAATAGCAGCAACTTAAGTTCTTTGCATAGTAATCCCCCTGCTCTGTGGTTTTGCTTTTCATAGTTTCAGTTACCTATGGTCTGAACCATAGTCTGAAAATACGAAATAAAATATCCCAGAGCCAAACAACTGACAAATTTTAAATTGTGTGCCATTCTGAGCAGAGCAGCGTCATAAAATGTTGTTCCATCATGCTCCATCCCACATGGAGCATGAATCACTCATTTGTCCAGTGTATCCCTGCTCATAGGCTACGTTCCCTTTAGTCACTCCATAGTACCCTCGGTTGGTTGTCAGATCAACATTGTGATCTATTCATAGGGTTTGGTACTATCCAAGATTTTAGTCATCCACCAGCAGGGACGTCTCAGTATATACTCCCTGAGGAGAAGGAGGGTTGTATGTCTAGGATGCTGATGGAATTGGAATTTGCTTTGGGGCTTGGCTCTGGCTGCAGATACCAGCTGCCAGAGTTTTGGTTCTCTCAACCTGACTACCAATTTAAAAAGCATTCATTGAAAGAATGCTTCCAGAGATCCCCTTCATTCAACTCATGGCTTAGAGAAAGTAGCAAATGGGTGATGTGTATCAGTTATAGGAGCTTACTAAATATTCAAAAACAGTGAGAAAAAAGTTGACTCCTTGGAATTGTAAGGTCATGGTCATTGAGATCTCAAGGGAAGCACAGTGGTAGTTCGTTTGGGAGGCTATGAGTTCAAGGAGAAAACATTTTTAGACACCTGTAGCTGTGGTGGGAAGAACGAAATGCCTTGGCACTTAATTAGCCAGGATGGATCAAGGCTTATCTGCAGAAACTGCTTTCCTTTGGACTAACATTTCCCTCTCCAACTTCCTTCTTCTTGCCTCATTAGTTAAAAAATAAAAAAAAAATCAAACATAAAAATAAATAAAATCAAAGGTCATTTAAAATATAATAAGAACCCCATATCCCCCAATAATGAAACTCTATCCAGAAGTCAGCTGTAGTAGAGCACTTATAGGCTCATAGAATGAAATGCTGGCTGGCCTGTGATTCGATGGCATACGATGTGGCAGACTCCACGTCTTAGGATAGGATGAAAACCACATTAGAGAAAGCTGAATGTGGCCCGCTTGCTGTCAACTACAATAGAGCCACTTTATTAAAACATGGCTTTCACTGACAGACATGTGCAGGATACCTCACCTTTGTCCTCACTCTATTACACATAATCCTTCCTTTGCCTTCCACTGGAAAGCTTGACTGAGGCCAGAAACTGATGGCAGGTGATTGTACTCAAGTCAGCCAGATACATGTGGGAAGTGGTTGGGCCATGGACCCTGGGGATGAAGGAGATGCACAGGCATCTTTACTCTGATCCTTAAGAGGAGTGTTAGAGCAAAGGAGAGTGGTGAGCTTGTGAAGTCTTTGGTGTTCTAGTACAGAGATGAAGGCACTTGGTTGCTTCTGTGGGCACTGAATGTTTACCATGCACACTAGGAGACATGGCATGGATGCACGACCACACCTCGCTGCAGCTCCAAGAATTGAAGCCTGGGGCCTTCCCAGGCATTCCTAGCTGGATGGCCAGGCTAGGATGGAACCATTTGCTAAACTAATGGTTATTTACTTGATAAGAGACTGGACTTCAGATTGACTGTACTTCCCACCCTGGCTGGGCAGGGGTGCGGTGGCAGACAGCAAATAGAATTAGAAATCGCTGGGCCCCAGGTGGAGGCTATCCCTGAGGCATTTAAGTTGCTCTTCTCCAAGCTTGATCTTCTCCTCCAGCTCTCTCTGTTCAATGATGAGAGCAGATTTCATCTTCACAAAGTGCTGATAATCTTGGAGCTGGTCTTGAGGCAGGTAGCGGGTGATCATGCTGAACACCAGCTTCTCTCTGCGGTCCACATGCTCCTTCAGCTCCTTGGCATCGGCCAACTGGCTCGTCAGCTGCTGCTTCTTCTCCATCAGCACCAACTGGGGAAGCAGAGGAGCAATTAAGAGCCATCTAAATTACTGGGCATCTGCCCAGTAGTCCTTCACCAGGGAGACACCCATGCACAGATAGCTATCCATTCTGCTAATTGATCGGCCCTAGATTTTCTGCTCTGATGTCCACCTGCAGGAAAGGCCTTTTTTTGTAGCTGGAGGAAGAGAAGCATGATAGGAATTTTGGGCAGGGGCATGTGAAATCACTTCTTCCCATTTCTAAAGCCGTATTTGAACTGCAGACTACCACTGGGTTAGGCTGTGACAAGGCTAATCTGTGTCACTTCCATCTATTTAACAAACATCATTGTGGTGAGGCTCTCTACATGATGTGTCTGTGTGAATGGACATGTATGGAAGTATATATTTCTGTGTATGCCTGTGTGTGCACAGCCTATCTATCTCTTATTGTGGATTCAACTCTACTTGTATAGAAAAAGGTTCGGGAATGGTCATTTTGGTTCAGGAATGGTCATTTTGGTTCAGGAATGGTCATTTTGGTTCAGGAATGGTCAGAGAGAGCCATCTTATGAAACTGATGGCTTCCTTCTGATTTTAGGGAGATCAGAGTCAAATTGCTGTTGTTTCTGCTGCTACTAACATTACCACCACCACAAGTGGCAGTTAGCCCTGATTTCCTATGTTTGGGGTCCTATTTTTAAATAGTAACAGATTATCTAGATACTCACTGAAACCCCTTGAAGCACATAATTAATACATTTACCTCATTCTACAGATGAAGCAATTGAGACAGAGTAAGATTAAATAAGTTACCTATGATCAAACATTAAGAAACAAGAGAACCAACATATCAGGGGACTTAGAAGCCAATGCTCATGTTCTAATGCTCTTCTGCCTCTCTTAAAAGTTAAATTTTAGGGGCTGGAGAAATGGCCCAGAGGGTAAAGCTTTTGCCTCACAAGCAAAAGGACCCAAGTGTGAGAATCCAGATCCCATGTAAAAATGCCTGGTAGAAATGGTGGCTGCCTTCGCTTCTAGCACTAGAAAATCCCAAAGCAAAGCAATGAGGGGGCAGAGCAATCCTGAAGTCACCCTTGGGCATCCATAGGCACACACAGTACCCTTTTCTACCCCCCTCCCCTCACACTCATACCTGCGTGCGCGCGCACATGCACACACACACACACACACACACACACACACACACACACACACACACAAGGTAAACTTGAAAGTGATAGTTCTAAGAATTCTTCCATCTATGACTTCTGGAATTCCAATACTACCTTTTCCTGGTTGGCCTCTGAATTGATGCTGTTGAGAGCATTCTCCACCCGGGCCAGTCGTCCAGACAGTGACAGCAATAGGTTGACCACTTTGTCCAGGTCGCCAATAAACAGACGATACTTTTCAAACTCATTGGATTTGCAGACAGCTTTTAAATTGGCCTCTACTTCCTCTCCAAGGGCAGAATTAGCATTGATGTCATCCAACAGCCCTCTCTGAGCCTCCCGAAGCACAGCAAGCTTTCGACCAATGCTTTCAATGAGCTGAATCTAGGAGAGTTAAACAGAAGATGACAAAGGGGAAGCAGGACATCAACAGAAACTGATCTAGACCTAACTGGGCATAGAAGCACATGTTGGCAATCCTGGCATTGGAAGATGTTGCAAGTTCCAGGCCAATCTGGGCTACATAACAGGACTTTATCTTTAAGAACAAAGAAGAGATGAAGGAGGGAGGGAGGGAGGGAAAGAGGGAGGAAGGAAAGAAGGAAGGAAGGGACAGAAAGAGGAAGAAAGGGAGATGGGAAGGAGGGAGAGGTGGGAAAAGATGAGAGAGAAACAAAGAGAGATTATATATATATATATAATCTTGAGAAAGTCATGAGAAAATATAGTCTTTTGTGTAGATACCTTCCCTCCCTGTCCGATAGGCATCTCTAAGTCCTCATCAAGCTTTTGCCATTAGTAGACAGTATCCATGGACTAAGCTACATTGACAAAATGCAGCTGATACTATATTAAACAGGAACCAGAATGCCTATGAGACCCTAGGTTGGGAAAGAATTTATTATTATGTATTTGCCAATTGCTTTGGTTTTCCTTCAGTGATCATAGCACTCTGCTCAGCCCTTACCCCTTCGACCTGCTTCTGAAGCCTTTGGGTAGGACTGACTGGGTTTCACTTGTACCTCAGCTAGTCTTTAACCTAGGGCCTTAGATGACTTGACTGACTTGAGCTTCACTTTTTTGTTTGTAGAGGAATGTAAGCAGTTGTAGTACCCACTGCACTGGATGGTAACACTTCAATGTGACAATGCATGCGAAGAACTTAGCACAGAGCAGGCTTGCAATAAAAGATAGGTCACTATTACTACTGCTGGATCTGACCCCACTCTACTTATCATTCTTGAAAACATTTAAAGCTTACCTCCCCACTCTGCTGTGTTCAGAACACCCATTCTCCTCTCACTGAATTTCTTTTGCAGTTCTACTTCCTTATCTCTTTACTTTGGCTGTTTTTGCTCTTTTTCCCAGCTTTGCCCCAACTGACCCTACAGAAATATGTCTTCTGGAAACCTCAATGATCTCTTTCATCTCTGAGTATTTTATTCCTAGGAGTTTAGCTCAGTACTACAATGTTTCCCCAGAACATAGAAGGCACTGGGTTCCATCCCCACAACTGAATCAAAGAAGCAAATAAACAAAAAAATCAAGATTCCTAAAATTAGAATTGTACAATATAATTTGAATTTGTTTTTCACTCTATTTCATGTGTGAAGTACAATCCATCATGTGCTGTTTATTGAAAGTTTCTCAAGGGAAGTACTGCCTGAATGTTAAATTGCTTTTCTTTGTTGTGATAAAATACTTGAGCAAAACAACTGAAGGGAGAAAAGATTTATTTCAGATCATGCTCTTAGAAATTTCAGTCCATTATGGCAGGGAGGGTATGGTAGAATAGAGCAGATCACATCATGGCATCCAAGAAGGAACACCATGTTATAGCCTGTGCTAGCATAATTTTTTTCTTTCCCCTTTTTATTACATCTGGGTTCCCAGCTTATGGTACCACCCACAATCAGGGCACATCTTCTCCTCCTAGTTAATGCTTTATGGAAATGCCCTCCTCACAGACAATCCCAAAGATGTACTTTACTAATCTAGGAATCTCTCAATTGAATCAACTTCATAATTGAGATTGACCATCATAGTCTACATCTTCCAGATTCTAGAAGTTAACCAAGAGTGGACTGCACCCACAGAAAGGCAGTATGGTACAGTGGAGTTTTAGAATGAGACATCTGGACACCAATTCCACCTTCTTCAAACTCTGTAACTTTGGACAAGACACCTAATCCCTGCAAAGTTACTTGCTCATCTATAAACTGGAACATCTTGCCTTCTCCCACGTTTGCTGGATGATTTAAACATAATCACTGAAGCAAAACACTATTATGCCTGGCTGAATGCATATTTATGCTATCATCATCTAGGTTATTATTGCTATTATAATAAGGTATTCTCAAAGGATTCACATACTTACATGTACATGCACTGGCACTCATGTCTGCACACAAAACGAAAATGTGCATAAACACCCATACATCCTCCTCACACATATATGCAGCAATACACCCCCACCCCCACCCACACACATGAAAATGGGGAAAAAAGCTGGATGTAACAGTATATATCGTGGTTCTAGAACCGGGGATTGGGGTGAGGGAAAGGCAGATAAAGCCAGGCAGTGAGCTCTAGTTCAGTGAGGGACCTGGTGTCAAAAAAAAAAAAAAAAAAAACAATGCAGACGGTGACTACGAAAGACAACTGCTATCAACCCCTAGTCTCCATACATATACAGACACACATACACTCGCAGATATGCGTGCACAGAAAATACATACCACACACAGAGAAATACAAAAGTACACTTGTACAGCTGACATGCTCTGAACAGCGCGATGCTGTCCTGGGCTGCCTGCAGTCCTTGTAATACATTGTGGTAAAAGATCACAAGCGCTAGGGAGGGATTCTTTGGACTTGAAACTCCAGTCAACCTCCATGTGCCTCAACTTTCCCACCTAAAAAATAGGACAACGGGAGATATCCATCTCACAAAAATGGTTGCTTGAATAAAATGAACAAGTGGATGACAACACATTGAGAATAGTATCTTGTATATAGGATACATGCTTCATTCAGTGTTTGATGTATTATTACTCTAGCCTAGGTTTTTCTAGAATATGTTTCTCTTTACTGTTTTATTTAGAAATGTCCAAGGTGACTAAGACTAAAAAGCATCCTGTGGAATTCATGGCCTGTTGTCATTGTTTAGAACTGTTGAGAAGTCAGAAGATCACCATGATCAATTATGGTTTGAAATAGAAATGGTTTTCATTTGAGAAAAATTTCAAAATCCATTGGTAATTGGGAATCAGTGATATAAATGAGGAAACAATTAAATGTCAAGACATTCTTATTGCACCTTCAGCTCTCCTATATAAAATCAATATCAGTTAAAGTAAAGAGATGACCCACTTGTATTATCACTGGCTCACCTGGGATGCCAGGCTCTTTGGATGGATGGAGGAATACCAATGGAGAGAGCCCTTCAGTTCTCAGGACATCAGCCTGGAGAAAGTATACCACTGGAGAGTCATTACAGACCCAGCCAGAGCTTAGCTGTTGTTTTTCAGTATTACAAATTGGTGAATGTTTTCATCTTTCTTCCTCCGACCCAAAAATTGTCCTACCCAGTCATTTCAAATCACTCTCTGTTGTTACTTTACTTTATTGCCATTTCCAGGCATCTGTCTCTACTTTATTGTGTCCCCCCCCACCCCGAAAAGGCCAGGCGATGAGTAAGCAAGGTACATCCTGCTGTGCTCAAGGAACATGGAATCCAAAGAAGACGACTGTCGGGATCAATAAGACTTCAACACCTCATGTGTCTAGTTGTTTCCAGCTATTTTACTTCAGACTGGAAATTGGAGGAGGCTTCTGCAACTGTTCTTCTGCTTTCCTATAGGTCATGTCCAGGAAGAGAGATAGAGCAAAAGAATTGAATTCACATGTCCACAAAATGGTAAATTGGGCCTTTGAGGTTGCTATGACAACTTTATTTGCTTGTGAAATAAAACAGGTAAGTGCAAGGGGCGGAGGATGATTCCAGGAACTTGATTAGGAAACTAGGCTGCAGGTACTTAGAGGAATAAATGGAAGCCTGGAACAACAATGTCCCCATTTACTTATTTTGCATTTTAAAAGATAATTGGCCATCACTACAAATAATAATAAAATTTTCTAGCCTATAATTTCTCCTTAGTCAGTCTGTTCTCTCTCCCAGACACTTACAGTGAATACATATTAATGGCACTTCCATTGACTAGAGCTCAGCAGCAGAAACTCTGATGTGCCCTGGGCAGTGAGTTAGCTTGCTTAATTGAGAAGGACAGCATAGTAGAGTACAAATTTGGAGTCTTGATTTCAAGTCCTGAATCTATCATTTTGTCTGTAACTCAGGGGGAAAATGGTCCTAACAATTGTTAAAAGGGAATGGGGTAAGCAATACTTCCCTTTCCAGGACCTAGAATGCACCTCAGTGATAAAGCACCTCCCTAACAAATGCAAGGCTCTAGGTATGCTCCAGCAGCACAAGGAAGGAGGGGAGGGGGAAGGGGGAGGGGGAGGGAGAGGGGGAGGGAGAGGGGGAGGGAGAGGGGGAGGGAGAGGGGGAGGGAGAGGGGGAGGGAGAGGGGGAGGGAGGAAGATAGAAAGAAAGAAAGAGAGAGAGAGAGAGAGAGGAAGGAAGGAAGGAAGGAAGGAAGGAAGGAAGGAAGGAAGGAAGGAAGGAAGGAAGGAAGGAAGGAAGGAAGGAAACAAAGAAACAAAGAAACAAAGAAAAGAAGGGAGGAAGGGAGGGAGGGAGGGAAGGAAGGAAGGAAGGAAGGAAGGAAGGAAAGTTTGTTGATTATGGCTATAATTCAGTTGTAGAGCGTTATCTAGCATATACAAAACCCCGGGTTGGAACCCAACTCCTTCAGAAGCTTCTACTGTAACTCTTTTGGGTTGAGGATGTAGGCCACTTGCTTTGTGTTCATAAGGCCCTATAATACCAACCACAAAAAGTTCTACCTTGTATTGTTTTGACAAGGATCAGAAAGACAATGATTATTATTGCTACCACTACTGATTGAATTAAAAAAGAACTTAAGATTTTCATACTGAAATGCAGAGCTGAAATATGTATTAAAGGGCACAGAGGGGCTAGTTGTCTTTCATAGAGCTAAATGGTTAAAAAAAAAAAAAACTCTCTAAGTAATCCCGAAATCCTTACCTTTTTTTGAGCCAGTTCGTGATCAACTTCCTCCTCTCCCAGACCAATCTCTGCCATCTCAGGCTGATCTTTTAACTTGTTCAACAGCTCCGCCTTGGCCACAGAAATATTGTAATATGCTGAGTAAGAGGTAGGGATTCCTGGGGCCCCCGGAGGAGGTGAGAGGTGCTGAAACTCTTGTCTGTGGAAACAAATAATGACCATTTGAGCATTGCTATTAAGAAGGTGCCGACCTTTCTGTTTCCTTAATTTCTCCAGCAGTAAAATGTGATCTTGTTTTTCCAAATTGCTAAAAGATGGACCAAGGCACTGCTCAATTATAAACAGGTCGCACAAAGGCTACAGAGAAGCCAAGTATAGACTATAACTAAAAACGCAGATGGCTATTTCTATGTTTCTCACTTTAATCTCCTCATTGGACTTTTTTTTAAAAAAGATGATTTGGTTATATAATTAAGAATCTATTCAAACCCAGAGAAACTAATAGCGCCCCCCCCAAAATTTAGGCTTCTGATGATAAATCATCCCCCTCCCCCTTGGCTTATGGCCCCAAAGGGAGGTGCTTGGTAGCAGAGAGGAGACCTTAGCCACTGGTTTGTTAGGTCTGCTGGTCCCCCACACTACCTGGGTACTGAGTTTTCCCCCTCCCCGCAGTTCAACTCTCTCTGATCTGCTTGCTTCCAAAGGTACCCCATGACCTTCCTGAATTTCTTATCTTTTCTTCTTTCCTGATGCCATTCCTGCTTGAAATGGCCCCTCCACTGAAGATGGCCCACAGCAAAGAGGTCACCCATGACCTCAGCCATGGTCACCATGTGGAGGCTGAGGTTAGTGCCCTTGCCAATGACTCGTCAATGGCCCACCACATCTTTCATGAGTTCTTCTGACACTGCCAACTATATGGCAGCCCTTCCTTCAGTCTGAAAACAGATGGCATTTCTCCATTTCTGGCATAGCCCGAATGGCCCCAGCCTGCTGCTGAATGGCCTCAGCCTGCTGCATGATTATGCAATGAAATGGGGGGGGGGGGGTAAAACCAGTGACACGCAGGGGGTCGACAAGTGTAGCAGCAGACCCTGTTGTCTTGGATTCACTGAAGCCTCCAGAACCAGGGTGCTGTTTCTCAGAGCCCCATGCCCCAAACGAGATTTTCTCCCGAGGTAACAGGTAGTTCTGGCTCCATGTTGCCTTGGGTTTGGACTCTTCTTTTATGGAGACTTCTGGTCTGGTAGAAGGAAGAAGGAAAATAAATGTTAAATGTCATGTTGCAGTAATAGAAAAGTGAATAATTCTGCCAAAGGTTTATGCAGGGGGAAAGTCCACCCCCACTGTACTATTCCCACCCTCCACCTGTCTGTGTCACTAGCCCTCTGCTAACCTCTAGCTGCTTGAGATGGAAAATAGAAGAAACTCATTAGTCATTTTTATAGCTATTTGCAGCTCTTAGATAAAGGTCAAACATAATGGCTGAAAAGGCTCCACAGCTATTTACAGATTCATGCTATGCTGTCTCCTAATTCACAACACAAAAGAAACCTGGGAATGCCAATATTCCTCATCCTAGATAAATGTATTTTATACATAAGGTTTCAAGCTTAAAACTATGATATACTGACCAATACTCATATGACTGTCCCAAGGTAGATAGCACACATTATGCACAGCACATGCACATATGCACATGTAGCCAGGCACAAATGAATACTCTGCAAAACCATCTACAGATGAGAAACCCAAGAAAGAAGTAACATGATGTTCCTAAGGTCACCAGTCAGCAAAATGCACACCTACCTGGGCAACTCGACTCCATATCTGTGCTTTTAGCCTTCATATTATGTCATACTGATACAAGGACAACCTGATATGATACAACCCCCTATAGTGTATAAGAATCCTTTCAGCTTTGATAGTTTTTTGTTAGTAGGAAAGATAATATTCCTGAGGAAATATTAATAGAAGAATTCACTCTTATTAGAATATCTTTTATCCTCACAGCTGATCATTGAGCATGTAAAGTCCCCAGTAGATTTGGTATCAGTAAACATCTCTGTTGTGGTTACGTGATTGCCATGGGTGGGTCATTTTTGGAGGACAGCACTTTACGACACTTTCCTCTGTCTTTTGGAGCTTACACTCTTTCTGCTCCCTCTTCTGCAGAGGTCCCTGACCCTTTAGGGGTAACATATATGCTACACTCAGAACTGGAACCTCAAACTTCACTTATTCTCAGCACCTTCTATAATCATGGCTCTCTGTATTCACCTCCAGTTATTGCAATGAGGAGAGTGTTTTTATTCTTTCTTCTCCCTCTTCTGTGATATTCCCTGATCCATGAAGGGAGATAGTTAAATGGCCTGTCTGATGCTCCACAGTCATCTCTTCTCTGCCAGTCAACACCTATTGCAAAAAGAAGCTTCTGGAATGGAGGCTGCAATCTACACAATTCCTCTGTTTAAAGATAAGCCTTTAGAAAGGAATTTTATATTTTATTTTCTTAGTTAAATGATATTAGCATGTTCACTCTTAGGGTCTACAATCTCTCCATCCATGGGTTTTTAGCATAGTTAGCACAGTAGCAGATATGATTCCCTCCTGTGTAGTGGGCCTTGAATCCAACTTTTATGATCCTATTGTAACAGTGAGTATATCAGCTATGAACTGAGGAGAAATCCATGGGGCCCTATAAAATACTGATGAATTATGGGCAGCTACCAGGTTTCATGTGGGTTGACAAAAAATATCCAGTTTTTGCACATGGAGCGTCTACTAGGCTCCTATAGAAGACCCCAAACACAGAATCACAGGAGGCCTTGCTTGAACCCAGTTTGCACAATACAAAATAAAAGGTTATGAGTATGAGAGAGAGACTTGAAGAGAGGAAAACAGTATAAGGGCAGGGCAGGAAGAGAGGACAGAGGGGAGAGTAAATGGAAGGGTTTATATATGTGCATGAAAATGTCAAAGAGAAAAATTCATCGATAAAGAAAATGGAAAAGAAAGAAGTATTTATGGCATGTATGAAAATTCTGACTCAGAAACCATAAAGAAGGAGGTAGTGCTACATCCTCAGTAGATATAGTCTTTAGTCACATTATACTGAATTACAGTAGATGCTGTACTCTGGCTCTTTTAGGCATCGCCTCTATGAACAGAGATTAATATAGGCGTGGAGAACATAATCTGAATTTGAAGGTGCCTGAGTGGTCAGTATTGCGAACTAGGAGGCAGGTCTTTGGGCTACTAAAGGGATTTTATAGTTCAAGGTTGGCCTCTGGGCACCCTGTGAAGAATTTTCTTGATTGCATTAATTGATGCAGGCAGTCATAGCCCACTGCAAACAGGGCTATTACCTAAACAAGTGGTCTGCAATTGTATAAAGAAGGAGCAAGCTATTTAAGCATAGACAGACAAGCAAGCAAACATTAGTTCTTGACTCTGCTTTTGCTGAACATGTGATGTGAGCTAGTATTTCAAAGCTCTTGCTATTGTAACTTCCAAACAATGACAGACTGGATTCTGGAATTGTGACCTAACTAAATCCTTTATCTCCCTAATTCCTTGGGTGAGGGATTTGATTTCATCAATGAGTAATGAAATTAAAACAGTGACCACCAAAGCAAAGATAAGTCCTTCATCACAGCTCTTAGAAGAAGAGTTTACCATCCATAAAACAAGACAGACTGACACTGTAATCTGAATTACTAGACTTGACCAGTGTTTAATGATTCCAATGGCTTCATTCTATGTGTATAACAGAAATAGCATGTTTTATGGAGATACCGCGATTTAGTTTGTCTGAAACATGGAAGTCTTTGCTTGCATTTTAGATAAAAAAATTACATATCTGTATTCTTCCCTATAAAAATCACCATTTCCTTCTAATTTCCTTTTGTGTTCTCGTAGGGGCTAGAATAGAATCCTCTTCATGATCTCAGAGATCCCGAGTACGGGGGTGGGCATAGTGAGCCAAACTGCCTATGTTCTGTTATCTGTGACCTAGTGATAAAGTATATCACCTCCTTGGATCTCACTTTTCTGACCTTAAAAGTGAAGACTAATTGTAGCTATTTCATAGGTTTGTTGGGGGGGGTGTTAATCAATGCAGACTCTTCGACTTACAGTGGAGTTATATTGCAATAAACTCATTGCGAATTAAAAGTTAAAAATGCAGGTAATGCACCTTACCTGCTCAACCTCACAGCTTAGCAATGCTCATGATTACAGGCTGACTGGGCGTTACTGCCACTGCTACTGCCCAGCATCATTACAGTATATGATTCTGCCTCTCACTAGTTCAGGCAAAGGGCAGAACCCAAAATTTAGAGTGTGGTTTCTACTGAACACATGCTGTTTTGAACCATGGCAACCTCCCAAAAATTCTAAATTGAATCATCTTAAGCCAGGAACTGTCTGTCCATGAAAGTGCTTAGAATAATGCTGGGCACACAGTAAAGAAGCAAAGAAATGCCAGCTATGCTGGGAACTATGCCGTTCCTTAAATCTCCATCACTCAAAGGAACATCTGTAATTGATTTTTGCAGCTAGAAGCCAAGGTTGTTGTATTATATAGTTGATTAAAACAAAATCTCTAGAAAAGGGTATAAGATATGTAGCAATGGCAACTCCCCCTTTGTGGCCCGATGTGAAGACAATGGAGCTGCATAAAGAAAAGCCCAGGATCCATAACTGCTCACTTCTGGGAGTTTCCTTAAGTCTTAGCTACTATGAAAAACCAAATATCTCCAAGACAGGCTGCTGAAGAAGGCAAAGTAAGACTGGATTTTTTTAGAGTCAGATAGCTCTATCTTTGAGTCTTTGCTGCATTAATACTAAAGTAGTTAGTTGCTCTCTTATTTGCTACCTCATCTGTCAGATGGGAGCAATAGCTGACAAACCTACAGCTGAAATAAGAAGTAACTGAAATAAGCATTATAAAATGCTAGCAGTGTGTAGCACATAGTAAATGCTTAAAAAATGTGCACTCCGCTTTGTTTCTGGAATATTAGTTCAGTGTTTACTATCTACGAGGTCACCTTTCACTTTCTCGGCTGTGATAAATAAGAGCAACAGTTCAGTTGCTTTCTGCCAAATGTTTCTAGTTGCAAGAACATAGACAACTTGACCAGAAGCCAGTTAGGATCTGCTAAGGGCTTTTCACAGTGCCTGGGAGTGGGAACCTATAAATGCTTTGCTTGTGGCCGCACAAAAAAAACAAAAACAAAAACAAAAAAACTGCTCAATCAGCTTCAGATAACCAAGTAACAAGATGTCCATAAAAGTCATGTAAACACGATGCTTCTAATTGCATCTCCTCCCAAGCAAGATGCTGCTCTAAAGGAATTTAAAGAAGCACTTAGGAATCACTTGTCCTCTCCTCCCCAGCTGAGTTCTCTGAAGACAAGAAGGCAGAGCTAAGAGTCAAAGCACTGAGCACTGGCGTTTCTGAGGCTTTTGCTGTGTAGCAAAAAGAATCACCAGGGCCCCTGGAACACAGATGAGCGCCACAACATGAACTAGCAGCAGCAGTCTGCACTCCTGCCCCGCCCTCCCGGTGGAGGTGGCTTGCCTTGGCAACCATGCCTTCTGTCAACCATGGCGAATGAAAAGAGGCATGGAAGCAAAATTGGAGCGGAGAAAGGAGAAGAAACTATCAGGCAATCAGTGTCCGGCTTCAGGCACGTCTTTAGTGCTGGGGTTAGGGAAAAAGTTCGAAAACCTGGAAAACCTAACTAGAGAAGAAAAGAGCCAGTTTATGGGAAAGGCCTAATAAAATTTTATGCTTTTAGGATCAGGAGGCAGAAACTGATGTATGTCTTAAAGGCACACTGAGAAACAATACCACATAGTAATCATATTATGGGATAAACAAACACACATCTCCATTTACTAAACACCTACTATTTACTAACTTTATATCTATGTCTTTTACATACATGATCTCCATTGCCAAAACCAGATAACGCAGCTATGTATCATCATGCCCATTTTCCAAATAAGAAGACTGAGACTGGTAGTAGTTTATCTGATCATTTCAAGGTGAGGCAGTAAGTAAATAGTCGAGTACATGCTAGAGCTTACGTGGCCTGCCTTTTCTGGGACTCCAAATTTCACAGACACTTACTTGGGTGAGTCAGTGACTTCCTGCTCTGATGTCCTCCAGTGTCCATAAGTGCCGTAATGGCAAGGAGGCTGAGCTTGTTCAGGTTGAGATTCCAAGTGGCCCCTTGCAGGATGTAAGAAGTTACCGGCATGCAAAGCAAAGGACTCTTGCTCTGGGAGGCTTTGTGAACCTTGCCTTGCAGTCTCCACATGGCCCAACCTCAGGGGTTGCGGCTGTTCCAGGATCCCCTCGAAACTGGGTGCACAGGAACCAGTGCTTTCTGAACTGAAATACTGGGGTGGTAATTCCTCCTCTTCTACTCCCTGCTCTCCCTCTGCTTCCTGTTCTTCCTCCTTCTCTTCCTCCCCATTTTCTTCTTGTTTCTCTTGCTGCTGTTGCTGCTGTTGTTGCTGCTGCTGCTGCTGCTGCTGCTGCTGTTCCTGCTGCTGTTCCTGCTGCTGCTGCTGCTGCTGCTGCTGCTGCTGCTGCTGCTGCTGCTGCTGCTGCTGCTGCTGCTGCTGGGCTGCGCGGAAAAGCCTGTACTTTTCCCAGTTGGGAGGAGGAGGGCGAGGGGGAGGGAAGGGCTTCTTCCGGGCCCCAAGCGTATCTGGCTGAATGTCATCACCTTTAGTAAACCGCTGTCTCTGATGCTGCCCCCAGGCCTGGATGTTCGGAGGCTCCAAGCTGATGTGGCTCTCTGAGAAGGCCCGGTTTCGCAGTGGAAGGGGCATGGAGGGAAGAGAGCCGCCATCCTCATAGACCGAAGAGTCCTCTGTTTGTTTCAAGGCAAGTTTGAAGTCTCCGAGGAGGTCAAGAGAAGAAACTGCTCGATGGCTTGACAAGTCCAGTGATGGGTTCTCAAAGCAAGGGTGGAAAGGTGTTGTCCATGAAAAGATGGCTTTGGAATGAGCCATTTCCCTGCAGAACAGCAGATGAGAGTTGACTATGACAAGCATATTTTATATGGGCCTGCATTTTGGATGTCATCAATTAAGAAAAATTTAAAATGGCTATTAAGTTCCAATATATGTAGTAAATACAACAAACATAGTAATAACAATGCTACCATAATGAAATTACTTGTACATATATTACGTGCCAGGTACTATATTTAATAATATCAATTTATTTTTAATAATGTCAATCTATTTATCCCCCATAATAAACCTAGACAGTAACTATTACAATTCAGATTTTACAATCTGGGAAAATGAGGCATAATCAGGTTAAGTAAGTTGCCTAAGTCTATAAAGACAAAAGGTGAGATAGTGTCAGGATTTGAAGTTGAAATGTTAGCTCTAAAGTCTAGATACACATAGACACTATCCCCAGTCTGTTTACAACACTCGTACTAGATATGCTGTGTTCTGGGGCTTACAAGCCTGGTTATTCTGCCTTATTTGTTGGTTTTCTCTATATTTCAATGTGAATTTTGTCTCGTGTTTAGAAACATCATGAGAGATCTATAATGAACAACTACATTTTGACTTGCCACCAATATTAGCACATTTTAATACACTGTGGTTTATGGTTCATGAATTTTTCTTAAGAAATAGTTCCTTCTGTGTCACTCTTCCATGTTCTACCGCCTCTCTAGATATAAGGTTATTTTCATGCATGAGGCAGATTTTCTGTATTCTTATTATTGTCACAAAATAAATAAGCCATTTACAAGAATCTCTGATTTGGGGGATTTAAAGTATATACTTTTGATAAATTTCAATCAAAAACTCAACAGGAATTATTAAACTTTATACTTTTTTGAAAATTAAATTGTAAAAAGGGTTAGAGTATTATATTAAAGAGTATTCTATGGAAGAATTGAGGAAAGGGCCAGGAAAGTATGGAGTATAAGACAAAATACCCTAATTAAAGGTAGGTCATTGACTAACAGAACAAAATAGAAAATCCAGAAACAAACTAGATTGTCTACAAATATTGTACATATAATCTTCTAAAACAAGAGGATAAAGAAGGATTAATTAATAAATCTTTTTAGATAACCCCAGATCAGTGTTATGTACATATAAATATTTAATGCACTACATATGCTATGTGTATGAATATTATACATATACAATAGAAGAAATTTTGAAAGTTCAAAATATGTTTTCTTATGAAAAACTAATAATAGTCTTGTTATAAAAGAAAAGGTCTGGGCTTGTTTGAATACATATAAAATATAAAACTACTTCATAGTAAGAGTTATAGAAAGTTAAATAATATCTCTTCAGCTGATTGTGAAGAGTTAAGCCCTCTAAGCCACAGATCTGGTATCCTGTTATAGCCTGTGAGCAATCAACATCATGCTTAGTCCTGCCCAGTGACAGGAAATTCCCAGGGTTCAATTAGATCATCAGATAGGATATTTATTCAACAGTCATGATGAACACTAGGAATATTTCTTTAAGAATACACATTATCCAAGCTCAGAATGGGAACAAACCATTCTTCATTTCTTTCATCTCCAGCTCCAACACTAGGAAGTTCCTCGCTCATATGGACCAGAAATTTCTGTCCATTCATCTCCAAGCTTCTCCTTTATCTCTCAGCCCACACATTAGATCCCTGAACCCAAACTGTCCACCCTGGAATATCCAGTCAGTGAATAAATACAAGCAACGAAGCAAGTAAAAATTAAAAGGATATATACCAGTAAAAGAGATTCTTCCTAATTAGTTTATCTATACCATTTACCTTTATTATCTTTATTCTACTTTGCATTCCTCTCCTACCAACACCATGAAAAACAATGGTTTTGACTTATTTTCTTTTTTGGGGGGTATAGATGCAGAGTTTATAAGGTTTTGACTTATTTTCAATTCCACTGTCAAACTAAAACATAAGATATATGAGCACAGGATTCTTGTATATCTAATTTATCTGATTTCCAATATTTGGTACATAATAGGTATTCAATAAATATTTATTTAATGAATGGATTCGTGTAAAAATAAATATTATAATCTTATTAGTAAAAAATTAAAGGCAAAAAACAACAAACACAAAATAAAGGCGCCATAAATAAACAACAATAAAGGTCTAATTACACTGAATCTTTCCCTTTTTCCTTCCATCCATTCCTGCTGTGTGTGTGTGGGGGTATGCATGCATGTGTTTGGGGTATATGTAGCTGAGACAGAATCTCACTATACAGAACAGGATGGCTTAGAATTTGTAATCCTCCTGCCTCTGTCTCCTAACAACCAGCATTACTGGCATATGCCATCACATCCAGAAGTCCTGTCTCTCTCATGTATCAAAAGAATGCAGCATCAAACTTCATAAAGCAAACTATAAAAAATATAAAGGCAGAAAAAAGAGAAACAATTGTAAGATTGTTTTAATTGACGGCAGATCACTATAGTTAAAAACTAAAATAGCAGAAAAATTTAAATTCATCCATGCACTTAAAACAAAGACTACATTTTCAAGTCACCCAGTGAAAATTATTAAAATTTGCCACATATCAAGCCAGAGATAGTACAGACTGTGTTCTCAAATCAAAAATATTAAAGATAAAAATCTATAGCATGTCAAAAGTAATAGGG
The DNA here is from genome assembly GCA_023101885.1 of Typhlomys cinereus. Classification (NCBI taxonomy): domain Eukaryota; kingdom Metazoa; phylum Chordata; class Mammalia; order Rodentia; family Platacanthomyidae; genus Typhlomys; species Typhlomys cinereus. The sequence continues at coordinate 156,149 of JALPQD010000891.1, forward strand.
AAAATTTTCTACTTTAGACAAAGAGGAAATCAGATATTGTAGAACACCTAGAAAATAATGATAAAAAGGTAGAAGCTACAGAACATGGTTGACTAAAGCAGTAATAAAAATTTACAACCTTAAACACTTAAGAGAATTTTTTATTCTTATGACGAAAGGATACTGAATGTTATCAAATAAATATTCTGTTATCTATTCAGATGAAAAATAAGAGTAAATGAAACTAATATAAATACCTTTCAATATTAAATTCTTAAATTTCGGTAAATTTTCTAAACTTTATTTTTATTTAGTGTGTATATATGTGTGCATGAGTGTGCATGTGCATGCATGCATGTGTGCATGCATGCGTGTGTGTGTGTGTGTGTGTATGTGTGTATGTGTCCCAGTAGAGGCCCAAGGGTGACTTCAGGAATCATCCAGAATTGCCTCTGTCTCCTTTTTGCTTTGCTCTGGTATTTCTCAGGCTATACCAGAAAGATTGGAAGTGCAGGCCACAGCTGTTTCCACCTGGCATCTGAACTCAGAACCTTCTGTTTTCCAGACAGAGTCTTTTGTTTGTTTGTCTGTTTTCATTCTCACCACACCCTCTTCAGTAAGGTTCCTTAAATTTTAGGATGGGGAGAGATTAGGTTGGCTTGATTCGGGGTGACCATTGCCAGGTCACTACAAGGCAGAGTCTTAATCCCTGAGCCATTGCTACAGTCCTAGATCAATTTTCTAAGAAAACACAAATTACCGAATGTGGAGACTATACTCACTAATTATTATGAAGAAATATTCACTAAATTTGACCAAAAAGTAGTACAATCATGTGTTCTTCTACCAACCTTTAAGAAACATGCAATATCAATGTTATAGTTTTTAAACTCTGACATTAAGAGAAGAGAAAATATCCTGGCATAATACTGATATCAAAATCCAACAGGTGGAACTATGTAAAGAAAAACTATAAACAACTCTCATCTAAGACTATTGATGCAAAAATCTAAATAAAATATGGGCAGAGAGAATTTAGGAAGATGTTAAAAATATGATAGAACATAAACTCTTGGGTTCATCTTATACATTAAAGAGTGGATCTGTATTAAAAATCTATTCATATAATTGGCAATGTTTACAAATCAGAGGATAAATGCCATTAAACAATTTCCCTCATCCTAAAATATATTTGATTATAACGCTAAAACCTTTTTGAATTTAAAATGTAACAGGAAAATATAGCTATTTCTGTAAAATTATCATTGTCATTATATATTTTTCCATTTTTAGTGTTAGAAGTTATATTTAAGGCCTGGCACAAACTAGTCAAGTGCTTTATCATAGAGCTATACTCTAAGCATTCTTTTGAAAGACAGAAGTCAACATTGTGTTAATGACAAAACACTAGACACATCCCATGAAAATTGGGAACAAGGCAAAACTACCCACTTTCCCCACTAGTATAAAATATTGTTCTGAAATTCTGAAAAAAATTCAAGTAAAATTTCATAGAATTATAAGAAACACTGTTCTACAAATACTACATATACAATTTTACATGATAAAAATATAAACAATGGCCACTCGCCCGCCCGGGACAGGACTCGCTCGCGGTCCTCCATCCCAGGGGATGACCTCCAATACCCATCAGGATGGAGCCAAGGGCGATGCAGGAGCAGCAAAACCGAAAAAAAAATCAACAAACCATAATTCAGTACTTCCAATCCTGGAAGGCAGAACCTGAAACATTCCAGAACAAAGGAAAGAGGAGGTAGAATAATCCAGGGTGATTCCTGATATCACCCCTAGGCCACCAAAGACATATATAGTGCACTCTGATACACACAGAGAAACAAATACACACAGACACAAATGCAATAAATGAATAAATATTTTTTAAAAAGACAAGTGAATGAACTAGTTAAATAAAGTACAATAGGAATAGCTAAATGTGGAATACTATACAGCTGCATAAGTCTAGATCACCCAAAATAAACAAGACGCAGGATAAAGTGAAGTTATGGATATAATATATATTATATAAAAGCTAATTTCCTGGGAGAAATTACAAGACATTTCTAAAAATGTTCAGTGAAGTGTTGTACTGATGGAGTAGGATGAGGTTTTTCTAGTGTGTATGATCACATGTATTTTTATATCAAATAATTTTTTTCAATTAAATGCAATCAAAGTGCATGATAAACTTGAAAGGAATTCTCTTTATGAAGCACATTGCTAGGTACAATGAATATATTTCAACAAAAAAGAAACAGGAAAATAAAAAATGAGTAACATCAGGATAAAAGAAAGCATAAAACTGATTATGTTATATATTTCCCTGCCTAATGCCTATATTACTCATAAAATGCAGACTCCTTACTAGGTTTTGTAAGGCTCTCTAAGACTCTGTCATTCCCACACTTCCCATATTTCTTGTCCTTGTATATGTTGTCCCTCATGAATTTGTTTTTCTTTCCTTCTTTATGTCACTTTTCAGGTTCATGTTTAGTTATCATTTCCTTGAGAAAGCCTTCTGCAAGGAGGCCCTATTCTGCTCTAGAATCATCCACAGAAGCTTCTATCACAGTACTGCTTAGCTTCCTTCCCCTTCCATAAGACCATCTTGAGGGTGAGGGCATGTCATGTAAACTACTGTGTGTAACCAGTGGTTCTTACATACAGTGATTGTTCAGTAACTTCTTTTAAAATATTTTTTCATTTATTTAATTGAAATAAAAAGGTGGAGCGAGGGAGGGAAGAAACAGCATGCTCATGTATGCGGGCCAGAGGTGCTTAAATCTTCCCTTCCACCATGTGGACTTACAGGAATTAAATTCATTTCGCCAGGTTTTAAGAACAAGTGCCTTATGCACTGAGCTATCTCTCTGGCCCCAGGAAATTTCTTCTTGCAGAATAAATACAGGTTTGTAACTGTAGAGAAAGAAAATTTAAATCACTCGTACTGTAAACCCTAAGGCCCAAGCTGCTAAGCAAAGGGAACAAAGAACAGGGAAACCAGAGACTAGCTTCCACTTCTCAAGAATCTAATTGAGGTGAATGTGAGGTTGCAAAGATAGTTAGCTTAAGTCTGTGCTTGCATAATGAGTATGCTAAATTGCATATTTCTTTGGAGTGGTGTAGACTAATAAAAAGCATTTATTTTGATCAACTTTATCATACCTTCTGATTATTACTGTGCTTATGTCTGCTGTGGTGCTCAAAGAGCATTGCTTTCCTTCTAATGAGCTGCATCTAATAAGTTGTGAAAAGTGTGGAGTCTGATGGAGGTCTTCCCTAGCTACACATCTCAAAGGATAAGATGCTTCCAAAAGATTCCACTTCCTACTTGCTATGGCTAGGATCTAGAATGTGACTTTGGCACCCACGTGTTAATAGCCTAGTTTCAAACCTTGTGCTGTTGGAATCTGACACACACAAAAAAACCTTTCAGAGGTAGGCTTAGTGGGAAGTCTTAGGTCATCTGCATGTGCCTTCAAAGCAAACTGCAAATTCGCTCTCTTCCTCTCTTAGGCCTTTTCATGGTCTGAATGTGAGGTGTCCACCTCCAACATGCAGGGTCATGTGTTTGAATCCTTATCTTGTGTTAATGTTTGGGAAGTTAGTGGTACCTTTATCAGACGAGATTGGGTATATTCAGGGTGGTATGGTGGTATGGTTGTGGGACCTTTAAGAAGTTGAACTTTGCTTCGTGTCACTGGGAGCAGGTCTTGAGGTTTCCTAGCATGGTCCTATTTCTTCTCACACTTGCCATCTCTGCCTCTTGGATAGTTGCTATGATATAATTTGGCCTCCTTCTTTGGCTGTTGGCCAGCATGTCTTCTGCTATGCAATTTCTGCAATAAATGCACTATATCCTGTCTGACGCTGTAAACCAAATGAATAACCATTTCTCCATTAAGTTGGCTGTGTTGAAATGTGGTCTCATGGCAAAAAAAGAGTAACTGCAACATCCGCCTTATGCTCCATCACAGGCCCAAAGCAATGGGGGCAATTACTTATGAACAAAAACGTGCAAAGCTTCAAGCCAAAATAAAGCTCCATCTACTTTTCAATGTTTGCTACCTAAAGCCTGAGGACCAGCAGGCCACTAATAATCACTTTGAGACTTCTGTGGTTCTTTTCTCCAGAAGGTCTGGTGAGGAATTCTGAGTCTTCAAAAAAAAATTAGGTCATCTTTCCAAAGGGCTTTAACTATTTAAATGTACTTCTTCTTCAAAGTGGACCCCAACAACCCACCTTTTTGTTTTTGTCCAGGTCATTTTAATTTTTTAGACATGGGTACTGGGCAATATAGTTGCTCATTCATTCTTACATTGGTCAAATGATAGGTACATATTACAACATAAATATTGAAAAATTATCACATATAATATACTTATAAATAAATTACCAGTGTACATTGAAAGTGCATGCTGAAAGACTTCTTTCTGAAAGTGGTACATGATCCAATAGTTGTATAGCACTAGTCTTGATCAGTGGTCCTTAACCAAAATTATTCATAATTAAGATTAGCTTGGGAAGTTTTTTATTTTGCAAATACATAGTTCTTTAGTTCTATAAACAGGGATATCAAATCTCTGTAATGGGATCTAAGAATCTGGGATTTCTGCATGCTCGTGGTTCTGTCTGTTCTCTCTCTCTCTCTCTCTCTCTCTCTCTCACAGAGGGAACTGTGTGTGCCTGTGGAGGCCCTGGGGTGACTTGGGGAATCATCCTATATTGCTCTACCTTCTTTTAGTCTTGGTCTTGGACTTCTCAGGCTCTGCCTTCTAAGGCTGGAAGTGTAGGCCACCACCATTTCTACCTGGCATTTTTTATGTGGGATCTGAGATTGAATTCAAGTCTTTCTGCTTGCTAAGCAAAATATTAACCCCCAAGCCATCTCTCCATGTCAGAATATGAATTTTAAACAGCTGATTTAAGGCATTCTAAACAAGTGGTTCCAAAACCACATTATAGGGCAAAAGGGGTACAGGGTGGAGTAGTAGGATAGTTATTTGGATGTACAATTGCTAGTTGTTCCAACTAAGTTGATTCCAAACTATACATCCTGTCTGCACTGCTTACCACACACACTGAGTTCCCAATTCCTAACACCTTTCCCTGGATCTTCCTCCTTCCCTACCTTCATTTCCAACCTAGATTTTATGCACTGCAGCTACTTCCCCAAAAGTATCCCATACTCACCATTTTCCTTAATTACTAGTACTAAGAAGGGAGGGGCTATGTCAGCTTAGCCTCACCTTTGATCTGGCCACATCTTATATAATATATTTGGTGAGAATCTGTTGAAAGGCTGGCCAAGATGACATCATTATTGTGGTCCTTTCCCTTTCTAGAATCCTTTCTATTTCTGTTGCTCTGTTATCAGCAGCAATTCAATGATCATACTGATACACAGACCAAGCAGGCAGAGGTCCAGTATTTATAAAATTAGAGTTGATTCAGATTACAACAATCTATTGAATGCCTTGTTAGAGATCAGTGCCTCCATCGGGACATAGTGTCATGAATTTCTATACCAGAGTACCCTAAAGGGCATGTTCTTTTCTTCAAGCTGATTCTTATGCTGATTACCACGTAGTTCAATGATGTAAGGCTGAATGAAGCATGCAGCTAGTATTTAAAGTAGACAACTTGGAATATCTAGTCCTTTAGATCTTAATACTGCTCTCAATTCCAAATTTCCATTTCATCATCTCATTTTTCTTGGACAAAAAGACTGAGCACATCCACAGTTAAATTCTTTGGTAAGCTAGGGACATCTACCTAGGCATCCATTTTGCTTAATTGTGATGCTAGATCGCCTGGCTTCTTGACTCTTCTGAAGGGTTAAATATTAGTGAACAGCCTAGTCCAAATTCCTTGATGTGAACAAGGATCAGAACTGAAAATCAGAGCTGGGAAGAAGGCTGTATCAATATATATTCAGTTTGAGCAATTATGTGTCATAGCTCTAAGTAAGATTCTAATAAAAGACAGTATTGTTATCAACTAGGCATCTTTTTATATATTCCAAATCATTACAAGGTCATTTTATATAGTTAATCTTCATGAAGACTTGGTAAGATAAATTACCAAGGATGAGATATATAAAATACCTCATTCAAGGTCAAGTACATTTCATACAACTAGATTTTGAAAATCTACTGGAATCCAGATTCAAGATTTTATAATACTGTAGTTTCTGCTCTGTTCTATTGCCTTCCTTTCACCCTGGCTAGGAAAAGGAACAAAGTGGTAATCCGATTACTCTTATAGACCAGCGTTTTTCTTAGCACAGCTGCAGGACACCAGACCAACAGGATTCCATTGAAGTGCGTTAAACTCAAGTAAGAGATGTCATCCTGCAGAGACATTATTTTTAAAGATTCAGATCTTCTAAATTGCATTAGCATCCATAACTCTATTTTGGAACAACTAAGGATTGTCTCTCTGGAGTAGAAGGCAAGCAACTTTATGGACTAGCAGGGGAACTGTAATTTCTTACATCTCACTATGGACTGAGCAGTTTCATGCATGTGTTTCAGCTAAATCGTCACAACTACCCATGGAAGTGGGCATCATTTTCTAGTTTGTAGATGGGAGGATCTGGGACTCAAAAACGGCAAATTATTTTCCTTGTAGGTAAGAAGGAGAAGAGCCCAGAATAAAACTTTCCTTGGCAGGCTCTGATGGACAATCCCACTGAAGTTACCACCAGTGTAGAATACTACCTTTGTCTCCAGGTATCTATGAAGACTAGTTCTTTGCTGAGGAAAGGGAGGAAGCATGAAAATTAAATAAAAGGAAAAGCTTTGTTGACACCAGCAAGGAGGCTACATCTCAAAAACAAAAGCAAACTGACTGCCAAGACCTGGGCTGTACTCTTTTCCTCTTGGCACATGTTGCCCTTTTGCCGGACAAACACATTTTCCCCCTTTGTTAAAAAAAATCAGGGGGACTTAATTGAAAATGAAGACTAGTACTGGCAGAGACCAAAAAAAAAAGCTTCTCTTGCCTCTTCCTCATCCCTTTTGAAGTTTTTTTGTTTGGAAATTTTATTTTTAAACTCATCACAATAGCTTGGCATTCCAGTGTCTCAGTAACATGAGCACATAGGGCCAGTCCCTCCTGCCTTTCCCTTCCCTCAGCAGCTAGAAGATAAGACTGCTCCAAGAGAAACAGTCACTCCCAGGTTATTGCTGAAGGAAATATTTGTAAGATCCAGGAAATGAGACACACAGAAGGGAGAAAGACTCAGAGAACTTTCTGCTATCATCTCTCGTTGCTCCTGAGCATACAGAATTCCAGTAAAGGGTAGAAGGCCTGGCAATAGTAATGGCAGGACTTACTTTGAACCTTTTTCTAGTCCCTAGAGATGGAGGAAAGAGCTCTTCGAAGAGAACAGAGAAGTCCTTACTTTGCTGGAACTGTCCTGAGTAAAGCTGACCCTGCTCTAACCCCTAATGACTCTCATCTCCACTTGTCAACATATCTATAATAAGCAAGCTACTCTGGTATGTAAAGAAAATGTAAAGTTTTGCCAATAGGACACTGATATGCCAATTGCAGGCAGACTAGTGCTGGTGATTGAAATGAGAAGAAAAAGAAAAGGTTTAAAGTGATGGTGTTGAATCAGACAATAAAATAATATTTATTTCTTTGTGGGGGAATCCTTTGTCATAGTGGTGATGTCAAAGGTCTGATTAGAGATCCCTTAAGAAATGTCAACATTCCCATGGATTTAAATAAGCATAAAAGTGCTAGTTGATGGAGAATTCTAGCAAACCAAATTCTAGTCAGTAATGTTTGGTGAGAACCAGTCTGTCATTGATATATAGTGGATATAGTGTTTTTTTTTCTCCAGAGCCTTTCATGTCAAACTTTTCAGATCTAAATAAATTAAATTTATTTGCTACTTATATAGATTTTCTTTTTTTAAATACAAAGTTCAACATTTAGACAATTATCCAAAGAACACTATGTACATTCCAGTCCGGCTAGTTATATTTTATCAGATTCATTCCTGAATTTCTATTTTCATATGTACTGTCTGACTCAATATGTAGTTTAGGGTTTAGCTTTCTGGGGGTTAATATTATTACAAGTGAAAGGTCCTTTATTTTTATATCAGTCACTCTTAATGGCTATTTTATTCTACTCTGTCATGATGACACAATAGGTTGGTAAATGACTTTTTAGTAAGTGGCACTACTGTGGTCATACTTAAAGTGAAATTAATTTTATCTTTTGATTTAGTTCTTTAGGATAGGCTAGGTCAGATTATGACAAGTGTACCTTTCTCTTGTATTTCAAGACTGTTCTCTAGGATAACTGAACCAGTTCGTACTGCTTCCAGAAAAAAGAATCACTGTTTACCCACAGCCTTGCCAAAGTAAGATTTTATAATTTTTACTTATCATTTTTATAAGTTGTTGAGAGTTCAATAAAAATGTTATCTTGAAATTGCTTTTGATTTTTATTTCTTTAATTGCTACAGATATTACAATTTTCTGTGGAATGATTCTACTATTCTTATTTACTCATGTGTAAAGTAAATATCCCATTTATTTTCTTTGCCCTCTTAGGAAACCAAATATTCAAACTGGCCTTCTCTTTCTGTATCCATTCTTTATATATTTTGGACAGGCAACTGTTATCAGTGATGTTGATCCCAGACATTTCCCTCATTTTGCAGCTTAGCTTTTTACTGCATCTTTGTACAATGATTTTTTTTCTAACTTTTATATATTTGAACGTATCCATCTCATCTCCATGACATCCTCCATTTAACATACAGGAATTTATCTCACATTCTCAGGTGGAATAAATATGCTGTTCTACTGGTCTAATTTCTGAATAATGTATGCTATTGATCTAAGTAAGGTATGCTATATTCAAATCAATTATTCTGCATGTTGAAACCTCTAGTCCTTCAAATTGATTAAAGAAAGTGATTACTTTTTACCAATTCAGGATTGCTTCTAATGTGCTCTTATTTTCAAAATAGCTTATTTGTTCATGACATAACTTTTTATTTCACTCTTTGAGATTTTAGCCCACTATCATATGTTTTGGTAACTGTCATCTTATGACATGCTTTAAAATTGAGAAGATAAGTCTAACATCATTAATAGCCAACTTCTTCCAGATACACATCATTGTGAGCTTGAAAACTTTTCTTTTTTTTAAATTTTTATAAAATAGAAAACTATTTCTTTAACACACTTAGAATACATAAGAATATACCATCAACAGGACTGTGTTACAGACATTTTAGAAAATGAGCTTATAAAGGTTTTCTTGCATTGAACACTGGATAGTCTATACCTAATTCTACATTTTTTTTATTTCCACTCATACAAACTTAACAGGTACACCGGTCCCCCTCTCCCTGCAACCCCCTATCCCCCTGTGCCCCTCTCCCCTCCCCCTTCCTTCCCCATCTCCAAGTGCCTCCTCCTCCCATCCCCGGAGCATCCTTTAATGTGCATGCCAAACTCTCCTCTGGGTCCTCCTCTCCGATGAGGTGCAAGGATCCAGTGGCATTTCCCTGAACCCTTTCCCATGTTCCCCTTAAGCATAGGAACACTATTGTGGCTGTCAATCCCTTACCTCCCAGGATCCTAGTGCCTTTAGCAAATGCTAGACTTTGTGAGGTCAATAGTGTGTTGGACATTGTGCAGGGCATGTAAAGTCCAAATATGATTGCTGCGGCCCTAACTTGTGTGGAGTATCTTGCATATCATTGCTCCTCCCATCCTTGTGCTCTTACAATCTTACCGCCCCCTCTTCCGCAAATTTCCCTGAGCTTCAGGATAGGGAGAGATTAGGCTGGCCTAGTTCCAGGTGGTTGATATAGAGTCTCTGATGTTCTGGATTATGGTTTGTTGATTTTTTTTGAACTTGTAAAGTTTTCTAAAATATTCCATGATTATTGTAATTATGGTATGTTACATATGAATATTAACTTAGAGAAAATTGTATCATTCCCTTATATATTCTTCCAGTATTGAAGCAGAGTATAGAAATGCACTTATGCTTTTATTTCTTCCATAAGAATACTAAAATTTCCTTAAATAAACTGTGAGTCGAGTGCTGTGCTGAGCTTAAGTTTATTTTGTTATACATGTGACAAGTCCTTCATGCTTCTAAAGATTGCAGTCTTATGTGCCAAAGGTTTTCTGGACAATACATACTTCCTAATGTAGTCAGATTCAAATATCCATTTTCTTTGAGCCAATCAGTAAATAGAAAGTATGTCTTGGATCCCCCGTATTCAACTCATGATAGAGTAAGACAAAGGGAAGGGAGTAGTCAGCTGAGAATTGAAACTATTGATTAGAGCGCTACTTTGATCACATCTTATAAACCCAAAAGTAATGGTATATGGAGTCAGGTGTCCTGACCTTGTGCTTCATAATATAATAGTATTTTTCCGGAGTTTTGGATTCCTCAATAGTAAAATGGGAAAATAAAGGTTAACCTTATAATGTTTTTAATATTAACTATGGTTGCATATAATACACCTACTCTACACATTCCAATGTTCTATACAAAATGGAAAGAATCAAAGCAAGCAATCATGAGTACAGGAAGCCAAGAGAGAATCCAGAAAATAATATCTTTTGACTTTTAAATACCTACAATTATGTAACTTGTTCTCCCACTAGATCTACTCACAGTTCTCCCCTCCTGCTAATGTCAAAATGAGTTGCATTCACTGAATGCGACCCCAATAACAGTAGAGAGAGACAACCAAGAGTGTAACTACCTAAAATTATCTACTTCTAGGCAGAGTGGCTTAAGATTATACTTTGGATTTTCCCACCTACGCCCATCATGCCGGTCATGTGGGAAATGACCTAGTAAATGTGAAAGTGAATGTGGACGGTGCTAAGAAACAGAGAAATACACCAGCATTTTTCCTTACAAATGTTGCCCTTTCCCAGGATCTTCCCTAGTCCTTCTTAACTTACCTATTACCACTTTTTTTTCTTTAATTTTTAAACTAGTGAGCAAAATAATATCCTTTATTATTTTCATACAATTATTATCATTGCACTTTCTTCATATCCTTTATCACCTTTTCCTGTGTCCCTCCAGTGGTCGCTCTCTTTAATCTCCCTTCTGGCTTATGTCTACTTTCACATTTCTCTATATATTGTTAAATGCATGTTCCTTATATAAGAAAAAATATGGTATTTCATCTTTCTTCTCTTTATACTCTCTTAGTTCTCTTTATACCTCCGGTTAATTCCCTGCCTCTCTCTCTCCCTCTGAGAGTCCTCCTTCTACTTTCGTATGTATATGACATATGAGAGAAAATGTGATTACTGTCTTTCAGAGTCTGACTTATTTTCACTTAACACAATGATCTCCATTCTCATCCATTTTCCTGCAAATGGAATAGTTTCATTCTTTTTTATGGCTGAATAAAATGCCTCTGTGTATATCTACTACATTTTCTTTGTCTATTGGTCTATTAATAGTCTAGGCTGGTTCTCTATCTTAGCTACTGTGAATAATAGTACATCAATAAACATGAACATGCAAATATCTCTATGGTATGCTGTCTTAAAGTCCTTCAGGCATATATTCAGGGTTTGTACAACTGGATCATATGGTAGTTCTGCTTTTAATTTTTTTGATGAGCTTCCATACCCATTTCCACAGCTGCCTGAGAACTTAAACTGTGAACTTCCTCTTTCATCTTCAGCATTGATACTCTTTCCTTTTCTCTTGTTGTCTCCTTTATAACTTTTACTTAAATAAGTAGCTCTCAAACTTAGCATTCATCAAAATTGCCTAGAGGACTCAATGGAACACAGATTGCTGGCCCATATCCTAATTTATGATTCATTATGTCTGAATGGAGCCATACAATTTTCATTTCGAACAACTTCTTAGATGGCATTTTGGTTGCTGAAACTGTGACCACAATTTGAGAACCACAAAATTAAACTAAATTGCCCCCCAAATTCTCTTACTTTCCCTAGACAACTTATTTTTGAGTACTTCAATCTTTAAATATCTTTTAAAAGATTTTTCTTTCCAAACAGCTTCAAAATATCACAATATTAAAAGTAGTGAAAAGAAACAATCCCTACATGGTGCTGGTGAGAATGCTAAGAGGTGCAATTGCTTTGGAAAATGGGTAACTCCTGAAATTTAAAAATAGCTACCACATGATCCATCAATTGTACTTCTAGGTATATACCAAAGATAACTGAAAACATAATAACCCAGAAATTTGTAGGCAAATGTTTATAACAGTAATATGCACAACAGAAAGTGAAATCAACCTAATTGTCTATTAATGAATGAATGAGTAAATACAATGTGGTCTAAACATATAATTAAATGTTATTTGGCAATAAAAGGGAGTGAAGTACTGAAACATGCTGCTACAAGGATGAATGGCTAAAACATAATTGCAGATTTTTAAAAATCAAATAGAAGCCTTCATTTCATATGATTCCACCAGATGAATATAGAAATAACAAGTGTGCAAGGACAGAAGAATAGATTACTGATTTCTTACGGTTGAGGACAGGAATGGACATGAGGGATCTTTGTAAGGTGGCAGATATATCCTAAAATTGGATTGGGGTAAGGATTACACATCACTTGCTAAAAATCTTTATATTGTGCACTTAAACACATGACTTTATAATGTGTAAAACCGATTTCAATTATTCTTTATGGACCCCCTTACAAGCCATCAAGTCATGTACTTTCTATATCTACCACCTTGCTAGGTTTGTTTTCTTGATGATCACTTGTCATTCCAAACTATCAAAGTCATCTTGTCTTTTCCATGATAATGGTTCCCTAGAATGTTGTTCCTTTTTACCACTTCCACTTCTTGATTCTCTAACTTTCTTTGCTGTGTCTTCCTGGTGTTTGGCAAACATCCTCCAAAGAATTTGCTTGTACATCTCATTAACATCATGTGTAGAATATTCAGTCCTAACTTATCATCGTCTCTAAGCTTGTATAGTGATTATTCTTTGTGTTGCTGTGAGAGAAACCCAAAGTCAACCAACTTAAGGCAGAAAAGTCATGTCTGGCTGGCAGGCAGAAGTCGGAGGTGGTCTAAAGTTACATCCTTCATGGAGACAGAGAATTGCTGCATGCAGGCTAACCTACCTCAAGGCCCATCCCCTGTGAATGCCTTCTTCCCACAAGGCTCCACTTCCTAAAGGTGCCATGACCTTCCCAAACACATGAGTCTGTGGGGGACACATTTCAAACCATGACAAGTTGTTTTCTTTCTGAAGCGACCCATCTATGTCAGGAACTTCCCCAAGTCTCTAGAACTCAAGAGTTTTTTTTAAAAAACTTATCTCTCTTCATCCAAAATTCTAGTCCTCAAGTCTTTTTTGTTTATCCCTCAAAAGACACATATGTGGGAGCAATATGAACACATAATTCACATGAGAAGTAATGTTCTTATTACACAAAAGCATGGAAATGTTCCAAGTACAATGATCAAAGTAAGCAAATTAAAATGATAACAGGTACGATTAATGCTGATTACATTGGAATAAGAAATTTTTCAATGAGGAAAAAATTGGGAGGAAGTAGTATTCTGATATATTACAAATGACAGCATAAAATGCATCCTGTGATTACAGTCTGGTAAAATCTACGATGAGCTGTATTAAGTTCATATTCTTTGAACTCAACTGCAGATAATTTTGAATCCCAACTCCAGATAATTGTTTTTTAATATATTCTTTTCAGATAATTGTTTTTAATGAAATAATTCAAAATTAAAAAAAGCTACAACAATTTAAAACGTTTTGCATCCTTATAACAGGAAGAAATTAAAAACAGACTGATTATCCAACAATTTAGGAATGATTAAGCAAATCAGTGTACAATGAACTGACAAAATATTATACAGTCATTAAAATTATAACTATTAAGGAATCCTAAATGAAAAATTATTTACTGAATAATGTTTAATGTGTGTTGGGAGCAGCAATCAGGACACAAATACCCACTGACATAGCTGGTATAACCAGGCCAAAATAATTCCCATAAAGTCTACAAGGAGGAGAAAAACAATTGGAATATGAAGGTGGTAGAAATAAAACTACTTTTTCTTCTGCTTTTAATTTCCTAATATTATTTCCACAACAAACTATTAGGTTTCTCTCAAAATATTCCACATATTTACCAATATCTTCTGCTTAGTTTCAATTGTATCTGTACCTTTTCAATCCAGATCACACTTTTTCATGCATGCAATACTGCCTCGATCTGTCTCCCTCCAACTCATCTACTTTTCAAATGCTGCCAAGCTGCCAAAAATGCCACATTCATCAACTAAATTACCTAACTAGCAGTCATTTTTCATTTGAATTTGTTTTTAACTGAAACGTGGAAATTTAAAAGTTATACATATTAATGGAATGTATGGTAGTGTTTGATATATATATATATATTTACACATACACACACAATGGATAATGATCAAATCAGGATGAACATGCCTTTCTCCTCAAGCATTTATCATTTCTTTATAGTGAAAAATTAAAGATCCTCTTCTAACTTTTGGAAATGGATAGTTCCTTATTGTTGTCCATAGTGATCATATTGTGCAGCAGTAGACCAGAGACTCTTGCTATCTAACTGTAATTTATTACAGAAGAATGATCAGTGATTGGAATGTGCTCTCATGTATGAGATCCCATGTAGTTCATGAGACCTACTTATTCTTGTGCAAGGCTTCACTAGTCACCTTTCTTTTCTATTCATATTGCTGCACATATTCTTTTCAGAATTATGATTCATATTTTTGTTGTCAGACTATTTTCTGATGGGTTTATATATATTAACTCATTTGATTTTCACTGATGTAGGTGCTTTATCCCATTTTATGCATAACAAGAGATAGAGATAGTATGAGAAACAGAGGGATATAGAAATGAAAAGGAAAGACAAGATTAAAGACTAGGTAGAATTTAAGCAGTGGTATTGATTCCTTCAAGACAGCTTGCTTAGTCTCCTTATTGAGTCTTTTGTCCTAAATAGCTCTCAACCTTCAGTTTCCCTGAACCTTTGGTTTTTGAACTTACACAAAATACAATGAACACATATCATATTTGCTGACCCGTTACCCCAAGCCAAGTACTTTGTGTTTAAATCCTGTGTTTGATAAGGTTTCATCTTCAGGACACTTGTATAAAGGAAAGCTGACACAAAGTCTTGGCTTACCTCTTTACCAGTTATGAGACCTTGAGTGAACAGTTTCACCTCCCTGAACCTCAGATTCTTTATCTGAGTTTGCAGTTCTCAAAGCATAACCCCAAGACCGGCTGGACCAGCATCACCTAGTAAGTCTTAGCAATGTGGATTTTTAGACCTATTGTGTACTTATGGAATCAGATATTCTGAGGTAAGGCTCGACTTGCTCTTACGTTTCAACAAGTTCTCTAGAAGTTTCTGTTGCACACTTAAGTCTGATATTCAATACTCTGGTCTGTCTGTCAGAATTATTGGGAAGCTAAAGCATACTGTAAGTTTTGTAACATAGTTCATGCCAATAGGTTGTTTTCTAAGTGGTAATACATTACCAAACAAATATTACTACTGCTGAGCTTTTCATGGGTTACTTTTTCCTGCCTAAGCTATTTCATTAATATCTCCCATATTGCCAAACAAAAGACAGTATGCATTCTAAGTTAATAAGATTCCATGATTTACTGGTTAGTAGGAGAACCATTCTGGAGAGCAGTGTAATGCCAAACAGTTTTTCTAAAGCTAGTTTGCCCCGATCTACTTAACTTACGAGTCGAGGGGTTTTAGGCACATGAATTGTGTGTGTCTCAGTTTCTCTTCTCTCTGGCAAAGGGAGAGACTGAGTATACTTACTCCACAACTTCACAGTGACAAATCGAGACTTATGAAAATGCTTTGAATGGTGCACAGAACAGAGAACTGAGTTCAACAAATGTTATTTATTGGCTTGGGTGTGATTTCATGATGGAACACTTGCCTAACAGGCACAAGACCCTGAGCTCCACCTGCAGCACTGGGAGTGGGAGAGAGTGAAGAGAAAACAGAAAAATGTCAGTATTGTTTTTTGTGCCTTTTTAGTGGTAAGTAGGGTCTATTTCTTCTTTTGACTAGCAGATGATAAATAATACTTGAACAACCTCCCTGTGTTAGGCACACAGAATAAAGCTATGCCCAAAGTATGAATTTTTCTTCAAAGGGCCTCAGTTTAAGATATGAAACTTGGCAGTCTCACTAGACTGAAAGGATGTCCCTCAAAGGACATGATGTAAGTCTAGATATAGAGGACTTAGACTGGCCAGAGAATCCCTAAGAATCTCCATCTAAGACCAAGACTGCCGAGACATGGCATTAAGGGATATTTGCAGGTTTAACCTACAGATGCCAGTGGAAGCAAGTATAATGGGAAAAAAGCATGAACTTTGGGGCCATAAAATCTGAAACCTAGCATTATCACTTTCTATCTGTGTAACGACCACTAAACGATATAACCTCTATGATCTGCATCTATAAAATGTGCAGTAAAAGAAGTACTGTAGAGAAGAAATGAGATTTTGAATGTCAAATAACCTCCCTTTCTCAATGCAAGAGAAAACTAGCAAATTTCTAAGATTTCGTAGTCAAAAATCTTAGAAAAGTCAAAATTATTCTCGGTTATACCATCAAATCACAGGGTACAATGTAGACCCCAAGAAAGATTCCTGGACTCCTCCAGGATCTCTTCCTGTCTCTTAGTTTATTTGCTTTAGAGAAACCAAGGCACAGCTTAGAGATTTCGCTTCCTTTTTCCTACTTTATTTTGAAGCTTAAAATAGGGCTCAGTATAACTCAAGGGCTTCTTTTATAATCTGACATGTGAAAATTTGGCTGAAAAACCATACTAATGTGTTCCATAAAAGAACATCTTGGCTGATAAATTACAATTCAGAGAAGGTGGTTATGCCAACTTTTAGTTACCCAGGGCCATCTCTTAGGGTGTTTCATCTTTAGGAAATGTGAGTGTTGTATACTATAATCCCCACCTTATATTAGGAGACTCTCAATCCTGGGAAAAACAGTTATATTCTCTTTATCCTAAGTCATGTGTGCTTTCCTTCAGGAGTTTTAACCTCTGATCAGCATTCTTTGTTCTCGGATTTTTTTTAATTTAAGTTCTCAAGAAACTCTACTAAAAGAATGGTAACAGAACTCAATAAGTGAGTGCCTCCAAGAGTCCTGCAGTTAAGGCACAGTGGTGGCTAT
The DNA here is from genome assembly GCA_023101885.1 of Typhlomys cinereus. Classification (NCBI taxonomy): domain Eukaryota; kingdom Metazoa; phylum Chordata; class Mammalia; order Rodentia; family Platacanthomyidae; genus Typhlomys; species Typhlomys cinereus. The sequence continues at coordinate 173,405 of JALPQD010000891.1, forward strand.
ATGTTCATTCCTCTCTGCCCTCTCCCACTGTCCATGGTCACTGGGAAGGCAGGCTCAGCTTATTCCTTCTCCCTTATTTCAGCATAGTCTGGTCCCACGTGTCCTTGGGCATACCTAGACATGGCTACTTCAGGCCTCTAATACATCACCACTGCTTCCCACAACACTTCCTGATTATTGCCTATTAAGGAATGTTTTCATGGTCAATTGATTATATACTCTAAGAAATTAAGCAAATAAACGTTACACCCATTTCTATAGAAGCCCCAGACAGACAGACACAGACACAGACACAGACACAGACACAGACACGGACACGGACACGGACACACACACACACACACACACACACACACACACACACACACAAAGCATAAAGTCCCAATTCCCTGAGTGGTCACTTACCTCCGTGATTGGCTATTCTTCCTATTTCCTGTTATTGGTTTCCATTTGTCTCCAGGAAATTCCTGCAAAGGAAAATTCTGATAAGTTGAGGGAGATCTGAATAGTCATATATCCAGATGATTTGAAAAATGTCAGGTGTCAGAAGCCAGGTTCTTGACTGGTACCATCTACTTCTCCAGAAAGGCTCCAGGAATGTGTATCTGGAAGGTCTCTCTGTGAAGTAGCTTGCTAAGCCACTGCAGACATGCAGATATCCAGAAAGCACTCAGGGACTTGGAAGCTGCAGGCTAGGAACACTACATTTCTCTCTTGGTACAACTCCCTTCCAGAGCATAGAAAAAAACCAGTTTAGCACGTTTGTTGTTTGCTCTGGCTCTGTCTGCATTGAGGGATGCAGGTCTTTTTATTTGTCCTACCAGATGAACCTGTTCATTCCTCCTGCCTCTTCCAATACACACTGCATCTTTTCAAAAGCTCTGACCTTAAAGGGGTTTTTAGGGTAAAGCATCCTGTCGCAGCCAACTTTTCCCAGGGTGGGCACAGGGAAAGAAAACATGTCAACAAACCTTTCTGCAGTGGCTCTTCCAGTGTTGGCCACATAATTTGGCAGGGACTGAAGTGGACTCTGAGGGGTACAAGTACCAAGTACCATGATCCCTACATGACAGGAGTAGATTCTCCACCCTTCACATATGTTTTCCTTAGTAGCTATGCTACATTAATTCTTTATCCCAAGCCATACATTCCACATGTAAAAAATTTCTCTGTCTTCTTATTTTAACCTGAACTGAATGTGGTGTGTGGGGCAGAATGAACACAGGTCTTTGTTGTGCTTTTTAAGGGATATTCTGTTACCTCTTTACCTCCTTGAATCTCTCTCTCTCTGTCTGTCTCTCTCTGTCTGTCTCTGTTTCTGTCTCTCTCTGTCTCTCTCTGTCTCTCTCTGTCTGTCTCTCTCTCTCTCTCTCTCTCTCTCTCTCTCTCTCTCTCTCTCTCTCTCTCTCTCTCTCTTTCTCTCTCTCTCTCTCAAATAAGCATTGCCCATGAAGATCAAATGAGATGTGGAAGACCATGTCTGCCATAGTGCTTTGCAAGTAGAAGGCTTTGCAAACTCCATACTTTGGAGGATAAAGCAGGAAGATCACTTGAGCTAAATGAGTTTGAAACCAGTTTGAAACATAGCAAGACTCTCTCAAAAAATAATCATAAAAGAATGTTCTGATTATGTGTAGCAACAGAAAAGGTGGGGTTTATTCCCTGGTTTTCACAAAACCAGAGTAGTCTCAACCTCTGAGCAGCCCTACCAATACTTCATTCTCTGCCTTGATACCCTTGGGAAATATCCTTGCCCACAAAGGCAAGGTAACTTGCTCAGCTACAGCAAAAGCCAGGATTTCACGTCTGTCTAGTTCCATGGAAGCACTGAAAAAATAACAGTAGTCAAGGCAAAGCCTTGCATCCATTCCCATCAGTCTTTTTAAATTCCCAGTATCACTTTGTTGTTTCTCTGAACCATTTATATTACTATAAATGATGTGTGCCATTTTTGACAGAGAGGCAGAATTAGTTGTAGCTGAGGACTATGATGGAACTTGCTGCTGTGGTGGAAGTGACACTGCTAGAAGACATCCTGCCTGCTACATGGGAATGGGCCTGGGCTTTGCAATCCACTCATGGAGAGGTAGTCCAATATACTCTGGCATGTGTTCTCTGCAGACAGAGGCTGAGCTGAGAACCCCACAGATGCTTTCACTAGCTGGGTGATTACCACTTCACTTTTCTTATTTATACATATTATATATGTAATATATCATGTTAATATTGTATATGATGTTTATATGTACATTAAAATCATGTATACACACACGGTATTAACTATATGGTAGATACTGGTATTAACTATATGGTAGATATTCATGATCAAAACACCCATTACCTGATTGTTTGAAAACTCAATAAGTTGACACTAACAGTATTAAGAACCCAACAAATACTCTAATGCTTATGTGATGTTCGAATCCTGGTTTTGCAACTTGTGAGATGTAAGACCTCATTGAAACTCTCTTTTTTTTTAGCATGAGTTTATGAGTAGAGATCAGAGGATGACTTTCAGAAGTCAGTTTCAACCATGTAGGTTTCTGGGGATCGCGCTCAGGTCACCAGGTTAACAAGCGGGCACTTTACACTGAGCTACCTCAATAGCCTGAAAGGATCATATTACACTTTGTCTCATGTCAATGTTAAGAGAAATAATCTGACAATGGATGCAGCATTAGCTGGCATAAAGTATGTGAGATTTAACATGACTAAACTAGAGCCAGTTTGCTCTCCAATCTTCTCCACAATAGAAACAGCAGGATCTCAGCCTACTTTATATAACCACTGCCACAATACCTACATTAGTCAACGAAGTATCTAAATCTGTACTGCAAGGTTTACCTAAGCTTTGTAAGGTCAGTGGTGCAGAGTTCAGATGACAAAGGTTGAGATGGGCATAAAGTGTCTCCTACAGCTATCTACATAAACAAAACCTAGTGTCTAAGCATATCCAATCTATCAGTCTAACAGGATCCCAATGTTTCCCTCCAAGTTCAAAAGGAGAAGCATGGCCTAGGCAAGGCTTACCTGTATTGTTATAGCTAACTGTTGCTACTTGCCAATCATACGTTCTTATCTTACAGAAGTACTAGTAGTAAGATCCAGAGTCATCAAAGTCTTTTTTCCCTTTCATCCTCAGTCCCCTTACCCTATTTATTGTGTGAGTTCACCTTTTAGCCAAGATTTCTCAAGATTAGTCAAATTTCCTTTCATCCTAAAATAGCTTACTTATGACATGATTGCTGCCTGGCAGTCACTGTGCTAAAGCCCTTGCACGTATTATATCAGTTAACCCTCAAAACCAACTTATGAAGCAGGTGCTATTATCTTCATTCTTCAATGGGAAAAAATAGGACTATAAGTTTGAATCCAGGAAGTCTGTTTCCAACTTCACTGTTCTTTAACTTCAACATAGGAATTACTTTCAAAACTCAAAAAGTTGAAAGCACTTTACAGTGAACACCCATATATCTACTTTCTAAGATCCAACAATTGACATTTTGCTATATTTGCCTAATTGCCTGTCTACTTATCCCTCTATCCATCAACTAGTCCATCAAAAATTTTTGGATGCAATTCAAAGTAAGCTTCAGCAATCTTATATGCATAAACATAAAAGCTTAAATGAAATGGAATAACTCCTAAAAGTCACAAGCCACCAAACTGCACTGAAAAAGAAACAAATACCTTGAATAATCCTGTGATCTATTAAGGAAGCTAAAAGTCCCACAAAAAAATCTTCAGGCCTAAATGATTTCAGTGAACTGTACCAGATGTTTAAGGAAGAAATAAGAAGATGCTTAAGGAAGAAATGCTATACCAATGGTTCCTGAAATAGATAAGAAAAGAATGCTTCCCAAGTCATTTTATAAAGCAAGCATTACCTAGGTATAAAAGCAGGCAAAGATTTTACAACAAACAAAGTCTATAATTCCTGAGCAATATATGTATGGAACTCCTTAACAAAATAGTAATAAATCTAATAACATATAGAAAGAATACTACATCATGACCATGTGGGACTTCTCCCAGCAGTGCCAGGTGGGCAATCATTTTGAAAACCAATCAATTTAATTAACTATACACCAACCAAAATACAAAACTATACAATCACCTTAATAGATACAGAAAAGGCATTTAAAAAATCCAAAATCCATTCTTCTTAAAAACTCTCTGAAACATATCATAAGAGTGCTTCCTCATCCTAGTAAAGAACTACAGAACAAAAACAACAAAACTGTAACTGTCAAAATTAACAGCAAAAGATGAAGGACAAAGCAATAATGAGAGGAAGAAGACTTTCTCAGATACACCTCATTTGATTCTTTCCTCCATTTTATACAGTTTATGTTTTTTTAAAAAAATACACTCAAAGATGGCTTTATACTGGCAGAAGGCCTTTGACATGCACCTTCAGTCCTAACCAGACCCAGTGCTCCACTGGAGTCATGGTATCTTTGTTTCTCTCTCAACAGGCTCACCCCTATGCACTCCCAAGCATTTAGTCCACCCAGTGGAAAATCATGGAGAGTCTCCCTGACAAGATCACAATGCTCAGCCTACAGAGAAAAAGGGAGATGACAACACAAAAAAACTCCAAGAGCCAGATCATGACCTGGAACCAAATGAACGCTCTGATACAGCAAGGAGTCAGACTAGCCCAAAAGTCAAAACCACCAATGACCCCTAGGCATCTCTTCTTGACTATTATTGTGCTGCTGTATTCTTTAACATTCTAGACTTAAGTATCAGACCTTCCTGCCTGGTCAGTGCCTGCACACAAAATGTTTCCTTCCAGAATGGATTCCTGAACCCTGTTGGACTGACTCTGAAAGTCATTCACAAACTGGACTTCAAAAGTTAGCTGCTGTTTGCCATAGGCTAAAAGACTATTTTCCATTTAAAATTCACTATTGTGTACTCACCACGTTTTGCTTTCAGTTCCTAAGAATGTACAATTTTTTGTTGACTTTTACTGACATTTATCCCATCAAATGTATCTATTGTTTAATTGCTAATTGTATTTCTCCTAAACATAAAGGTAACTCTATAATATAGGTACTGACATAGAATTTATATCTGAGACAGAATTCGGGCTCATTTAAATAACATATAACTAGGAAATTCCAGAACATATCTGGTTGGTTTGATACTTGTTGCTATGGGAGTTGGTTTATTTGCCTTTATTATATCTTTGCCTTGTTCAAACAACAACAATAATAAAATAGGTCTACTTTTTAATAAAAACGGAGGGGGGCTGGAGAGGTGGCTCAGGGGTTAAGCTTCTGCCTTGCAGGCGGAAGATCCTGAGTTTGGATCCTAGACCCCACATATAGACTCAGGGCAGAAGCTGGGGCGGCCTGCATTTCTGGTCCTGGTAGGGCAGAGTAAACAAGGAGGAGGTGGAGGTGCTCCATGGTGGTTCCCGAATTCGCCTGTGGTTCTACACACACACACACACACACACACACACACACACACACACACACACACATTGAATAAATTAAAAAAATAAAATAAATAAAATAAAAACGGGGGGAATTGTAGGAGTCTTCAAGGCCTACACCCTGCTCTTTGGAGAATGACACATTAGTATTTGTAATGGAGGATTGTTAGGTAAAGTCCTCCCTCTGGAGTTAAGTTTAACCTCCTGTCTGTTAGATGGCTTTTGTTCTCAGAACTGGCAAGGTTACAAGATTATGCACATATCAGAGTAAACAAGCAACTCTGCTTTGAGACATTCATTGTCCATTCCCTTTTAGCAACTAAGTGTCATGCCTGCTTTTCACTCTACCTGGAGACATCATGTCTGTTCCCACACAGCAAGTAGATGTCACTCCTGCCTTTCATTAGCTGGAATGTATACATTGTGCATAATCCTGTAAAGAATTTGGCCCTGCTCTTCTTTGATTGTTTTCCTATAAATACTCATGCACGCTACAATAAAGTTGGCTTGGATGATGGAGGACATCCTAGGCTCCCTCTGACCTGACTCCTGATCAATTCCTACCGCTCCCACTCCTGTTTCCTACATGTAAGTTTATGCTGGTTCGTGGGCCCAGACAAGTAAAGAACTACATAACAAAGATAACAAAACTATGTTAAAATTCATGGCAAAAGATTAAGAACAAAGCAATAATATCTGCTTTCATCATTTCTTATGAATATTGTATTTGTGGTCCTAGAAAATGCAGTTTGGTTGACTTTTCCCAAGGAAATGGATACAGAATATAAAGAAAGATACAAAATTCCTTCTATTGCAGGATGATGTGACTACCCATTTGCAAAATTCACAGTCTACTAAGAAGCTACTGGAATTAAGCAGTGAGTTTGGCAAGATTGTGGAACACACAGCCAATATTCAAGGTTCAACTGTATTTCTATGTAGAAGAAACAAAGTATTTTAATTTAGCATTAAGAAAGCAATATGGTAATATCAAACCAAGAAATTTTAGTGATATGTATACCAAAATATGTGTCAGATTTGTATGCTGAAGCCACAAAATATCTTTATATATATCAGATATCTCAATACTTCATCATGCATATTAAAGCTTAATATTTGCTTATAAAATTTTCATAAAACTTTGCTTCCTATGACAAGTATTAATGAGATTAATATACTTAAGTAAATTTGATCCTTATTAAGATACTAAATATGCTCTCACAGTTTTCCAGTTAACCTCTGTGCTATGCCATATTGACAAACACTATTTTCCATTTTTTTCCCTCTAGAAGGGTCATTTTAATCCATTCATCTGTTGATAAACTTCTAGGTTCATTCCATTTCTTAGCTATTGCAAATAGTGGAGCAAAAAAGAAAAACTTGATATATATGCATCTTTGTGGTAGGACCTCTGGATATTATACACAATGGAAATTTCTTTTAAAGAAAAAGGAAATCAAGACATTTACAGGAAAATGGTTGGAACTGAAATCATGACTTAAAATAAGTCAGATTCTGGAAGACAAATTCTGTAGGTTTTATCTTATACTTGGACCCTATTTTTTAAATTTTTATTAGTAGTAGCTATTTTATGAGGTGAAAATTATTTTTCCCTTTAAAACTTATCTAATTCCATGTTGGGGTGGTGGCATGACTTGCTTAAGATAACTCAAATACAGATTTTACAATTAGAATACAAATCCAAGTTCTAGTCATTTTAAGAAACAACACTGTGTGTGTGTGTGTGTGTGTGTGTGTGTGTCTGTCTGTCTGTCTGTCTGTCTGTCTGTCTGTCTGTCTGTCTGTATCAAAAGGCACTGCATGTGCCTGTGGAAGCCAAAAAGTGACTTTGGAAGTCTTCCTGGATTGTTCTACCTTGTTTTTGCTTTGTTCTAGGGGTTTCAAGGCTCCACCTTCCAGGGCTGTAAGTACAGGCCGCCACCATTTCTGCCAGGCATATTTTTGTTTGTTTGTTTGTTTTTTTAAACTAATTTTCTAGTTTTACAAACATGAGTAGTTGTCTCTGCCCCTCCTTCTTCCCCTTCCTCCCCCTTTCCTCTTCCACCCTACTCTCTCTTTCCTAATCCTTCCCTCTCCCTCCCACACGTGGCTTGTCTACTTATGTGGGTCCAGGGTTCTCGTTGGGTTGTCTACATTAGTATGGGTTCAGACCTCGGTTGCAGATTATGTGGCCCTTCTTTGGGTAGACCCACTGATGGGGGTGCTTTCCTTAACTTGCCTAGCCCTGGCCATTAAGGTTCCACCTGCTTGTAATTACTACTCTTGAGTTCCTCCCTAGTATAGGGAGAATGTTGATACCATCAGTTACAGTGCTGGTCTAGTGAGGATAAATCCCAGTGCAGTAAGTTCCTGTCTGCCAGGCAGTTTAATGTGTGATCTGGGATCTGAACTTCGGTCCTTCTGCTTGTGAGGCAGAGGCTTAATCCCAGAGCCAACTTTCTAGCCCCCCAAACTTACTTTTTGAGATTCTAAAGATGCACAGGCATATTGCAATCCTGCTAGCTGAGTGTAAAAAAAAAAAAGGGCAATATAGTAAGGAACTGTAATTATTCCATCTTCAAATGCTTATCTTGCCTCCTGAATGCATGGAGAATAATGAAGCCTACCTACCCAAGAACAAGTCCTTACCTGTACTGCTGGCTTCCTGGATTTCCAAGCATTTCCAGCTGCTAAGCTGCTGTCCTCAGGGCCACTATGCTGAGGATTATGATAGCAAGCTGCACATGGAATGCACTGGTGGTGGTGGCACCTGCAATTGTAGCAGTTTGGCATCAAATTTCTCTTTAGCAAGGCAGGGCAGATTTCTCCAGAACAGTACACGCATGGGTCATGGACTACAGTGCCCTGAACACTGCAGGAGTAAGAGCAGGTCCTGTGGTAATCAAAATCACCACAGTGCAGTGGCTTACAGCAAAGGGAATTTTCTAGGCCTTTGCTAGCGTAGCACTCTGGGTAAGTGGGAGTTTCTGACGGAAGGGGTGACATGGAATGATATGATTGTTCGGCAGCATGATATGACTGGTCCGTCGGATGATATGATTGGTCCAGGGGATGGCGTCTCAACTCCCTGTAACTCAACGACTGGAAGTTCTGGTCTAAAGGTTTTGGTCTCTGAGTAAAAATCTTGTTGCTGTGAGTGGTCAAACTTGGCAAATGAGATGTAGATAAAGATTTACTGCTCTCTTCAAAGAACTTTCTTCTGTCTGCAAAGGGCAAGAGGATGGCTTCCTCCACAGCTTGAGCAGTAGATGCCTTCAAGTCTTTGCTATCACTTGGACTGGAAGGACCTTCCATGGAGAGTGCTAGATGTGGCTGGGAGCTGTGCTCTGGAGACCATCTCCAGTGACCTTCATAGACACCATGGTGAGCATTTACTTTCTCGGTGTCTGCGGATGATGGGTCAGATGCTTTCAGCCATGTATTGAGGCCCGCAGAGGATTGGCCAGTCCTGTGTCCAGGACTTACTTGTTCCTCCAAGCTTACCCTAGATTTAGGGCTCTCAGAGGCTTGGCTGAGGCATTCTGAAGACCTGGTTCTGAGGATCATGCTTTTGGTGAAGACCTTGTCTTTGGGGCTGGGAGGTTTTTTAGGTGAAGACAGAAGAGCTGAATTAGAAGCAGGGAGTGGAGGACTTTCTGGAGGTTCCTGGGCTTCTTCCACTGGCTCTGTAGTATCACAAAGTTCTGTCAAATGACCCTTACTTTTCTGGAGTTGGGCTTTCCTCCTTTGAATTTCATTACGCAGACTAGTAGCAAACCGGTCATTCTTTCGCCGGTTTTGGATGGAGCGGCCCCGGGGTCCTCCATTTTTTCTGTTGCCCACTCGACTGTACTCCTTTGTGTCACTGTCACATTCTTCAGTTACTTCTGGGTCACCGTCGACTTTAGTGGCTTGTTGAGCGAGGGCGTCAGAGGCGGAGGACTGCTGGCTAGATGACTCACTGACTGTTCTGCTTGCCCTGTTTGGGTCTTGAGAAGCTCGTTCGGGAGCGTGTCTATCAGCCTCACTGTGTGAGGAGACACTTTGGCTCTGGCCTACAGAACGCAGTAACTTATCGTCCATTGGTCTAGTCTTCCTTTCTTTGCTGGGCTTGTCCTGTGTGCCTCCTGAAGGCAGACTTGGACTTTTGTTCCCCTTAGGATTGCTGTGCAAAGGGGAGAGAGTCCACTGGTGCCCATCCTTCCCAGTTGGTAAGTCCATCCCCTTGCTGCCCACGACATCAAGGTGTACCTGTTGTAGATGGGATGCTAGCAGCTGCTCAGGGGCACTGTGGCGATGTTCTGCGCTTCCCCGGAGACGTGGAATAGGGGTAAAACCCGAAGTTTTCATCCTCTCTGCTGAAGCTTCCTTTAATGGACTAGCCTCTCTAAGGGAAGCTTCCACCCGGGCTTCTGGGGAACCAGCAACCTTGGAGGAGGCCTCTCCCAGTGGGTGCTCAGAGTCCTGCTGGCTGGATTCAAGAGGTTGGCAGAGCTCACAGTTCTTATGGCCCTCACCTATCATTTGGTCTTGCCTGCTGAGGCAGCAGAAGCGGTTAGGGTTCCTTGGAGGTAGGATTGTCTCTAAATCCGGTTTCTCCTTCTGTTGCAAGAAGTCCACAGGCTCAGAAGCCCGCCGCTGCTCTCCGTTGAGGAGTTGGGCTCTGGAGGCCTGAAGGCTGTCCCGTCTCACTGGAGGTTGAGGTGGGTCTCTGACCATCTTGGATGGTCCTGAGTGGTGGCTGTCCTGTGGGCGGGACGACATCTGCGAGGTGGAGGTAAGATGGCCCCCACTGTTGTGCTGGCTACTTCCTGAGTTCTCAGACACGTTAAAGCGGCCACTGGTGGCTTTAGTTGGGCCCGGGCCTGGTGCCACACAGTCTGCAGAGGGTGGCTCATCTGGCCTGAGGGAAAGGGCACAGTCTGAGGCATTTGAGCTGGCTGAGAAGGAGCTGTAGGCTGAGTCACGTTGGTTGGGGTACACGTTCTGATCATTGGGTAAGAGGTGGCCCTCATAGGTAGCTTGACCTGGTTGCTCCAGGCTCTCCATGCTGCCAATGGAGCTACTTTTCTCAGTGCTACAGTGCCGAGAGAGGGGACACCACTGCACACACACGTCACTGTAAGACACAGAGCACACTAATTAGTTAGCCAAGTCACCAGATCACCGTTCCCTCTTTGCCAGTCTTACCACAGGAGAATGCAGGATAGTTCAGCTATGTCACAAATACAAAGGTTACAGGGCACAAACGGAAAGAAAAAGACATTAGAAAGGAGATTGGCATTGGGACACCACAGGGACATTTCAAAATGGAAGACAAGATGACATATAGGAGAAAGATGAACAAATGTCTCAAAAAAGGGAAATGCCACAGGAATATCAACACTATGTCCTTGCTAACCACAAATCTGAAATTGCTTCTGAACTATCCCTGTACCTCCAAGACAGTATGTGTTCCTCTGCAAGGAAAGACAGTACAGAATATCTGTATTAGAGACAAACCCTGGAGGGCTCAAATAGAGCCAAATCATTTCATAAATTAGTGATTCTCAAACCTGAGTGCACATCACTAGAACATGGAGGGCTTGTTACATTACAAGCACTGGGGCTCCATTACGATTTTGAAAATCATGGGTACCAATAAAACAAGCTCCACAAAATACAAGTGACTTTGAAAAGGTGATTTTCACAAACTCTATCTAGTGGCATAGTCAGGGTTCAAATTCAGGTGTCCTATTCCCATCCCATCCCATCCCATCCCATCCCATCCCATCCCATCCCATCCCATCCCATCCCATCCCATCCTTCTATCCTTATTTCCATTCTATCCTATCCTATCTTAAACTTTTTGTGTTGCTGGAGGCTTGTACCATGATCCTGGATCATGTTAGGCAAGGGACCCACTACTGGACTATATACCAATCTTTTACTGCTTTCATACATTTTTGAATCTCTCTCTCTCTCTCTCTCTCCCCCTCTCTCTCTCTCTCTCTCTCTCTCCCCCTCTCTCTCTCTCTCTCTCTTTCATTCTTCAAACATTTTTGACTCTCTCTCTCCTCTCTCTCTCTCTCCCCCCCCTTCCCTTCCTCCTTCCTTCCATGTAAGCACATGCCCCATGGAACATCTGTAGAGGTCAGAGGAGAACTTTCAGAAATCAGTTCTTTCTACTTTTGAGGCACTGTCTTGTTTACACCACTCTTCATACTCTAGAGTAGCGGACCTTCATGCTTCCTGAAAATTCTCCTATCTCAGTCTCCCATCTCACTGACATAGAAATACTTAGATTGCAGATGTGAACTACTGCATCTAGTTATTTTATGAAAGTTCTAGGAGTTGAACACAGTTTATCAGACTTGGGCAGCAAGTGTTTTTAAGGTGCCGAATCATCTTCCTAGTGTTTCTCCTGCTTTTTTTGATGATAACAATCCTGACTATTCATTGAGGACCAACAATGTGCCAGACACTGCACAATCTTCCATTTTAAGCCAAGTATAATTATTATCCCTTCTTTATATCTGGAGAGGTAAAGAAAACTAAACAGTACAATAAGCTACTAAAGAGGCTAAGCCACAATTGGAACCCGAGCCTCTCTAAGTCCAATGTCTTATCTCCTTTCTGATCCCATCTTTAAGTGGGAAAAACAGTAATAGGTCTGCCATAGTGTTGCTGTGTAGGTGAAATCAGATAATAAATGCAGAGCCCTTGCCAGAGCCCAGCACTTAGCAAGGGTTCACTGGATGGCACTAGCTGCTCTCTCAATTCTTGTTATTGTTATTAATGTCCTCTTTATTACTTGGATTAATACGAAAGTAGTCTTTGCTCACTTCTAAAGTGAAGTCAAACTGGGGAGACCAAGGATCAGACACAATCTTGAATTTTAAGTGCCACTTCCCACACATATAGCCAAACTGAGCCAAGTCATGCCAGTAAATCTCTCCAACTAGAACCTCAGTGGTTGTAGGCTGATCTCAGAAAGGCCATAGCCTAGAAAGTCACAGAAGTTCTGTCAGAGCTGAGACGGCAGTTCATAAGACCTTTCCCAGGTCAGCTCCCCTTTATTTTTGTTCTTTTTCTGGCCCCATAACCACATGGCTCACTTATGCTCAGCACTAGGAGTCTACCAATTTCTTATTGGCAAGGGAACCCACTACCCACAATACTATCTTTCCTGCTGAAAAAAAAAAAAACTACACCTCACTGAAAGAACAGTCAAATCCAAAATGTACTTCTGCATGATCTTCTAGAACAAAACGACCTCTATCCTGAGTTTGTGGCTTCCAATGCCAAAGTCAGTAAGTTGTGGCAAACTCTCTCCTTTGCTTCCCATAGCCACCCAGCATAAACCTCTTCATGAGGGAAGATATGTTCATTGAAGGGAAAAGTCAGCTAAAGATTGCATCTTGGAAGGCTCTGAGTTATAAAAACATAGACTGCGCCTTGAGTAACTGAATAGTAGCAGACAATGGCTAGATCACAGGATTACATTCACCTCCATGAGTCACAGAGTCTCCATTTAGGAAGCTTTTACTCTGTGATGGAGTCAATGAACACTGGAGGAAATCTCTAGTGAGGGGTTCCAGGTAGAAAAGACTGCCAGAACTGCACACTGAGGAACTCCCACATCGTAAGAACTGGGGAAGGAAGAAATAGAGGAAAGAGTGAGAAAGAATAGCTTGTGAAGAAGGGTGAGAAGCAAGGCAGAGTGGTGGCTCACAAGCCAAATGAACAGAGGTAGCAGTACTCTTAGACAAGAACCCAAGGATTCTAGACAGCCATGCCTTAGACTATTATATCAGTCTCAGCTTTAAGTATCCAGTAGGAAGTGGATCAGATCAGAAAAGTGGCCAGGTTGTCCAGTTGCGCACCAGCCCACCTTGAGGGGAGGGTCTGAAACTCACCTTGAGCTGCAACCGGAATGCCAGGACAAACTGAAGGCTTCAGAAGGGAAATGCATGGTGGTGGCCGCTTCAGGGCATCCCTCCAGCAGTTTGGCCACATGCCATGAGTGCGGCCTACTGACAGGGGTGCTTCTCCTACAGCAAGAAAGGGAAAGGAAGTCAACTTAAGGAACCAGCACTGAAATCCCTTCCCAAGCAGCTTCCGCCCCACCCCCTCTTTCCTTTGAAAAATAGAGTATCTTGCAAAGAGTCAGTGTGGAAATCTGAGAGCTCCCACTCTGTTCCATTACTTAAATAATCCCCTTCAGTCTGAGAGTGATTCTCAGACATTGCCAGTTTCACAGGAATGTTTGCTCACAAAGTATCTTAAGCACATGGACTAATGTTAAACACTTAGTAGTTGCTCAATAAACATTTGTGCAACACATGAGAACTACTTACCAGTGAATAGTAAGCCTACCCCATTTCTGAAGAAAAAATACTAATCTGATCAAAAATTTCCCATTTTTCTCTACAGAAGGAATAGGCAAATGATTAGGAAGTCAGAGCAAGTCAACAATGGACAGTGAATTCTCTAATTATTCCCTATTCATGTCACGTATATATGTTGTATGCTTACTATTATGTCATTTACATGTAATTTTAGTGGTACAAGCATGAGCCACAGTCTGTGCCCTTGAAGACTTGCAGATTCATGAGGGAGACAAAGTTCATTGAAATAAAACATAATAAAGACCTTGCAACAGTCAAGGATAAGTCTATCATGAAATTTGAGATACTTGACTCCATAGGCAGAGTAGTATCAAAGAGCCGCAACTTTTGATCAGTGATGATGAGCGCAAAGACAGGCTGACCAAGAAAGCTGGCATTTCAGCAGGCCAGGGAAACAGATGCTAAGATCAAGGCTCCAGATGCAGTCAGAGATTCTGCCTGGTGCTGAAAGCTAAAATCATAACTCTTGCACTGATTTCCTTATTCAAGAACCATTTCAGTCCCATTCCATGCCTGACATGATTAGATGCCACTCCTACAAGTGGGAAAGAGCACGCCTGGGCCCCCTATTGTTAGGAGATAGAGATGACTTATGGGACAGGTTGGTAGGGGCAGCAAGGTTGAAAGAGAACCGAGAAAAAACAATGCCAGAAGGGCCAAGCAGACACTAGACATGAAAAGGACAGATGACAGAGGGGGGAAACACATGACAGAAGGAGGGAAAACTCTTAAAAAGCTTGTGAAGAAATATAAATTAAATAGATAAAAACGAATGCTAGACAGACGACAGTATGAGAGACATGGGCACTAAATAAATATATCACAGGGAGATAAATCGATGATAGACTATTCACTACTTTATTCGCAGGTTCCAGATCAAGCACTGATGGTGCAGACAAGGGCTCCTGTTGTCAACAAGCTACACAGTACCACAAGCTTTCCACTCCCAGGTACAGTGCTAAGCCAAGTTAAGAGAGAGGATTCCAGCATCTTCAGAAATGCAGAAATACAGATGTTCCAGGTACTGCAAGGCCAAGGTCTAAAAAGGGAGTATTGATGAGTAACCCTTTCTGAGACTGCTTGACTGTTAACAGGCCAGACCCTGACAGGAGGCGCAAGAAGGGCAGAGAACTGCTTGTCAAAGGTCACAGCCACAGAGAAGCATCAGTGGTTAAAAGTTATACAGAGGAAAGCCAAGTAAGTTCCTCATTCCCTTTCAAAACACACTGCTCTGATGTGGAACACAGAACACATACAGGGATGCGTAAGGGGCCAGAAGGCCTTTCAAGGCTACACTTGCTTGTACTCTTAGACCCAAAGCTGTGGCTCTGGTAGTCAGTTCTCTGCTTCTGCTGTTCCCTCACAGTCACACGGTAAAACCAGTGTTTAGGAAGCAATTATCTCCTAGTAGAGAGATACATACTGCTAAATCTGTATACCGTGGGTACCTACCATGTGCTGTTTCTAAGCATTGAAACTGTAGTAGGAAACAGGGTACCTATCTATTTTGGGTCCTTCTTCCATATCTAGTAGTCAGCATTGTTTCTACCTTCTTTCTTAGCTATCTAATCAATGCTGAATTCTCCTGTCTTTTCATACGATGTATCTCTGACTTTTCCACCCCCCCCCATTTTTCCACCTTTGCTTTCCCTTTCTCTCCCTCTTTATGTCCTTCTCTCCTCCACTGTGTGACCCTTACAATAGTCACACTATACCTACCTTCTATTCTAGTTCATTCCCTGAAAATACTGTGTTGACCTGCCAGTCACTGTCTTCTTGTTTCACATATAGCCATGGCTTTTAGATCCTACCAGGTTAAGCATCAGGCAAAGTGGGAGCCTTATGCTAATCAAGAACTTTCACTGGCTTCTCTTAGCCTGCCGTGTTTCAAATATAAACTAGATCATACTTTCAGAGTTTCTACAAGATATCTTCTATTACAGCTCAGTATCTCTGCTGTAATTATACGTTGTTATTTTCCTTTTGGCTGTGCTTTTCCTATTCATTTCTAGTAGAATTTATCTAAGGCTCTGATACTGAATTCAAATTGCATGGTTTGAAAGTTCTACTATTTTTGATGAATGACTTCACTTGTCAGAACTATCATTTCCATGGCTTTAAAATGAAGACATCCCTGAGAGTCATCAATTCTTACATATTTATGGAAATGAGTCCATAACGGTATACAAATTAATTCAAATAAACATGAACAATTCTAATTCCATCTCCTCCAAGAATCCTGTCCTAAGTAATTTAGCCCTTACCATTTAGCCCATAGTAACATCCTATTTTGTATTGCTCATCATCATTTCATGCATGCTATCTTTGAGCTACTAACTACACTAAACCAGTAAGAAATGAGACAAAAAGAACTCCAGAATTTTAGATGCATAATCCTATACGAGTCAAACCATCTGAGTTTGTTTTCTTACTTGCAATAGCGAAAAACATTCTCACTTGGCTAAGTTATAGGGATTAAATGATGCAGATCATGTGTCCAGGAAAAGCAGGAAGGATAACAACTGCTCTTAGCTCAACAGTATCTCCAACCAAAGGTGCTTGACCAACTATTGTCGAGGATCTGCTCTATCACTCTTTCTGCACTCTGGAAGGTAACTCACAAAGGCCCAATACTCTAGGCTTTCTCCAGAAGTAGCAAACAAACACAAAGGAAACAGAGGCGGGGTGTGGGAGCTTTGAAGACACTAGGAGAAAAATGAAAGACTGGGAGGAAGAAAATCCTCAGAGAGTTGGAGCTAGAATCAGTGCCACTTAACCATACTTTAGGGGAAAGAGGGAACTATTTTGTAAGGCCTACTATTTGGTCTATTATTTGTGAGATTCCATAGACTTAGCTCATATTTACATTTAAATCCTAGTTTTGTGACCTTAGGCAAGTCATTTTCCTCTGAGTTGCAGGGTTTTCTTCCAGACAGACATGCTGGGACTGGAATCTAGGGTCTTCTGCATATTAGGTATGTGCTCTGTGCCACTGACCTATACCACCAGGCCCTTGAATTACATAGATTTTATAACTCAGGAGTTATGGTCTGGATAAAATGCTGCTCCATGTGTGAAATCAATCAGCATAGTACCTGATACAGATATTTAAAATCTTAACAAACAAAACTAACAGGAACATTTATTGAGCACTCAAGATATATCAGGTACTAACTACTTCATGTACATTGACCGGATTAATCATCACACTACCATCATGTATGAAAATTATTATTACCCCCACTTCCAGATGAAGAAGCAGAGACTTCCAGGATCACATCGTCAGTAACCAAGAGAATCAGGACCAAAACTTAGATTCCTCAGCTCTTTCTAGGATACCACATGACCTCTCCTGTCCCAATGGATCTGCCTCAGAAAGATCATACATCCAAGGCTTGCCATAACTACTCCTTCAAGAAGCAAGCAGAAACGGGAATTCTAGGTAGCTCTGGATTTGAAACCATCCCCTCAAGCAGAGAAAGGGACGATAAGAAATAGGTAGAGATTCAATAAAATTTCAACCATCCATTCTGCAGCTCAGACACACAGATAGGGATGACTCTGATCCTTATCCTTTTTCCCTAAGGTTGCCTTAAATACTATCACTAAACACACTCTATAATTACTTAGCCCAACATTCCTATATTAGGAAGGAACAAAGACATTGAAGAAAGACAGCAAAGGAGAGCCGAAGGGTTGAAGCCAAGGTAGTCACAGCTATTGATTGTACCTACCATGGAAGTTGCTCAGGATGGAGAGATGGCTTAGGAGAGAATGAGGTATTCAGCTACTTGACACTCTCCTCATCAACCACTCCAGTCAGTTTCTTCGCTTAGCTGGGAAAAAATTTGCTGCCTAGATAAGGCCTCCTAGAGTGTCAGGCCAGCAGTCTAAGATCCTGAGTGTCATCCACGGGGCTCAGGCATGGTCAGACTCCTGCTCCAAGAACAGGAAGGCATAGAATGAATGGCAGGGTATGCCTAGCAGCCTATTTGGACTTTGCTGGCGTGACAGCCTTAGGGAATGGCAGGCAATGCTAATGGCTGGATAGGAATGAAGACGCTGGCTGCTCCAGGAACCAGCCAGCACCCTAGTGGCAAAGGAAAGGAGTCAAGGCAGTTCTAGCAGCATAAACAGCCCCCCTGTTCCTGACTCCTGCCTCCTCTGGGCCCTGGCCACCCCCTCCACAGCTCAGAGGCCAATAAGGAAGCTGGGCCCCCAGCCACTGCTAGAACTCAGGAAAGGAGCAAGGAAATGATGTTTGGGAAAGATAAAGCGAGTGTCTAAAAAGAATTTTTAAAAATACACGTAACTGAGAGAGAAAAATACGCCAGACACACACACTTAAAAGAATTCCTGTGCTTCCTGGGCTGAGTTGACCCCACCCAGCCATCTCTGCAGGTCCTTGGGACTCCAGAAAAAGGAATGCTCAGAGCAACGAGGGTTCACAGCCTCCGGGTCTACATGATTTCACAAAGCTATGAGCCAGCACCTTAGACATTTTTAAGGGGAAAGTCCTGCCGAGAACAAAAGTCTGCAGATATTCTGTGCTTTTCCCTCGCAAGAGGCAATGAAGAATCTGCTCCTTTCCAAAGGAAACTTACTTCACACCAAAGACTCCAACTCCTGAACAGGTGTCCACTACAGTGTTAGAATACTGGCATTCAGGGTCAGCTTCCCTAGATCTGCCACAAATTTAGTCTGACCTCTGGCAAATCCTCTTTGTGGGGTTTCTTCTCTGAAAATCAAAATGATGAATTCTATGATCATGAGTAGCTCCAGCAGCTATAGCATAATGTAATGGGCACAGGCCCAAGCCTGATGCTCATAATGGTGTCCTGCTGGCCTGTGCTGGCCAGAACCCAGAACAATCCTACATAAGTTTTTTTGTACCCCTAAGCCAAGACCAAGGTATCAAAACTTAATTTATCTTGTGACAGTGTAGTGAGGGCTTTCCCGTCATAATTCTCCTGATCCCTCCTCCAGTTTCCCTTGGCCTTTGGCTCCAATTCCAGTAATTTATGGCCCCTGCAAGGGCTTACGCAAGCTCCCTGAGGACAAAAACTATGCGACGGCCTTTCCTCTCTGGGGAAATAAGGCTCGGCGGTCCCTTCCTCTCTCTTTCCTCTGTAACTCATAGGGAAGTTTGAGTTAACGTTGCTCATCAAACTTACAAAGGTACCACTGTGGGGCTATATGCCTGAAGGTTTGTGGGGTACATAGATCTGGTTTAGAACCTTAACTCCATTCATTTCTTTCTGGCTGTTTGACTAAGAGCATATCACAGAACATCAGTTTCCTTGTCTGTAAAATACACCTGACATGTGACAGGCACTTTATAAATGGTTTGTTATCAATATTAAGCTGAACCAAAAATAACAAAGTGAACAGTACTATTAGTAGCACTAAAACGGATTTCTTCTACTCAAACGGAGATTAAATTGATAGGACTAGTCAACAGATGGCTCAAAGCCAAATCTAGTATTCTTAAGAAGCATTTGTCAAACTTTCTTACATATGGGGGGCTGTAGACAAGGAAGCTGTATGTCTTGTTAGAATGTAGACTCTGGTTTAGCAGGTTTAGAGCAGAGATCAGGCTCTGGCTTTGTAAAGAGCTCTGGAGTGATGTAGTTATTGCTGCTGTGATAACTACACTTGAAGTTGAAATATATTAAAAAATAATCCCTAGTCTCCCCCCCCCAAAACACACAAACAGTTTCTCTGATATCAGTATTCAGACCTGGGTGACTAAGCTTTCCTAGTGTTTTGGCTGACAAGTATTTTCCTCTTTCAATTCAGTAAACCCTGGCCCATATAAAATGCTTAATTAAAAAAAAAACTTAGTAAGTTCTACTAAGACTCATTTCTGAGCAAAATAAAGAATAACTATTTTGACAGCAATCTGACACCCATAGGAAGTCAAGTGA
The DNA here is from genome assembly GCA_023101885.1 of Typhlomys cinereus. Taxonomy (NCBI): domain Eukaryota; kingdom Metazoa; phylum Chordata; class Mammalia; order Rodentia; family Platacanthomyidae; genus Typhlomys; species Typhlomys cinereus. Next base: position 193,171 of record JALPQD010000891.1, read on the forward strand.
GACTGAGGAAACATTGACTAAACGACTAGAATGACAAGGACAGATTGAGACAGGAAAGAGTAAGGGTAGGAAGACTATCCAAGAAGAGGTGATAGGCAAGGTATATACAGGCAAAGAATTCTTGGAAAACTAAAGGTAATAAAACATCTTGAGCAAAAGTTTAGCCAGTTTGAAATTTTGTTTAGAAACTAGGATGGTGGAGAAAGAAACTGCCAGTTACAGGAATTCCAGGTAATAGGAGCAAGTTTTACCTATGCTGGGGCCTTTGAGGATGACTGCTTCTTTCCCAAGAGCTGAGAGGACAAGAACTTGGCAAGGGGTGGGAGGACAATGGGTGCATGCAGAGAGAAGAGGCAGATCACTCACAAGTCGGCTCCAACAAGAATGCTTCCAAAACTTATGAGTGACAAGGAACAATTCTGTGGGAGCTAATCTCTGCTTACCCTAGTCAGTTATGAACCTAATATCTTTTCACACCATCTGTCCTTGGTCCTGGTTCACTGACTTGAGTGACATTGGATGGAAACAGACAATCAAAAATGGAACTTGGCTCTATTACCCAGAGAAAAAAAGAAAATGCAAGCCCTATTACTTGGGGGTTGTGCTTAACCTGATGTCTGGACCATAATGTAGAATGGGCTCTTTCCTTTATTGCGTTTGCACAAGATGCACAGAAGAGTGTCCTTAATTTGCTGTTTACTTTCTGTCACTCTTCTAAGCTTCCCCCCAAATGCACATTCCACCTGCCCTTCATGAAGAAGCCTAAGTAAATTCTGGCCCACAGGGCAGGAAAGGAAACCTGCAGAAGGGTGGAGGTGGGGGCCACATAGAACAATGGATGGCTTGTTTATCTCACAGAGGAGGGGAAAAGCTACTTGGTCACCACTGAGGGAACTTCCCCCAGCTAACTGCTGAGTGGAGATGCTTGTAGCCCAGTGATCCAGAGTCCTTACTAAGGATCAAAACAAGGGGGTAGTGTATGGTGTGTGTGTGTGTGTGTATGTGTGTGTGTGTGTGTGTGTGTGTGTGTGTGTGTGTGTGTGTGTGTGTGTGTGTGAAAAATAAGTTCTTATTTTTTTTTCTGAAACAAGGTCTTAATGTAGTTCTTGTTGACCTTAAAGTCCAATCCTTCTGACTTAGCTTTGCAAATACTAGGATTGCATACATGTGTCAACATGTCTGACTATATGTATGATTTTAAGGGAGAACTTTCCGTTCAATGACTATGTCATCAGTTTGAAGCAGCTATAATCTGGGTAATCTGGCAGACAGGCACATTTTGGAGAAGAGGATTTTAGTACCTAGTTCTGTCTTCCCCAACTCCTCTCCTCGCCTCTCTGAGCAGCAAAGACTATTAAATCAGCTAGATCCCTGTCTCTATCTTCTGTCATGAGATCTATCTCTTGTGATAGACCCAGGGTAGGAAATAGGATAGAAGGAGAATGTTGGGGTGAAAATATTAGAGTATGTATATTTAAGAAGGTGGTTTGGACTTTCAAAAGAGAAAGCAATAACTTTCTGACTCGGGCCACTATACTTGACTTTATGCCTCACACTGGAATCTTTAAATAATGTAATATAACTTTTTTTCTACAGAAATCTGCAAGGGAATAAGTACAAAGGTGACCTGTGAAAACGTTTCAAGTTCAAGGGACTAGAAATATGCCTAGAAGTTTAGAAACAGCGTATTATAATTCTCATGTATCCTAAGGAACAATTTGTAGTTTTTATATATGGAGTCTGATGAAATGTATATCCATCATAGTCTGTCTTCTGTCAGTGATCCTAAAAGCAATGAGGTAGACAGAACATTTCTTTAGTTTCTAGAAGGAAAAGGAGCAAATAAAATAACTGAATAATGAAAGAGGATATTTTCTTCCCCCTATATACACAAAAGCTGAGGGCATGACATGAGGGGGCTCAGAGAGATTTCAGAGGAAATAATGGAGTACACAAGGTACCATCTGACCCAATGCATGTTCATAAAGCTTCTGCAAGAATGCACAACTGCCTAAACCAACACCCAAAGTGATAACAGCAGTGGTGGCAATTAGTCTAGATATGGTTCCTATTAGTAATATTTATAATATTTATTGGGAAGAAGACCTGAATATTATAAATATTCCTTTCTTCCTCTTTTAGGTCCATTATATCATTTAGTTCATGCTAGAATTGGAAAATAGCACTTTTCTAGATGTCTGACAAGTTTTCCTCAGTGTCAAGGTATAAAGTCCTTAAAGCTAACTATAGCCATTTCATGAGTCATCTTCAATACTAAAAACATAGAGCACTAGGACAACAGAAAGGAGCCTAATAGAAATATTAGAACCTATCCACTCTGTTTTGAGCAAGTCTGATGAGGAGGAAAGGCCAACATTTAGCAGAACTGGAGCCCCACAAGAAAGAAAGATATTAGTAGAGATGAGGTAGGTTTAAAGACTAGATCATGGAATTTTTCAGAACAAAAGGAAAATAGTTTGAATTCTGTTATCAGAGAAATAGGAGATTTTGAAGTTGGTAAACATGTAAGCATTTTGATGTACATTTTATAAAGATCTCATTTGGCTGATACATCTGGACATCTGGAGGGGGAGGCAAGACTGGAAGGCAGGAAGTAGTTTGAAAAGCTCTTGTAGGTAAGAGAGAATGGTAACTCACCATTTTCATGGTGGAAGTGAGCAAAGGAAAATAAGTTGAGCTTGAAATTTTTTTTGCACTGTATCTGTTGACAGACTGAATGTGTAAAGTGAAGGAAAAAGAATAAATATGACATTGATGTCATCTGGAGCCTCTCTATTATGGTCTTAGCACAGTAGTTATTCTTGAAACTGAGTCATTAGTAGCTCTAAAAAAAAGAGGTTGGCAGTTGACAGCATTATTTCATCCAAGTATTGAAGGAGGTTCTCACTGTATTTAAGAAGCTTACAAAGGCATTATGGGACATGCCAAAAGGAAGAAGATATAATCCCTGTGCTCAATGAACTTATCATATAATGGAGAGCTGAAGAAAAAAAACTTTAATAAACACTAAATAGGCCAGAAAGCCAGAAGTATCAGACAGAAAAAAAAATAACAAAAGGAAGAGTTCAACAGAAAGCATAGGGATAGTTGAAATTTGGAAGACTTGGCATTTCATCTGGAAAAGACTGAAAGAGTCTTTTATGAATAAAAGTGGGAAAGGCAGAGATACGCTGATGAAAGAACACAATTTATATAAGGCACATGGAAAGTGAACTTACAATGGTTTGAGAACATGGGATGCCTTGAGTGCCAGATGAAAGCACTGGCTTTATGTAATCCCATAGTCAAGAGACAGACCTTCGAAGTTCCAAAGTCGGTGAGATATATGATGCATGTAAACATTTCATGAAGATGTTCTCTAAGCCACGAGAGGATAGATTGTATAGATAAAAACTATAAGTGAAGCATAGAGAAGTGGATAGTCCAGTGTAGTAGGCAAAAATAAATGCTCCACACAGGACAAGAATCAACAGGTATGCTTAAACTGATCAAATAGTGAGGAGAGGGAGGGATGGTTGGGAAGTACTTAGGGGGAGTGGTAACACTACTAACCTAGATAACAAAGTTGAGAGAAGGACTCAACTTCAGGAGACTGAAGTTTTATTTCAGATATGAGCTTGTCGTGTTAGAAAATTGTGTAGGCTGACCTGCCCAGCCAGCAACAAGGTAGGATATGAATATGTAGCTACTACTCTCCACAGAGATGAGGCAACCATAGCTATTGTAGCGGATGTGATTGTCAGCGATCAGTGTATGTGAAAAAAGGCCTGACGGCAGATCTCTACAAAACAGCTATACATAGGCAGGAGAAAAGGAAGATAGATAAGAGTAAAGCATCACTTTCAATGATGTCACTTTAATTTTTAAAAAAGTTTGGCCTGTAGTCAGAATGGCTATTGTTAAGAAAACAAACAACAGCAAATGCTGATGAGGACGTGAGGGAAAGGGAACCCTTAGATGGCTAATGAGAAAATAAATTTGCAAAGCCACTTTGAAAACCTATATGAAGGATCCTCAAAAAACTAAAATAAAACCATCATATAATCCAGCTATACTATTTTTGTGTAATACTTGAAGAAATCTAAGACAACATACCACAGAGATATTTTTACATCTTTGTTCACTGAAGCATGATAGCCCAAATAAGGAATTAACCTATGTTAATGGTTAATTGCTTTCATAGCATGTATTGTAATAGTAAAAAGTCTAAATCAAAAGATCAGAACATCTATTAAAAGAAATATACTTCGCATACTATAAAACTCAGATGAATGGATAAAGTATGGTATACATATAAAATGGAGTTTTATTCTACCATAAAGAAAAATGAAATCATGTTATTTGTTGGAAAACAGATGCAACGAGTCAGATGTAAAAAGACAAATATCATGGTTTTTCTCATTCATAAACCATAGATTTCTCCATAGACATATAAAAGTTAATATATATATTAAAAGAGAAGGGAGACTAGGGGGAAGAAGAGGAATAATGGGAGGGAATAAAGGAGAACTGGGAATAAAAGGAATGAATCAGCATAAAGTTAATGTGTTTGAAGTACATGATATATTCGAAAGAAATAGTTTATATGAAATTCAATACTATGTATAATGCATATATGCTAATTAAAAGAAAAATAAGTATTGGAAAGTCTGTATGGGAAAAGACATTCTTATATATTGCTGGGTTGGAATAGAAGTAGATACACATTTGCTGGAGGAAAATTTTCCATGCTGTTGAGAGACTGAAACTGTCTCTTCTGTGCTCACTCTGGCTGACATAAACAAACACTGAAACAATTTTGAGATTAGATGGCCCCTGCACAAGGATAATATGCAAATTTATGAAGTGCTCCATATTTTTGAGAATTAGTGATAATGGGTTCACAATCTTATGAATATATTACAAACCACTATGTACTGGAGGCAATAAGTTTTATAGTATGTAAAGTATATTTCTTTTAATAGATGTTCCGATCTTTGATTTAGACATTTTAGTTTACAATTATATGCTAAGAAAGCAATTAGAGATATATACATTTATTTTGCAAGTGTCATCCATTACAAAGTTATCTATAATGTTAAAATTAGGAATATCCTAAGTGCCCAACATTTAAGAAGATAAACAAAATAGTGAACACTTACATAAGTGACTTTGGGCTAGGCTCAGTAAAATGCTTGCCACACAGAATGAAGATCTAGGTTTGGTTCCCTGGCAGTGATAAAGTCAAGCAAGGCAGCACATATCTGTAATCTCAGTGTTTTGGGAATGGAGACAGGTCTGGACCTCACTAGCAGCTAGAAGTAGTGAGCTCTGGCTTCAGTAATACAATTTGTCCCTCCAAAAATAAATTGGAGACTCATTGAGGAAGACACCCATTATCAATCTGGCTTTCATCACACACACACACACACACACACACACACACACACACACACACCAATGGGAACATATAAATGTAAATATACTTCATATGTACCAACAAAAGGTTTACAATACAATCATAAGTGAAAAAAACTGGATCTAAACTTGAATCAGGACAGGCGAGATAGCTTAGTGGATAAGACACCTGCTTACAAAGCTGATGACCTGAGTTTCATCCCTGGGATTCCTGGAAGTCCAGGCAGTGAAAAGATAGAACTGATCTCTAAATTATCCTCTGACCTCCATCAGTGTGTCATGGGGTCCGTGCACACGTTTTCTCATTCTTTAATGAACAAATACATGGGAGACATTCGTTGGTTACTCCTTTCTGCCTGCGGCCGCGGCCAAGAAAACATCGTGGAAGGCTCTCATCTGCCCGCCGTCACGTGGAAGTCAGAGTCTCGCAAGGAGCCCCAACAGCTTCGGGAGCTCTTCAGCGGAGGACTGAGCTTCGAAATGACTGGTGGGAGTCTGAGGAGCCGCTTTGAGCAATGGGGAACGCTCACCGACTGCGTGGTCATGAGAGATCCAAACACCAAGCTCCAGAGGCTTCGGGTTTGCTACAGATGCCACGTGGAGGAAGTGGATGCAGCGTGAATGCAACCACACAAGGTGGATGGAAGAGTTGTGGAACCAGAGAGCGCTGTGTCCAGAGAAGATTCTCAAAGACCAGGCGCCCACTTTACTGTGAAAAAGATCTTTGTTGGTGGCATCAAAGAAGACACCGGAGAACATCACCTACGAGATTCTTTTGAGCAGTGTGGGAAAATCAAAGTGATAGAAATCATGACGGATCGAGGCAGTGGGAAGAAGGGGCTTTGCTTTTGTTACCTTTGACGACATGAGTCCGTGGATAAAATTGTCATTCAGAAATACCATACTGTGAATGGCCACAACTGTGAAGTAAGAAAAGCCCTTTCGAAACAAGAGATGGCTAGTGCTTCATCTAGCCAGAGAGGTCGAAGTGGTTCTGGAAACTTCGGTGGTGGTCCTGGAGGTGGTTTTGGTGGCAATGACAATTTTGGCCGAGGAGGAAACTTCAGTGGTCGTGGTGGCTTTGGTGGCAGCCGTGGTGGTGGAGGATACGGTGGCAGTGGGGATGGCGATCATGGATTTGGTAATGATGGCAGTTATGGAGGAGGCAGCCTTGGTTACTCTGGAGGAAGCAGAGACTATGGAAGTGGTGGGCAGGGTTATGGAAACCAGAGCACTGGCTATGGCGGGAGTGGCAGCTATGACAGCTATAACAACGGAGGAGGCGGAGGAAGCTTTGGTAGTGATAGTGGAAGCAATTTTGGAGGTGATGGAAGCTACAACGACTTTGGCAATTACAACAATCAGTCTTCAAATTTTGGACCTATGAAGGGGGGTAACTTTGGAGGAGGGAGCTCTGGCCCCTATGGAGGTAGAGGCCAATACTTCGCCAAACCATGAAACCAAGGTGGCCGCGGCGGTTTCAGCAGCAGTAGTAGCTATGGCAATGGCAGAAGGATTTAATTTGCTGCCAGGAAACAAAGCTTAGCGGGAGAGGAGAGCCAGAAAAGCGACAGGAAAGCCATAGGTTACAACAGATTTGTGAACTCAGCCGAGCACAGTGGTACTACAAAGAAGATATGTTTTAGACAAGACTCATGTGGATGGGCAAAAAACTCGAGGACTGTATTTGTGACTAACTGTATAACAGGTTATTTAACTTCTGTTCTGTAGAAAGTGTAAAGCATTCCAACAAAAGGTTTTCATGTAGACCTTTTTTTTATCCATGCTGTTAATCGCTAAATGTAATAGTCTGATTATGACGCTGAATAAATGTCTTTTAAAAAATACATTGTTTAAAAGTTGAATAAAACAACACTCCCAATTTTAAAATACGCACAAAAGGTTAGATGTAAATATGTTAATGTTTTATCAGTGGATATTTATCCATATATGGTATAATTAAGGATCATTTTCTCTTTCACACTTTGGAAACTTTTTCCAGTTTTCTATACTATGCACATACTTTATGAACAAGAGGTTCTTGGACTGTCAAGGTGGATAAGCATGTAAAGGCAACTTCGCACAAACCTGGTGACCCGAGTTTGATGCCTGGAAGTTCACAATAGACTTTCTAAAGTCATAAAGCTGTCTTCTGACTTCCACTCATGAGCACAGTGGTATGTAAGGTATTTCTCTCTCCTCTCTCTCTCTCTCTCTCTCTCTCTCTCTCTCTCTCTCTACCACACTTCACTAAATGTTTTCCTTTGCATGTAAGAAGATCATCTTGTTTTTATTTGGGAGATAGGTGTTGGGGATTCATACATGCAAAGTACTAGCCATTCTAGTCAGACTTCGCCTGACAGATTTCTTTTTGTAACATTAACACTGAGAATTCTTCTTTGCTGAAAGATAATATCAAGGCTGGAGAAACAAAGGAGAGTTTGAGAGGAGACACAGCAGATTAAAGGGTGAGGACAAGTCAAGTTTAGTATTGGAGCCATGCCAATTCATTATGGACTAGGTGGGAAAAAGGTGAGTGAAGAAGGAAAAACTCATGGGAGGTGGTATCAAGTATGATTTGCAAAACTGTCTAACTGTTGATACTTTCACATGATATTTGCATTTCATAAAGAACTTTCATAGACATATCCCATTCAATATTTCCCATGACCTCATTCGTTTTGCTTTAGAAAAATAGAAAATCAGCTTAGAGAGGTGAACTAAATCACTGAAGACTTGAATGTGAGTTTCTTTGGTTCTAAATTCTTCTGGCTTTCTCATAAACAGCAATATGCAGCATTTTATTTTCTAAATATCATCCTCAGTGTCTCTTGGGAGTGTATCAGAAATAGAATTCCCAAGGATCTGACTCAGTCAGACCTGCTGAATCAGAAACTCAGGGGCGAGGGCACCAAGCTGAGTTTCTACCAGCTCTCCATGTGATTCTGATGCATGTTCGTATGTTCAAGTTTGAAACCAACACACATTTTAGATCAGATATTCAAATTGCTTCTTCAATATACTGGTGATGGCTGTTGGCTCCTGCTGCTTAGACATATGTGAAATCTTATCTTCTAAGGTTAGCTGAGAGATTCCGTCTGCTTTCTGTGCTAAGTACATGAAAGATAGCAGCTGCTTGAGAAGTGTGTGGCCTCCAAAGGTAGTTATATACTTTTTCTTTTTTACAGTGAAGAAGTTTTCGACACTAAGAAGGCAATTCCTGGGTCACAACTGTCTTTTTCAGAGAGACATATGGATGTTGAGTAATTTCCAATTATATGCCTCCCCTGGTTCAACAACATTTTGGATGAGACCATGGAAAATTTCACAGTCTGAGGTATTTATGCTTACAAACCTGTAGTTCATGAATATTTCTAAATCCCTGGTTTCCTTTTCTATTAAAAATTAGCTAACAAACATAAATTTTATATATTTATGTTGATGATTTATATATGTAAATATTAGTATGCTTGAATTAAATTAATTAATGTATCTATCACCTCATATAGTTAATATATTTTGTGTTTGCATATGAGAACATTTAAGACCAACTTTATTAGCCCTGTATAATAGCACAAACTTGTAAACTTAGGACTTGGAGGGCTTTGGTAGGAAAGCTTTGAGTTTAAAACCAGTCAGGGATATACAGTGAGAACTTGTCTAAACAATGTTATCCTATAAGAATCTAAAACAACAACAACGGCAACAAGCTCAGGACACATTCATTGCTAAATTCTATAAGACCTTTAAATAACACCAATGCTCCTCGAATATTTAATGAAATAAAAATGAAAGGAATTCATTTTATAAAGTCAAAATCATGCTGATACCCAAATCATATAATACAACAAAAAAGAAAATCATACCTCAACATGAATGATACTCACATACATGCCCCCACCTACATGCCAACATGCACACACGGCACATGAAAAAAATCCTATATACCACTTTCCTCAAGCAATGCAGACAAAAAAATTCTCAGTAAAACAAAGGATTATGCAACATGACCAAGCTAATTTTATTCAAGAGATGCAAAGATGGTATAACACATACATCAATAAAGGAAATAAAGCAAATAAAGACAGTAATGACACAATCATCTGAACAGATGCAGGAAAAAACCTCTGACAAAGTTTAACAATAATTTATTACAAAAACTCTGAAGAAACTAGAAACATATAGGATATAACTCAACATACTCAGGGACATCTGCGGAAGAGGGGGCGGTAAGATTGTAAGAGCAAAATGATGGGAGGAGCAATGATTTGCAAGATTCTCCACACAAGTTAGGGCCGAAGCAATCATAATAGGACTTTGCATGCCCTGCGCCATGTCCATCACACTATTGACCTCACAAAGTCTAACATCGGCTAAAGGCACCAAGATCCTTGGAGGCAAGGGATTGATGGCCACAGAAGTGTTCCTATGCTTAAGGGGAACACGAGAAAGGGTTCAGGGAAATGCCACTGGGTCCTTTTATGTCATCGGAAAGGAGGACCAAGAGGAGAGTTAGGCATACACAATAAAGGACTCTCTGGGAATTGGGGGGGAGGCACTGGGAGATGGGGAGGGAGGGAGGGGGAGGGGGGTTCCGGGGGAGGGGGGGAGGGAACTGGTCTACCTATTAAGTTTGTATGAGCGGAAATAATAATAAAAAATGTTTAAAAAACATATTCGGGCTACATATGATGAAACTATAACTAATATTATACTAAGTTGGAAAAAAATGAAATACTCTTCTCTAAAATCAGAAATTGGCATTTGTTTTCCCTGCACTTATTCAATATAGTGCTTGAAGTGCTAATCAGAGGAAAAAGTAAAGAGAAATAAAGGGGTAAGAATCGAAAACGAAAAAGTCAAATTATCCCTATTTTCAGATTAAATGATATTATGCTGAAAAGACTCTAAAGACTTCCACAGAAAAAGTTCAAGATCTGTTAAATACATTTAGTAAAGTACAAAGATAAAAATCAACTATAAAACCCAATAGTTCTATTTGCCATTAACAAATATTTTGAAACAGAAATAAAAATAATCTTTCATTACACCCTCAGAAAAATATGAGGAATAATCCTAACTAAAGAGGTAAAGACTCTACAATGAAAACTTTAAAGCAATGAAAAAATAAACTGGCTATGATACTAAGAGATAGGAAGATTTCCTGTGCTCCAGGGTCAGAAGAAATAATATCGTGAAAATGGCTATATTACTAAAAAGTTGAATACATTTTAATGCAATCCCCACTGAAATTCAAATGAAATTGTTCACATCATTGGTAAAATGAATCATAAAATTCTTATAGCTGAAAAAGAGACCTCAAACAACCAAAGCAATCTGGAGCAGAAAAAAACACTGCTGGAAGTATCACAATACCTGATTTTATATCGTACTACAGAACTATAGTAACAAAAAAAGCACAGTACTGGCATAAACTAGACATATAGATCAATGGAATAAAACAGAAGGCTTAGAAATAAATCCATGCAGCTAAAATCACTTCATGTTTAACAGAGATGCCAAAAGATACATTTGAAAATAAGCAGATTCTTCAACAAATAGTGCTGGAGAAAATGGATATCCACATGTTGAAGCAAGAAACTAGACCGCTCTCACTTTGCATATAAATAAATTCAAAATGGATCAAAGACATTAATCGAAGACCTGAAACTTTGAAGTTGCTAGAGGAAAATGCTGGCAAAATACTCTAAGATATAGGCATTGGCAAAGGCTTTCTCAAAAGGACTGCAATAATTTAGGGAAAAAAAATCCTAAGAATTAACAAATGTGTTCACATAGAATAAAAATCCTCCAGCACAGCAAGTAAAACAATCAGGAGAAGGACAGACAGAATACAGAAGAAAAATTTTGCCAGCCATAAATAGAATGAGATCAATGTCTAGAACCTATAAAGAACTTCAGAAAGATCATCTAATCAATAAATGGACAAATGAATTGAAATATGATGAAAGTAGAAAGGAAGACTATTGTTAGGATGATGGAGACTAGTGTATAACAATGGTAACAGGGACATAATATGATAAAAAATAATGATATACATATATGAATAGCTATAATGAAATCCACCATTTTGTACATCATATATATATGTATACAATTTATAAATTTTATTGTATTGGTATATATTAATTGGATGAAACCACAAATTTTATCGTGTCATTTTCATACACTATTTTTCCATTTTCACATGTATGTATGTGTAGTGTATATGTGTGCACATATATGTATGTGTATGTGGGTGCACTGTGAACACTTACTAGCAGAGAGGAAGCTTCCAGTTTAGTTTCAGCTTAATTTTTCTGTGTCCAGTATCCAAAGTCTGTGGTTTCTTCAGCCATAGGCTCTTCCTGTCTAGTTCTCATGGGAATCTAAAAGCAATGATAATAACCTGCAATGTTTTGGGAAACCTGGAGAATTCCCTGGCCAATAACTCATAGGGATGTATCCCACACCTTACACTAGGATTGGATTTGAAAATCTATGACTTTTGATAGCATCTTTAACCACCCATACAGAGTACTTTCACCTACAAATACCATAGAGGATCAGCAAAATAGTCCAGTTATCCTCTGACTTCTACTCATGTGCCATGGTATGCATGAACACACCATTTCACTCTCCCCTGTCATTCTCTTTCAAATAAACAAATAAATGTTTTTAAATGAGCATGTAAAATAAAAACAAATAAATAAATAGGCATGTATTACATATCCATGGAATAAAGTAGAAGACCAAAATGTAAGTATATGCAATTACAGTCATCTGATTTTGACAAATAGGAAAAATATAGCATCTTTAACAAATGGTACTGAAAAACTGGATTAACTACATATAGAAGAATGAAACTACCAGTGTTATTTCATAATGAAACTGCTAGAAAAAAAACAGTGCTGGAGGAATCCTATCTCAACAACAACAACAAAAAGGCCATATATGATTAATCTATAGGAAATATCATCCTTAATGGAAAAAAACTAAAAGCATCCCTAGTCGGATGTGGAACAAGACAAGGATATCCATTTTCACTTTCCTGTTCAATATAGTACTTGACATTCATGCCAGATCAATAAGGGAAGGAAATACAATGGATACAAATAAGAAAAGAAGAAATTAAGGAAACACTATTTATGAATGGTGTTATTCTACATGTCAAAGACCCCAAATCCTCCACTAAAAATATCCTAGAAGTTATTTGTGGCAAGCTATAAAATCAACACACAAAAGTTAGTAGCCTTGTCAGACACCAATGACAGACAGAGAAAAAAATAAGGGAGAAAAAATCCCATTCACTAATGCTTCAAAGAAAATAAAATACTTTGGAATAAAGTTAACAAAAGAAGTAAAAATGTATAAAATGAAAACTTTAAAACACTGAGAAAAGAAATTAAGAATGACATCATAAAATGGAAAATAACTCCCATGAAATGGATCAGTAAAATTAACTGAAAATAACCATCCTACCAAATGCAATCTAGAATCGATGCGATCCACATCAAAGTCCCAATGGTATTTTTCACAGACATTGGAAAAAAATATAAAAATTCATATGGAACCATAAAAGACTCTGGATAGCATAAACAATCCTATGCAATAAAAAAATCAACTGGAGGGATTACCATACCTACCTTCAAGTCATACAAAAAGCCATAATACTAAAAACAGCATGATACTGGCATAAAAACACATACTAATCAATGGAACAGAATTGAAGACCCAGAAACAAGCTCACATGCCTACAGCTACATCATTTTTACAAAGGAATCAAAAATGTACAACAGGAAAAGACAGTATCTTTAATAAATGGTGCTAGGAAAATTGCATATCTATATGCAGAAGAGTGAAAAACGAATAGTCAGCCAATAAAAAAAAATCAATTCCAGATGAATCAAAAAAATTCAATGTTAAATTTGCAACTCTGAAACTTCTAGAAGACAAAATAGAGCCAATGCTTTAAGACACAGGCTTAGGAAAAATCTTTCTAAAAAAGACCTTGTGTGCATAGGAACTACATGCAATAATTGAGAAGTGGGTGTACGTTCAATTAAAAAGCCTCGGCTTGGCAAAAGAAACGGTCCTCTGAGCAAAGAGGCAGCCCACGGAGTAGGAGAAGAATCTTTTGCAAAGGGACTAGTGTCCAGAATATATAAAGAACCTGCCCAAAAATTAAACAAAAAAAGCATACTACCCTATTTTAAAAATGGACTAAGGAACAAAACTGAACATTTACAAGAGAAGAAATACAAACCTTAAAGAAATATCTAAAAAATGCTCAATATCCTTAGTCATCAGGGAAATGCATGGGTAGGGGGATGCATGGGTAGGGAAGGGACAATCATCCTGAAAGTCACACAACGAAGCCACATGGAAACCCCCAACATCAATATCCTACTCAAAAAATCAATTAAAGCAAAACACACACACACACACACACACACACACACATATGAACATCTTGACTGAAGATACTCTATGCAGGGATACTGAAATAGCCAAGAATTAGAGATTGCAGAAACTACCTTTCTCTTCAAAGGCACGAAGTGTCACACAAAACCCCCAAAACCAAGTATAAGATACTTATTTATGAGCTGTTAGTCACAGGGTTCCTTGAGACTCCCAAAGCATTATGGGTTATTGCCATAGTTTAGGGTTATTCACCAGAGCCGGACAGGGAGACCCTATTATTGAAGACAACATACACCTCAGTCACAGAATGAAAACATCAAGTTGGAAGTGACCTGAAAACTTACTCCTCACAGGCTAGCTGTCACTTACAGAGGTGACATGCAAAAATCATCAACAATTTTACTCAGCAAGGAACTCTGTGAGCTTCACGATTCTGCCTTGTAAGAGGCACATTTTGGTGCAATCATAGCATGAGTGTAATGGGAACAAGCAACTTTTCTCTGATTGTATTACACTGACTCAGGGAAAACCAATGCCTGGGCACTGCAAGTCCACCTGAGAGCCCTTGGAGGAGAGAGCTCATGCCCTAGAATAGAATATATGGTTATCATCCCACAAAGCAAAACACACTGCCTTCAGAACACTTATCTCTAAGCCCATTAAAAACAATGTAGATCTCATTTGTAGCCAAGAGTTTTTTCAATGTAAATTGGTCACTACAGAGAACTATAACTCTTTTAAGGGCAGAAGTGACTGAGGAACATTCAACAATAAATAGGTCATAGAGCTCGCTTATCTTCCCATGCTAAAGTTCAGGGTACACCATGGAGCAGAGGAGAGAAAGAATGTCACATTAGAGGGAGGAACATCAACACATAATACCTCATATTCATAAAGCCCATACAACCATGAACACAATGCAACCAAGTCTACCTGCAAGCACATGACCTGCATAAGATGGGGCCCAACAGCATGTAATGAACAAAGAAGGAATTCAGTTGGCTGGGCCCCACACAGAGTGATCACTGGTGATGAAAGCTGCCCAGAGAAAGTAGTCCCCAAGTCATCAGTGATACCCTCACTGAAATACTGCCTAAGAACAGACTCTGTGGGACATATATACAAGAAGGGACAGTGGGGTGGGAGGGAAGCTTGTTTGGAAAAAGTCTGCCAATGGGAAGAGGGACAAAATATGGTATGATTTGAAGAGGGAGAATAATGCAAAATACATCCTAATTATAAATAATTTAAATTTTAAAAAAAGAGCACGAGTCTTTGATCTCTTAATTGGTTTACTTTATCTGGGACCACCTATCCATTAAATACAGTGTTAAAACCACTGTTAATTGAGTTTTGATTTTGTAAAAATAAAAATAATAATAATAGTGATGATGAAACTAGGTCTTATGTCTTATCTTGCCTAAATATCAACTCCAAATAGATCAAAGATCTCAACATAATACCTGAAATGCTGAAACTGCTAGAGAAAAGTGAAGGAAGTACACTGAAAAGTTTTTGGCACAGGTAAAGACTTTCTCGGTCATAACCTAGTAATCCAAGACATAAAGTGAACAATTGACAAATGGGACCTCAGGAAAGTAAAAAGCTTTTGTACAGCAAAGGAAATAATCACAAGTAAAGAAGCAGTATACAGAAGGAGAAAAAAAAGATTGTCAGCTGTATGTCTGACAGATGATTAATAAACAGAATATACAAAGAACTCAAAAAAGTGAACATCAAGAAAACAAATACACTAATGGGCTATGAAACTGAACAGAAAGTTCTCAAAAGAAGAAATAGAGATGATCAGTAAAAACTTTAAAAGTGTTCCATATCCTCAGCCATCAGAAAAATGCAAATCAAAACTACTCTGAGATTCTAATTTCCAGCAAGAATGATCTTTATCAACAACCCCTGGCATGGATATAAAGAAAAGAAAATTCTTGTACAGTATTGGTAGGAGCGTTTACTAGTTCAGCCACTTTGGAAATAAGTTTGGAAGTTCCTCAAAAAATTATAAATAGGACTGCCATATGATCTAGGTACACTACTTCTGGGTATATGTATACCCAAAGGAATTTGTTTCCTACTACAGAGAAATTTGCAAATCCATGTTCACTGGTGCTCTACAGAAATAGCTAGGAAACGTGATCAGCCTAGATACCTATTTGATAGTTAATCTCAGTTGTCAATTTGCTTACACTTGGAATTTACTGACAGATTAGTTGTCAGACCATCTGAAGAGATTATCTGGGTTAAGGTATTTGCAAGACAAGACCAACCCTAAATCTGAGTGGAACCTCGCAATAGCAGACCAGATGAAAGGAGTCACAATAAAGAAGAGTTTATTGATTCTATTGTCCTGTGCTGGCAAACTCATCTTCCCTCCTGCTGCCATCAGCACCCAGAACCAGAACCTATCTTGATTCTCCAGAACCCATTTTGATACTCCAATGTGACTGAAGTCCACAGACACTCCAGGAATCGTCCAGCATTCAGAAATGGACTGGGCTCCGGAATCCAGGAGGTCTGGCTACAGATAAGCCTGAAAAGGAAACAATGGGCGGAGGAATGAACAATCAATGGGCGGAGGAATGAACAACCAATGGGCGGAGGGATGAACAACCAATGGGCGGAGGGATGAACAACCAATGAGAAGGAGGAATGAACAACCAATGGGAAGCAACCATCTAACCTGGACACCCAGTAAACAGCTAAATGATTGGTGGCTGCTCTCCCCCTCCCCTGAGCAGAGAGGGGTGGCCACACCTGATTAAAGCTGAGTCTGCGGCCAACTCGTCATCTGCGTGCTGCTTCTCGCCTGACTCCCAGGGTCTGGGTGGTGACCCTGTCTCTGGCTTGCCCATTCGCCTCGCACCCACGAGGCCCCGCCGTTTCCCCTCTTCCCCCCTCTGGCCCTGTGGGGGATTCAGCAACATTTACTACTGTTGGACTATTTACAACTTATCTTGTAAGTCAATCCAGTAAATTCCATATATATACACATACATATATATATGATACACACATATATATATACATTCTATGAATTCTGCTGCTCTAGATAACTCTAAATTAAAAAATACATATGTTCTGATAAATTGATACTAAAAAGTTGTATATTCAAAGTTCCACTCAGCAAACAAAAAATGAAATTTGCAGGAAATGGATGAAACTAGAAAATAGTATACAAGTAAGGTAACACGAGTCAAGAAAGACAGATGCTATATGTATTTCTCATGTGCAGATCTTAGACTGAACTTTTAGATAGCTGTATTTCAGTTAGAGTGTAAACTTCATTCTTATTTGCAAAGTCACAATCCCACAGTTCTTAACACTACCAGCAAAGTTGAATTTGCTTTTGCAAGGCTTTTATAGAATGTTCAGATTTACTTGTCACTTCTGCCTGGTCCTAAATGAGATGGGCATCTCCAATATTCCTCAAACCTAGCTCTGTCTCCATCCTATCTTTAATACTTCCCCTCAAATCATTTAGAAATCAATCTCTTTGTCTTTTTCTACAAACACAATGATTATTATATATTCTTCTTCTAATCTTCAAAACTACTTACTGAAAGTGTTACTCATTTTAATAACTATCTATTTCTTTGTCAACTACTTTAACTCTTACCTCTTTTAATTAGAGTACTAGGCTAAAACACATACCTGCTATGATCCTTAACACAGTTATGCTAAGCACTCAAAAAAGACCAATGAAATTGTGTCATGAGAACTTGTTATTTTTGGAAAATATCGAATTTCTTTTCATTTCAAATGTCATATGATGCATATTCATGGGTCATATACATCCAGTTTTCATAGTTTCTATCAATTTCTCATGAAGTACCAATTTATTGTTGATCAGATCCCTCCCTGTCAGGCAGGACTTACTGCTTTGGACTGAAAGACTATGATATGTTTAAAGACTTACATATCATTTACACTACTTCCATTTACTACCCATAGCCAGAATTAAAGATTTAAATATATTGCTTTACTTTGTACATTTACACAAAACCCATTCTTTTTTTTCGTTTCTAAATTTGAAGCAGGTCACCATTCTTACTTGAATTATAAACATTATTTTACTATACTTTTGATGTAAAAATTATAATTCATGATAGGTAACTAATGAATACACTTAAAACTGATTATAGTTACTATGAACAACAAGAGACAGTATCTTGATGTCTCAAAAGTAAACTTATTCTAGCATGCAAAGGCAGAAGGGATGAAATACAATATTGTATTAACATTCATAATTATGAATATGATGTTCCAAAAATGAATTGATGTTTCACACCCAGGGAAAATCACAATAGGAAAAATTATGACAAAATCACATAAGATTAATCGATAAATAATTGATTCTAAAAATGCACATTTTAGATGTTTTATTGGTCCTTATGATTTGTTTAGAAATACTGCAAACTAACCGCCCGGAACACATTACCTTATTAAAGATTCTTAAGGGCTGGAGAGATGACTCAGGAGTTAAGATTTTGCCTTGTAAGCAGAAGGACCCAGAGTTTGGATCCCAGATCCCACGTAAAAACGTCAGGCAGGTATGGCAGCAGCTTGCACTTCTGGCCCTGAAAGTCACCCTTTTGCCTCCACAGGCACAATCTGTGCCCTCTTCTAAACACACACACACACACACACACACACACACACACACACACACACACACCTATACATGTGTGTACAAAAAATAAAGATTCTTGAAGTGAAAACATTCCCACATAAAGTGAATTAATTTTCATGATAGATATTAGATATATCACTTAATGAAATTTTTTTTCAACAATGCAATAACCATATGTGTTAGGTGTCAATTTTTCCAGTGATACTTGGTTTAAAACACACATGTCCATGAATATAGTCTTTACAGGTAATCTAAATCTACTTGGATAAAAAGACTAGATTAGAAATGATTTTCTAGTGTCTTGTAGTACACTATTAAACATAGCACATTCCAAAGAACTAAAAGGAATTTGGAATATAAATAACATTTTCCCACCTAGCTTGGGTCAGAAAAAGAAGATGCCTTCCTTTCTGCAACAGATGCTTACTAAATGTCTTCATATAAGCAGCCAGTGAAGACTGGTTTAGTTGTTGAGAAGATTCATACCTAAACCCTTTGCCCTCATCCCATGAAAAAGCCAATTAAGTCAGTTCATTCTTCCATAGCGATTAGCAAGCATCCCAGGTCAAGGCAAAACTAAAGCCTGAGTAACTGGGAAAAAACTTAATTATCTTCTCAGAATAATTTATACTTTCTTTTACACTGTGCCCTACTGGAAACCTAGGTTACTGCTGAGGATAACACAGGATGAGTCAAGGGAAAAAGCATGCATAGCTCAAGGATAATTGATAAAAGGTTTTCTGAAGAATTCACCTAAAACATAACTGAATTCAAAGTTTCTGAATATATCACTGAAACAAAAGTAGATAGGAACTAAATAATATACTACAGAAAGAATACTAAACACAAACTCAGACACTTGGCAATGAAGGAGTAGACACATTACTTTCTTCATTTCTTTGGGTCCAATTCTTGCCATCTATAAAATGGAGAGGTGTTCATTCCTAACCCTCACAATACACCTTTGACAATTAAATGACATGATACACTTGAAAGCTATTCCCACTGTATCTGATACATAATAAGTGCTGGCATAGAAGAACAGAGGTAACATTTATTAAATCTGAAAGTGGTCTAGCTAACTCTCTTCAATGTTAGGTAGGGAGGCACCTTTGAAGAAGCCTTTATTTTGATTCAAAACTCTAAGAACTTAGTCCATCTCTTACCAGTCTTACCACTTCTAAACCAACTGTTGGTTATAGAAATTACATACCATTATTTCAGTAAGTTGTAGAATAATAACTGACCTAGCATCTAAAAATCTCCTAAGTAGAGCACTGTATATGAGGAGGGAAAGAAATGGGAACATTCAAGTACTGCATTGCATGACCTTTGCCATGTGTCATCTATTCTGATCCTTAGTTGGTAATCATTTTTGTATTTCATGATTTCACATGGTCTCAATCCAAGGAAATTATTCAGATACTGGAATGTGAATACACAGGTAATACAAAGTTGCCTTCTCAATTCAGGTGTGACAAATCAGTGGTCAACATCAGTGTGTTTATATGATGAACAAACTTTTTGTGTTGTGTTAATTTGCTTGTGTCATTAAAGGGGCTTATAGCCATTTTTAGTATTCTGAGTATTTACTATAATAACTATTCTGAATCATATATAAAGGATCAGCCATTTTCCCCCATCACTTCCTAAATATGCTCTCCCACTCAGTGTTAATAATGAAACCTTCATTTTCCCGTAGGAAATGCAGGTTAGTAATGAATGGCATACAGAAAATGAAAGTGGGAGGAAATAAAGGATAAAGAAAGAAAAATAATAAATCAATTTTTCTTAATCTCATATAACACGTATGGACCGAAATTAGTTTTTAATTTTATTTCAAAGTGTTCCATTCTCTCCAAAAGTAATGTGTACTTTAGGAAGTCTCAAAATGCAAAGAGTGGCATTCTGTAATAAATAACCTTTGTAGTGTGTAAATGAAATCATTATTATGACTGCTGTACTCTAGTTACGACAGAAAGAGAAGGGCATATTGATCTTCTGCTCTTTACCCTAGAGAAAATGTCTTACCCTATATAACTTCTGAAAGACCATTCAAAGATATACATTAACTTTATACTTAAGAAAATTGAAAGATATTCTGCACCCTCATCACGGGAAAAGGGAAAGAATATATCTTTGCACTAGGAGCCAGAAACATAATCATTTTTAGCTGCAGAGGGATGCCAGAATGGCCAACCAATGCTTTCCCTTTGATTAGCTGGAAAGCAATCAATGCACTCTTGCTAGATTAGAGCTTTTACTCAAAATAGAAATTGGCCTGAAGTCCAAAGAGCTGGCAGTTCAGAAACAAATCCCCAGAAGGGATCTTGACACTCACTCTAAGATCCATAGCTGGCAAGCTCATCAGAACCCAAGTTTAAGGCTTAGGCTTGAAGAAGTAGTTAAATTATAAGGAGGTATACTCAACATCTTCAGGATTTACATGTTTCTTCTATTAGCTTAATGAAACAGTTTAGATGTTTCAGCTTTGCTCATTTAGCTATTTCAGTGAGGACATTTTATTTTTAATGAAAACATTTATGTAAATTTGATTTTAAACAAAAGATACATAGAAGTTTTTTTATAAAACTGATACATGGGTAGAGGATAAAACATTACTGGGATTTCTGCTCTGGTAAAATGGAGATGAAATTTTTCCTGTTCCTTCCACTAACACAGTCAAAAATCTCTGGATAGTATATGAAAGAAAACATAAAAAGATCCTGGTCTGATTTTTCCTGATACCATTAATCAGGACAAAAATATTTTCAAACACATAACTGACACAAACGTAGTATTTCGAATATACGAGGAAAACATAAAATTCACAATAAAAACAAAGCAATGCAATTTGAAGAGCTTTCATGGAATGAAAATGATGTTAATTACACTAAAGAAGGTAGACCACCTAGGAATCATGCAGTGACAAATTCCCAAGGCTTTCTGTTTGCTCTACTCAGGCTAGATTTGGCGTAAGAAACTACTACTCAGAAACAAAGTCATCCCTAACAAAATGCCACTCTCATCATCCAAAGGACCATGAGAAGAGTAGCCTATCAAGACAGAAAATTTTTAAGATGCTAACTCCTCTACCCTAGACAAACACAAGAGAAAACCCGTTTCCAGCCTCACTCCTGCTTACAAAGGTTGAACTAGGAGCTTTAATTTCCACTGTAGTTAGTCCTTAATGAGGTGAGCCCATTCTCACCCATGTGCCTACCAATCACCCAGGCATTAGCAAGCAAGACTGCATACAGGACTTCTATACACACTAGGTAGTAACAGATATTTACAAATCTACAGTATCAATGGAGAGCATCCTGTAATGTGGGTATCTACCTTAATCTACCTCTATTTCCCTGCTGAGGTGATATCAGAGAAAGCGACATAAGGGACTGCAAAGGAAATATGAGTCGAAGTTGAGCAAGAACAAAGAGCCTCCTTCAATGAATGTCAATAGAGGTTAAATGGAAACTCCATATATATGGGTGTATATGTGTTCATGTGTGTACATGCATGTATATACTTGTCACAGTTAGGCATGTTGAGGTTTTGAGCTCTGAGCATATTTGTGGAGAATCAGTGAGTGGGTTAAGCCCAGAGCAAACCTGCAGGAGATTGTCTAGCCTATGGTGGGTGGGACTAGTCCCTGAGTAGATGAATAAAATCCTGAGAACCAGTTGAAGAAGTTGGCATCCTTGTGTACACTTGGCCAGACAAGCTGGTCTGGCAAGTAAGGATCATCCCTCTCTCAGCCATTATATGGTGATGGTGTGGCTAGTTCCCTCGGCCCTGGTATTAGTGCATGCTGTCCTGTCAAGTTGGACTACAGACTGTAACCGGACTATCAGAAAGAAAATAACCCTCTTGTTCCCTTAAGCCATTTGATGGTCATTTGTCAGTAACCATGCAGGCGAACTGCAACAGTGCTCATGTGTGGGTGTGGACATGGTATGTTACATCATGCATGTGAAAGTAGAAGACAACCTTTGATATGACCTTGCCTTTTCATCTTGCACAAGACAGGGTCTCTTCACTGTTACATAAGTCAGGATTCCTGGCCAGAACTTATAGATTCTCCTGTCTATAACTCCCCATAGCCTTTTCCATAAGCACTCAGGAGATCACAGAGCTTGTGCTACTTTGTCTGGCTTTCTGTGGGTTCTGAGGACAAACTTGGGTGTCAAGTGCTTTATCTGGGGAACCATCTCCCCACAGAGAAACTACAGTTTTGCCTCCATGTAGTAGCAATGGCACAATGATCCTACTACCTAACAGGGTAGGGATCACCAGAATTCAGCTAAAGTTGAAAGCTTAGATATAATTCATAGTCTCTAACTCAATCCTCCAAAGTTTACATTTCAATAGAAAATCATTCACCGTGCAGAAGACCCTAAACTGAACAAAAAAAGACACAAAAATGACAGACATGTTGATATGTATAATTAAGAACACACCATAAGAATACTTCAATGAGTAATTATAGGTATGCATGAAATGAATGACAAATAAGAACAACTCAGCAAAGGAATAGCATATCTTGACAAAGAAATAGAAATATAAAGAACCATTAAATGGAATTTCTAAAACTCAAAATACATTTAAAATAAAGCATCCTTAATATTTTCAACAGCAGAATGAAGAAGATAAGAAAAGAATTAAGTAAACAAGATAATATTATACTTCAAGTATTTTACCATTTGTGATGACTTTTTCTATAGGTTTGATGTATATGACCTTTATTATACCCAGGTTGTTTTCGGGTTGTTTTTTTTTTAATCATAAATGGGTGTTGAATTTTGTCAAAAGAATTTTGTATCTATTGAGAGGATAATGTGATTTTGTCTTTGCTTTTCTTTATATTATGAATTACGTTTACTGATTTGTGTGTATTGAACCAACCCTGTGTTTCTAGAATAAATCAAACCTGGTCATAGCTAATTATATTTTTGATATGGCTTTCCGGGAGGGACATGGCAGGATTAGGAAAGGGAAGAAATGATGGAAAAAGAAGGGAGGGAAGGAAATGGGAGTGGACATGATGAAGCAAAAATATATTAATAAAAACTCTTAAAAAGACAATATTATAAATTATCCAATAGGAACAACAGAAATAGAACAGATTACAAAATGAAGCCTTGGGAATCTGAAACTGTAATGAAAGACCTAACATTCATAATGTCAGAATCCTAGGAGGAAAAAAGAGAACAAAACTGAAAAAAAATGCACCCCTCCCATTGCCAAATGCCATATGACCCTGCGATTCCACTTTTGGGTATAAGTATTACATCTACCCTTGAATGTGCTCTTATAATAAGACTCCAGTTTAACAGCTTTCTGTCTCTGGCCAGGGGGTGACATACAGTGTCCATCATGATGGAGTGAAGGGCATTGCAGGAGCAACAAAACTGCAAAAGAAAATCAACAAACCACTATCCAGAACTTAAGAGACTCTATATCAACCACCTAGAACTAGGCCAGACAAATCTCTCCCCATCCTGAAGCTCAGGGACATTTGTGGAAGAGGGGGCGGTAAGAGTGTAAGAGCAAAAGGATGGGAGGAGCAATGATTTGCAAGATACTCCACACTAGTTAGGGCCGAAGCAATCATAATTGGACATTGCATGCCCGGCGCAATGTCCAACACAATATTGACCTCACAAAGTCTAGCATCTGCTAAAGGCACCAAGATCCTTGGAGGCAAGGGATTGACAGCCACAGTAGTGTTCCTATGCTTAAGGGGAACACAGGAAAGGGTTCAGGGAAATGCCACTGGGTCCTTGTACGTCATCGGAGAGGAGGGCCCACAGGAGAGTCAGGCATGCACAAGAAAGGACTCTGGGAATTGGGGCGGGAGGCACGGGGGGGGGATGGGGAGGGAGGGGTAAGGGAAGGGAGAGCAGGGAGCTCGGGGGGAGGAGGAGGGAGGGAGGGAACTGGTGTACCTATTAAGTTTGTATGAGCTGAAATAATAATAAAAAATGTATTCAAAAAAGTAATAGCTGAAGCTCTCTGAATTTGGAAAAACACATTTATTTGTTTGTTTGTTTTATTTCCACTCATACAAACTTAACAGGTACACCGGTACCCCCTCCCTCCAACCCCTGATCCCCCTGTGCCCTCCTCCCCTCCCCCTTTCCTCCCCATCCCCCAGTGCCTCCCCCTCCCATCTCCGGATCATCCTTTAATGTGCATGCCAAACTCTCCTCTGGGTCCTCCTCTCCGATGAGGTGCAAGGATCCAGTGGCATTTCCCAGAGCCCTTTCCTGTGTTCCCGTTAAGCACAGGAACACTACTGTGGCTGTCAATCCCTTGCCTCCAAGGATCCTAGTGCCTTTATCAAATGCTAGACTTTGTGGGGACAATATATACTTTGTGGATAACAATATATACTTCCTTCATAATATTATGAATTATAATATATATTTGTAATAAGACAATTTTATTATAAACTTGGAACTCTAAGGTAATATAAAGTGAGGTTAAGGGTTTATTTGCCCTGTGTATGTGTGTCTGTGTCTGTATCTGTATGTCTCTCTGTGTAGTAGATGGCACTTGAGAATGTGTGCCTATGAAAGCCCATGGGTGACATCTGTAAATACCCTGGATTGTTCTACCTACTTTTGCTTTGCTCTGGGGTTTCCCTGGCTCTGCCTCCCAGGGCCAGGAGAGCAGACTGCCACCATTTCCGTCTGAGCCATCTCTTCAGCCCCAATGGAGGTTAAATTTTATATATATTAACTAACATTGTAAAGTGATATCAGCAAACTGATAAGTGATGTATACATTTTAATACCTATCAAATCTTTTCAGTTATCACTAAACATCTATATAAAAAGATATGCTTAAAACACAATAAACAAATAAAGTAAAATTGTATTATTAAAGTAATCCACAATAAGTCAGGGGAAGAAAAGAAAACAGAAGATTGAATGAATAAATAGGACAAACAAAAAATAAAATGTTGCAATCAAGCTTTAACATATCAATAATTAGGGCTGGAGAGATGTCTCAAAGATTAAGCAAGCAGAAGTTACTGAGTTTGGATCTTGGATCCCATGTAAAATCATCAGGCAGAAATGGTGGCAGCCTATACTTCCAGTCCTGAAAGGTGAAGCCTGGGAAACCCCAGAGCAAAAGCAAAGAGGAGGTGGCACAAAGTGCCCTCTGATACGCGCACGTGCACGCGCATACACATACACACGCGCACACACATACTCAAAAAGGCGTTATCAATAATTACATTACACATAAAGGATCTAAATACACCAACTAAAAGACATATTGGTGGCAAATGACTCAAGTATATGCTATCAACAATAGTGTTAAATAAACCAATGTAGTCAGGTTAAAGGTAAAGGATATAAGATGTGCCATATAAATTTTAACTAAATGACAGAAAGAATGCCTAGGTAAAGTTTCAAAGCAATTAAAACTACTAGAGAAAAAAAGGTCAGTTCGCCAAAAAGTAATTAAAATAATTCAAATTGCATATGCATTAAAAAACAGAAATGGAAAATATAAGATCCAGACAGAATTGAACTGAAAAATAGATAAGTGCACAATCACAGAGTCCTTGGAGATTTCTATACCAATCTTTCAAAAATTGACAGTGCGAGTAGAAAAATAAGTAGACATAGTACAATTAATAATACCATTTACCAATCAAAAGCAATTAACACAATATTACATGATAATACAGGACATAACACATAATATTAGAATACACATTATCTTCAAGTGTTCACAGACATATAACACAACAGAATGTATTCTAGTCTATAAGATAAATCTTGACAATTTTATAGAATTTGAAGAACCACAGTACATTTTCCTACCTCAATGAAATCCAATGAGAAATGAGTGATATAAAAACTGGAAACTAAGAAATATCAGTGGAACTTTCCAGAGAAATCAAATATTACATTAACTAAATGAAAATTTAACATAACATTTAAATTTGTGAGACACAACTGAAGTAATGCTTACAGGATATTTACAGTCCTGATTCTTGTAACAGAAGAAGGAAAAAACTAAAATAATATACGCTTCATCTCAAAAGAATTAAAAAAAACAAAGCAAGCAGAAGGAAGAAAATAAATACAAGAGCAAAAATCAATGATACTGAAATAAAAATTTCAAAAAAATGAATGTAAATAAGAACTGATTCTTAGAAAAGGATTATAAGCCTTACAAATCTCTAACAAGACTGAAAAAAAAGAGACAAAGTACAGATTATCAATGCCAAAAATGCCACAAAGTTTATGAAGATGAAAAAGACAATAAGGGGATTAGGACATGGCTCAGGAGTTAAATCCTTTGGCTGCATTCTTACATGGATCCCCAAATCCATGTAAGAATGCAGGGAGGATATGACAGGAGCCTGTAATTCCAGCCCTGGAAGGTGGAGTCTGCAAAACTCCAGAGCAAAGCATAAGAAAGAAGAACAATCAGGATGCTTCCTTCCCAAAGTCACCCTTGGGCCTCCACAAGCACACATTCAAATTACTCATGACTCCGTGCACACACATGCTAAAAGAAGCAATAGTATATAATGATAATAGTAATAATACAGTAATAGTATGAATAACTTTATAAACAAAATTGACATGTTAGAGGTGAAATGGACCACTTGAATAACTAAAAATTAATATGAAATTCAATATGAAATACATCATTTAAGCACTCATAATTCAGGAATTGCTTAAAGGTGGGGACCTTACGTGGGTGGAGAAAGTTAACCAAAATGAAGGTAGCCTATAGAATCACATAGAAACTTACCTAACAACCTAATTTAAAAAAAAAAAAAGTGAGTCTGAAAGTAGACACCTCACAAGGCTAGATAATGCTGGTGCCAAAAACAATGAACTGCTAAACATAACCTCCAGTGCCAGGTGTGGGATAGCTCTGAAGAAGTTAGTCAGGGAGGCCTCACAAGCCTCTAACACAATACGAGCTTCATCTATGCCCGCCAGAACTACTTGATAAGACCCTAATGCTGAAGATAGCACACATCCTGGGGGGAAATACAGAGAAACCACATTAACTGTGAAATTTCCTCCATGTTGGCTATGGCACAGCTGCTGGGGGAGTAAAGGTATCAATGATCTTCATTAGCTGTAAATTCTATGAACTACAATGACAACTTTCCAGGCAAGTGCAATAGTGGTGCAATAGTGGCGGTGACTGCTATGGGGATAAGCGACGCCTCATTGATTGGATCTGATGTCTGCTCTACAAGAAGGAATTTTTGCAGGGCACCTTTAACCTAGT
This sequence comes from Typhlomys cinereus, assembly GCA_023101885.1. Lineage (NCBI taxonomy): Eukaryota > Metazoa > Chordata > Mammalia > Rodentia > Platacanthomyidae > Typhlomys > Typhlomys cinereus. The sequence continues at coordinate 220,934 of JALPQD010000891.1, forward strand.
TCGAAACACATGACTGAGGAGATCTTAGGACCTGGGGAAACCTAAATATGACTCATCAGCTAAGTTAATAGAGCCACCTTCTAAACATTTATTTTAATAACCACAGGCAAAAGTTACTCTTGGCCTTAATCAAAGCAGCCTCTCTTTACAGTGAGAGGAGGTGAATGCATAGACTCATGACTGTGTAAGATGCTGAGAATAAGTGACAGTTGATAACTCAATGTTAACATGAAACTTATGATATCCCCTTTATTGAGGTTCAGGTGCTATCACAGAAGAGGAGGTGAAAAGAATTTAAGTTTCAGGAGACAGGGAAAAGAGACATAAAATGTTATCTTCTAAATATAATTTGGCTATGACAATGAAGAACTCAAATTGACACTGGACTTATACAAGGCTGGCTTTTCCAATGGTCAGCTATAGACGTGGGTGATCACTGATTATCACTGACTAATTGGCAACTAACGGATTCTGGGAGTGGGGAGGCAAAGTGTCCAGTTGTGTATCTACTGGTGAGTGAATTAGGTTCCAAGGGCTAGCTTGAACTATGTAGTCTTAAACCCAGGGTCACACAGATGGTCCTAGTTGAACCCAAGAGGACACAAAACAAAGCACAAAAACATGAATACAGGAAGGATAATTGTGGGGAAGAAGGGATGACAGGGATATGAGAGGATAAAAGGAAAAGTAATCAGAATGCACTACTTACATGTTTGAAATTGTCAAAGAACAAAATTTATCAATAGAGAAAAAAATCAGTCCCAGATAGTATTTCTGGAGAATTCTATTTAAAAATGACTATACCCCAAATTATTTACAATTATTATTATTATGATAAAAGTAACCAAAGATTAAAAATAGATAATTGTCAATCACAGCAATTGCAGTACTCAGTGGAAGCTGGAGAATCATAAATTTGAGGCCAGTGTAAACCATGTAGCAAGTTCCAGGCTGCCTTAGACTATATATTAAAACCATGTTTTATTTCTAATACAAGCAGACAGACAGACAGACAGACAGACACACACACACACACACACACACACACACACACACACACACACACATACACACACACATTAAAAAAAAGCAGACAACAAAGAAAATGTAAAAAAAAAAAAACAGGACAATTGTGGAGCATGAGAAAAACTCTAAGGCGAGGGCAGGATGATGCATGAGCTAAGAAAAGGAAGAAAGGAACGAAGGGTGCCCAGCCTCTCAATCTGGCCAGCCTTTATTGCGAAGGTAACTTTTCCCTCTGTGGGTTCTTTCCAGAGCTACGAACTACTGCAGACTGGAACCATATGGCTTCAGCTATATGCAAGGTCAGACATATAGCTTGTCCAAACACTGCCTGGCAGCAGGAAAACTATGACGACAGCTGCTTTTCCAGTGCTTTTCAGAATGGAGTCTGGAGGCCATGCTTTTCTAGACATTTCCATTCTATTTATACATCCTTTCTTTTCTTTACTCTCTATCCCTTATATAACCCCTATTATTTTTTAACATCCACACAAACTACCACTTTTCCTGCTTTCTGTTGAACACTGATTCAAAATATCTTCAACCCGTGTTTCCCAAGACCCCAAATAGAGTCCTTTCATTTTCTTGTAATTAAACAATGTCTAAAAACAAAGACAAAAACACAAGAAATGAGAACTGCCTAAAGAAGAACTAGAAGCAGCTATGCATAATGTCTTCCAGAGAAAAAAAAAGAAAAACAGGAAAAGAACTCTTCTTGACTCACTTTATTAAGTTAGTATTGCTTGGATGTGTTAACCAGATAAAAATCTGCACTAAAAACTCTAAAGACTTCGTGAATAATTAATGACAAAAATGTTTATGAAAATATTAGGGAATAGCGTTCTGCAATATACAAAAAGCTATACAATGTAACCAAGGAAAAATTAATACTGTGATGCCAAACCACTTTATTTTTTAAAAAGAATCAGTATAATGTGCTACATCAATAAGCTAAAGAGTATTCATAGGAACTATCATATCAATGCACTGAAATGCATTTAATAAAATTTAATGTCCATTCATATCAACTTTCAAGAATACATGGAATAAAGAGGAATCCAAAGGGACCTATGAGGAGTGGAAAAAGAGGAAGCACAATAGGGATGGATTAGAAAATGTGCCATGAAAATGGAATAATGGAGGTAGGTAAGTATTATACAAATGGGAGTAGGGTCAGACAGGCAAGTGATAGAAAAGGAGAAACTGCTAAAACTACGTATGTATGAAAATTCCATAATGGAATCTGTTAACCCTGTATACTAATTAAAAACTAAAATAGAAAATAACATCTATGTAAACTCTCCTGTTAACATAATACTTGACGAAAGGTTTACTGGTTTTTTCCTTAAGTCAGAAACAAGGGAAGCATATCCACTTTTCCCATTCTTATTAAAAACACTACTGGAATTTATACTCAGCACAATAGGATAATTAAAAATGAAACCCATTCAAATTAGAAGGGAAAAGGTAAGTATCCCTATTTACAAATGATTTGTCAGAAATTCCAAGGAATCTAAAACAAAGGAAACTTCTAGAATTAATAAATTCAGCAAGGTTGAAGTACTTAAAGTCAACACGAAACTATAATAATATCTTAAGAACTAACAACAGGCATGCAGAAGCAATGTCAAAATACTATTAACTTTTGCTACCAAAAATAAAATACTTAGTTTTAATGTAACTAAAATGTATAAGATATATGTGTATGATGAAAACTACACAATATTGATGAAAAAATCCAAGCAGATTAAAATAAATGGAGACACTGTGTTCAGTTATTAGAAAATTCAATGTATCCAAAATAGTAATTCTCCCCAAATTTCATGCATATTTAAAGCAATTTGTGTTAAAATTTCCCCAGTATTTTGTAGATAACATCATGATAGAAAGGTTGAAGTAAGATAATTAAAGAAATTTTGAAAAAGAAAATGAAATGAGTCCAAGCATCAGATTTTAACTTGCGTAGCTACAGTAATAAAAGATGAGTGACACTGGTGGAAAATTACACTCTTCTATAAACAGAAGCAAAAAAAAACCTTATAAACAGACCCCCATAGATATACCGAACTTATTTCTGGGGAGACTTGTCTCTGTCTCTCTCTCAACATGCATCATAGCCTGCAGGTACGAAACTATAAATGTTTCATAAAATAATTGGGAACCCAAACTTGGAAATAATCTTTAGAACTGAAACCGAAAAGTAAGATTTATTAAAGGAAGAATTGGCTAATTGAATTGTAAGTTACATAGTTCACTGTCTTGGTAATTTTACCATAAGCTATGATATAGTAGGTGCTGCAATTTTAAAGATGATTAAAGCGTATTCCCTGCTTTTAAGGAGCTCATAATTTGGTAGGGCAAAAGGATATCTAAACTGATGATTATGTAATAAGTACACGAAAGAGCAAACCATTCTGCGTAATGTGTGAATGATGAATGGCCTGATGTAGATAGTGAACCTTTAGCAGAGTGGGGACTAGTGGTCACAGGAGGGGGGTGGAAGATTATTAAAAGCAGAGAGAACAGCATTTGCAAAGGCAAAGTCTTGAGAGGGCCCTGTTTGTTCTCAGGGAAGGGTTAAGATGTTCTAAGAGGCTAATCAAGATTTGTTCATCGATATGATAAAGATGAAGTGGGTAGCTGAGAGGAGGAAACCATGGTGCTTCTTGACATTCCACTTTAAGAGACTCGAACATTTAATGTGATCAGGAACCTTATAGGAAGAAGGGAATTGAGCTTTAGAGGGGAGAAATATCAGTATATATTGTGTTTGAGGTACTTGAGTTTCTAGGTAAGGATGCACTACAGAGAACTGGAAATATGTGGCTGGTATTCAGAAGAGTTCCAGGCCAAAAATGTAAATGCAAGGTGCATTAATACTCAGGTGGTTGTAGCTATGGTAATGAATTCTGTTTCCTACTGAAAGGTCCAAATGAAAAGCTAGAATTCTCATTCTCTCTTTCTTACTTTTTTTCTCTTCCCCCTCTTCTTTTCTGTCTTTTTCTCTACTTCTCTTTCTGTCAAAAATGATAAATTGATAGAGCAAAAGTCCAATGTTCTTTTTGACTGCTTGCCAATCAGTGTTCACAAAAGTGCTTTAGATTCCCCACAATGCTGGCTTAAATAAGAAGAAGAGATGAAAAGGCTGTATGTATTTCAGATATTTCTCAGTCATTACTGTCGACATCCTTCTCTTCTGTCTTAGTAAGGTTACCCTAGGGAGGAAAAAACTCTGCTGAAATCAGTAAACAGGATTCAAAAGCTTCCCTTGGTGAATTATCACTGACTACAGAACATGACTTGTAAGTCTTCTGGAAGACCCAGCTAAAATCCTGCTGCTATAAATGTGTTTCATCTAGCTCCTAACAGAAAAAGAGAACAGACATCCTCTTGCATGTATCACCATTTTTTTCTGGTATTGACTAGGAGGGAAAATGGATTTTTTTTCAAGGATAAAGTCGTTAGGAAGAGGTCTTAGGGTTCACAAAGAAAAATGAGTAGATAAAGGAAATCATAGGATTCAATTACTGGAATTCTAGAAAAGTTTATTTTTTTCTGGAGAGTATTTTTAAAAGTATATTAAAAGTAGTTATTGTGTGCTCTTATAACAAGACTCCAGTTTAACAGCTTTTTGTCTCTGGCCAGGGGGGTGACACACAATGCCCATCAGGATGGAGTGAAGGGCATTGCAGGAGCAGCAAAACTGCAAAAGAAAATTAACAAACCAAAATCCAGAACTTCAGAGACTCCATATCAACCACCTAGAACTAGGCCAGACTAATCTCTCCCCATCCTGAAGCTCAGGGACATTTGCGGAAGAGGGGGCGGTAAGAGTGTAAGAGCACAAGGATGGGAGGAGTAATGATTTGCAAGATACTCCATACAAGTTAGGGCCGAAGCAATCATAATTGGACTTTGCATGCCCTGCACAATGTCCAACACACTATTGACCCCACAAAGTCTAGCATCTGCTAAAGGCACCAAGATCCTTGGAGGCAAGGGATTGACAGCCCACAGTAGTGTTCCTATGCTTAAGGGGAACATGGGAAAGGGTTCAGGGAAATGCCACTGGGTCCTTGTACGTCATCGGAGAGGAGGGCCCAGAGGAGAGTCAGGCATGCACAAGAAAGGACTCTCTGGGGATTGGGGGGGGGGAAGCACTGGGGGATGGGGAGGGAGGGGTGAGGGGAGGGAGAGCAGGGGGTTCGGGGGGAGGAGAAGGGAGGGAGGGAAGTGGTGTACCTATTAAGTTTGTATGAGCGGAAATAATAATAAAAATGTTTTTTAAAAAGTAGTTATTGTATCATACCTTCCTGTCTTATAAAACAAATATATAAAGAACAAATTGGTAGAGTGGCAAACCCTTGAAATCCTAGCACTCAGGAAGTGAAAGATTCTGTGTTTGAGGCAAACCTAGACTACAAAGTGAGATACTATCTGAAAAAAAGCATGACAGAGCTTACTTATTTGTAAGTCAAAAAATGCTACCATCTTTAGAAAATGAACCTGGTTCACATATGTACTTTGTTTTGGTTTGTTTGTTTGTTAAACCACTTAAGCAAGAGACTATTGTCCCTAATGATATAAAACCTTTATCTCACAGGATTCATGATTTATTCACAAAGTTTTCATTTGAATGACTTTTCTATCCATTAATCATTTCATAGTACTTCCTTGATTGCTCATCAATTTAGTTGTTATGTTTACCTCTTTGATCAAAACACAATTATGCTTTAACTGTTTCTCAAGACATTTTGTTCTGGGTAAGTGATATAAGCCCTTGGGAAAAATAAAACATTTTCAGAGTAAAGAAAAAGTGTCAGGCACTGTTGTTAAAGGAAGTGAACTGCTCTGGGATATTAATTAACTCCAGTTATTGTATCTAAATTAAATGGGTGTCTCCTAATTAGCAAAAAAGCACCAAAGTGGAAGGAAGAGAAGAAATGCAAAAGAGAAAAAGCTGAAAATATCTCTTGCTTAAGGAAAGAGAGAAAGGGGATTTTTATGCACTTAGTTGTATCACATCCTCAATGAAGCTATTCTTTTCTCTATGAATTCTGTCTAGTGAGGAAGGACAAAAATAACAGAAGGAAATGTGAGAACAAGGAGGCTGAACAGGTACATTTGGAGTTTCCCTCTGGTTAGCACCACTGATTAAGGCTAGGGGAACAACTTTTCTGTGACCAACACAGTGTGAATGATAGTTAATCAATCATTTAGAGAAGCAGGCTTGGATATTTTGGATATTGAGCAAGTTCCAAGGATAAAAATATTCTGCCTAAAGAGCAATGTTATTTTATTTGAACTTAACAGTTGCAACAAGTTGAAGAAAAACAACTAAAGACTATCATTCTTATTTTTGGGTAATATCAAGATAAACTGATTCAGTATCAATATCTATGCTTTTTAAGAGTAAAGCCACAATTTTCTCTCTTCTCAGTGTGATAACCATAAACAGAGAATGTGACTTGTTTGCAGAGATTATGTCAGAAAAACAGAGGAAAAAGAGAGAGAGCTAAACATCCTAAGATGCCAAATTCCATCCTCATGGAATGGATGTTTTAATTTCATCCTCAGAAATACTTGTTGAAAATGAAATGAGAAAAACAACTCAGAATTTTAACATGTTTAATGTAACAGTCAATTACCATCTCATATTCTTTTATTACTGTTCCTTAGGTGTTCTCTCTTCTAGATCCCATTCATTCATTCATCAGCTATTTATTTATTTATTCACTCATTCATTTATTTATCACTGCTATCCAGGTATTGGAGCCCTCTCCTGGTAATCAATAGTGAACAACACAAGATTGTAACATTATCTGCTTTATATGTCTCTAATTCTTTGGGTTATATTGAGTCCTCTCTTTCAGTGTATTAGATTCACATCATACATTCTGTTATCTTCGTAATCAATGAGAAATATTTTTGTTCTATGCCTGTGGTCAACTCAAGCATGAGTCACTCAACAGAAGGAAAACAAAATGATCAACGCTTTTTTTCTCTCTCTCTGACACAATCAGACAAATCAGTGTAGGAAAAAGCTATTAGGTCATATCCACTCCATTCCTCTGGGAACAGAGTATACCACTCCTTGTATTATACTACATTGTTTTTCAATGACATCGTCCTTTCTAATTGTAAATAATTAAAATGATTCTGTGGCAGAGCTCTATTTATTCCCAAAGGTTAGTTCACAGCCCAATGATTTTCACTGTAAAGACAGTTTCTCTGGTAGTTAGCTTGAACAATCCCTATCTCTTTTTTATACATTTTTTATTAATATTTCCGCTCATACAAACTTAATAGGTACACCAGTTCCCTCCCTCCCTCCTCCTCCCCCTGAACACCCTGCTCCCCCTCCCCTCACCCCTCCCTCCCCATCCCCCCCGTGCCTCCCGCCCCAATTCCCAGAGAGTCCTTTCTTGTACATGCCTGATTTTCCTCTGGGCCCTCCTCTCCGATGGCGTACAAGGACCCAGTGGCCTTTCCCTGAACCCTTTCCCGTGTTCTCCTTAAGTATAGGAACACTGCTGTGGCTGCCAATCCCTTGCCTCCAAGGATCTTGCTGCCTTCAGCAGATGCTAGACTTTGTGAGGTCAATAGTGTGTTGGACATTGCGAACAATCCCTATCTTAATTGCATTTAATTTCATCTCCCTTGGTCCCACTCAGTTGAATTTGTATTTGTTACTGCATTTATGTCCTTCAAATATAGCAGTATATATATTGCACCCAATTCCCTCCTCTCTACTATGGCTATTAAGCTATTCTCAGAGGAAACTGAAATCCTACACATCTAGGCATTTCAGTATTTCCTGCTATGTGGAGAGAAACACTAACTGATTTCTTGCAGTTCCAGGGTTAGACCTTCCATATTTCTGCATATTAGGGAGACAGGTGTGTGGTGTTGGGGCCCCAGATTGTAGCTGAACTACTCCTGTCACCCCTACCATTTTGGCCCTCTGTGATATAGGAGTGGATCTTCAGAGATTTTTCCCCCACTACATATGTTGAAGGAGGCAAAATGGTTAAAATAGTCTCAAAAGAATGCCTTAGAATATATTGCTGATTTTATATGGGTACAGAATTGATTCATTCACTCTCATACTCAATATTTATTGGAAACCAGCCATGTCACTTCCTAGACACACCAGTATAGAAATTGTACATGAATTTGACATGTTCCTTTTCCTCAAGAAATTCTAACACAGGAACTAAGTGGACCCACCGTGGCAAATTACATCATGCCACTTTTCTTTTCTGGAAAGATTCTTAGGCTAGCATGTAGTTCAGTGGCAGAATGCTTACCTAGAATGCCTAGGGCTCTGGGTCTGATCCAAATACCACAATTGTCTGTATGTACATTTCCTCAACTTCCACTCACTATTTTTTCTTTCTTGCCAGGGAAGGTACTCAGAACTTTGTGTATACTAGGCAAGTACCCTACTACTGAGCTACATACCCAGTCTGTTAGAATTGCCTTAAAATTAGCCTCTGCCTCTAATGTAGCAAAGAGTTTTCTGCCAAAGTCAAGCAAGAACTTCTGAATGAATTATCTTGCTTGATAATCTTTCTCTCAATATTCATCTGACCTGACTGCAATAATATTTTATTGAGTAATAGACTGGTCTTTCCCCAAATCCTGTCCCTTGGTTTGTATGATAACAAGCTCTCATAAATTTCTTCCTATATTTCTAATTGTCCTTTCTTATTTCATATTTCTTTTTTCCCTAAACCCTCAGCTGATGCTGTCTACTTATATTTGATCAGAAAACAAAAACACCGATAAGAGTACTCTCCCACTTCTTCCCAACACTGTATCACCAATTTACCTTATCTTACTCCTCTTACAGTAGATGAGTTGTCCTTATTTTTATCAAAGTTCTTTTCTCTACTTCTGTTCTAATCTTAATCACCTTAGTGTTGCAATTATTTCTTCCTTTCTATAACACTGATTTCTCCATTCTGGATAAATTACTCCTATTAGCAACCAGATACTTCATATTTCTATTTCAAGAACAATTAAATTTGGAAGGTTTAATCATTTTAATAACCAACTAATGAAATTTGTATATATGTACTCTAATTGCATCTTGACTAAAACTTGACTTTTCTGTACTCCTTTACAGCTAAAACTGCTAGGAAAACTTAATGTCTTCACTTCTTCACCTTCCATTCTTGCGTAAAAATAATCCACTCGGGCTTTTAAACTAATGTTCCATTGTCATGTTTCAAATGACTGCCATATTTCCCAAAATAATAGTAAATTCTTAGAATCAGTATCTTACCAACATTTGAGGCTTCTCAGTACTCTCTCCCTCTTGAATCAATTTGTTAACTTAAGTGATGGGACATCACTGGGCACTTCTCACTTTGTTTTGGTTGCTCTTCAGGTACCTTACCTAAATATCTGTGCATTTAAGGCTGAACTAAGGATCTCTCTTTGTTGATGCTTACATTTAATCCACTAGTTATCTTACCTAGTCTCAAATCATTTTTTAGTTATTAGGGTTTGAATCCAAGATTTACATATTCAACTTACTTGTATTTCCTTAGCTGTGGACTCCTCTATTGCTTAAAATCAGTATGTTAAAGTAGAGGTCTCAGATTTATTATGTTTAAAAATTTAAACAATTCTTTTCTGACTTTTTCCTATAATCCATCAAATTTATTTCTAAAGTTCTAGGTCTTTCCCATCTTAGTTACTGGTCCCAGACAGTTATTTAAGCCCAAAACAAGAATTCCTTTAGCTCCTTTTCTACTCACTCTTTGCCACGGCTCTGTCAAAATCACACCTTATCTATCACTCAGTGCTCTATAACAAATCTTTTCTTAAATTTATATTTATTTTTTCCCCAATCATACAAGCTCAATAGATACCCGGTCCCCTCACTCTCTCCACCCTTCCCCAGTCCCCCTTGCACCCTCTCCCTCTTTTCCCCTTCCTTTCACCCCCCCTTTCCCTTCTACCAGTACCTCCCCTTTTCCCCCTCCCATTCCCTGGAGCATCCTTTAGTGTGAATGCCAAACTTCCCTGAGTCTTCCACTCTAATGAGTGTAAGGCATTGCCTCTAAGGATCCTAGTGCTTGTGATTGATTCCTGCTAGACTTGGGGGGGGGGGTTGTTGACATTTCAGCCATTCCATAGGTCATGCAAAATCCAATTATGGCTACCATGACCCTAACTTGTGTAGAGTATCTTGCACATCATTGGTCCTCCCCATCTTTAGGCTCTTACAATCTTACCGCCCCCTCTTCTGAAACTTTCCCTGAGCTTTAGAATGGGGAGAGATTTGGCTGATCTGGTTCCAGGTGATTAATGTAGGGTCTTTGGTGTTCTGAATTATGTTTGTTGTTGTTTTCAGTAAAACAAATCTTAAATCTAACTACTTTGGACCATCTCTGTCACTGAAATTTAACTCCAAGTAACTACCATCTCTTTTCTGAATTATCACAATTGAAATTTAACTCCAAGTAATTACCATTTCTTTTCTGAATTACCTCAATTTACCTCTTAAAATATTTTGCTTTTTTCTCTCCCACTCAATCTGTTTCCATACAGAATAATCATTCCTAAGTCCAAAGCCAATCTCTGCTTAGAACTTTTTAACAACATCTCTCTGCAATAAGAATACATTTTGAGTCTTTACCAGAGCCCGAGACCTCGTGCAACACTGTTCCTGATTGCTTCAACTTCTTGTTTCACTTGCTTTACTAAGCTCCTGTTTCAATAGTTTTCTTTCAGACCTTTGAATATATCATAATTTTCTCCATATGAAGGTCTTTATATTTGTTATTATTCTTCCTATAATGCTTTTATTCCCCACTTTTATATGGCTATCTCCGTCTCATCATTTAATTCTTCATTTAAAAATCTTCACATGGGAGAATGGGGAGATGGCTCAGTCCGTAAAGTTCCTGCTTCACATGCATTGGGATCTGAGTTCAGATCACAAGTACCCATGTAAAAGAAGGGCAAGGTGGATTGCATCAGTACTCCTGGTGCTGGGGACAGGAGAAAACAGAGATAGTTAAATCTCTGAAGTCTAGTGCTAACCATTTTAGCAACTTGGGGAGCTCTGGGTTCAGTGAGAGACCCTGTCTCAAAAAATAGGAAGACACCCAATATCAATCGGTGTGCTAGTGCCAAATCCAAATTCAATGACAGATGACTTTAAAGGCCACGTGGAATGCAAAGATATGCTGTAACACAGGAGAAAAGGCCTATGACAACAGAAGCAAAGGTGGAAATGCTACATCTCCAATCAGTACTCGTGAGGGCTGACAGTAACTGCCACAGCAAGAAGAGGTAAGGAAAGAGATTCTTTCCTAGACCTTTCCGAGGGAATATGACCCTGCCAATGCTTCCATTTCAGGCTCTAGCTTCTTCCAATGTGAGAGAATTTGTGTTATCTTAAGGTACTCAGTTCACAGTACTGGCAGCTCCTTCAGGACACTAATGGAGAGAAGTAAGATAAGAAGGAAAAGGAACTAATTGGTTTAAATAATTAACAGGCTACTGGAAGTCATTTGAGCCAAAGTGATAGGGGACCAATTTAGATCATTACCAGCTGTACTTGTGAATGGAAGGTGAAGGAGTAGAACTATTAAGTGAAATCCATTTTTCAAAGTAACTTGGTCATAAAATAAAAAGGGTAATACTTAAAGATGAACATATGTCTGGGAGAGGTGGTTTTCAAAATAAGAGAGATCTATCTATGCAGGTTGTAAACTTAGGGGAAGAAACAAGGGCCCAAAAGATATTAGGGTGACAATACTTTAATGAGGAAGAATAGAAATTAAGGAAGGAAGATTTCCCAAAGAAGAAGTATGCAATGAAATACATGTAATAAGTAAGAGAATTGGGCATGTCCAAAGAAAAGACACACACTTTTGGAATTCAGGAAGATAAGGAGGGATAAAAGTCATTTAGAAACAACTATAGATAAAGTGATAAATGCAAGACAGAACATTTGGATTTATTTTTGGAGTCCATTTGAACATTTTTGAGAAAGGGAATGACATGACCCAGACTGATGCACAATAGAGATCTCATAACTCATGAGGTTTACCTGAAGCACAATTACTGCTGATTGAAATAAATACTGTTATGTACTTTAGGAAGATTAATTTGGCAGAAATATAAAGAATTGGTTGGAGGGCATCCACAGAACAGCTAATGAGTCCCTGGCAGTAGCAGGGAGAAAGTAAAGGAGATGGATGAGATAGAGATTGAAACACTGCAACAAGAGATCAGAAATAACTTGAGGATAAAAGAGGGAACTGAACTCCACAATTAACAGCATAACTTAGAAAGGTAACAAAGATGCCTTTGGTAAAAACTGAGGTATCAGGACAGAAGTAATACATATTTTAGAATGGAAATCTGAAGCTCACAAAAGAAGAAAAAAATCTGGGGAAAAGATCTGGAAGATACATTCCTATATCCAGAAATATGAAACTCTTTCAAGTAGACAATTTCTTAAAAGAAGAGTTGGCAGAGAAAGAAGCTAAAACAATGAATAGAACCACAAGCCTGCTTTATGTACAGGAGGAAACTGTTTCTCCCAAATGCCAGAAGGCTCCCTAGAGGAGGTAGCAAATGTGAGACATCCCATAAACAGAGGGAAGAAAGCCAGAGTGGTAAGCAGAAAGTGTAGCTTCCACTGCTATCTCATCATCACACTTTGTGTGGCCTTAGGAAAGTCCTTCCTCACTTAGGCCTCAGTAGAATAATGAAGTACAAGAATTACAGAGCCTCATTTTTAGCTAAGGCAAAAACATTTGCCTTTGATTAGACCTTTTCTCTGGTGTATGGCCAGTCTTTGATTTAGCAAAGAATAGATGTTTTTCTAAATTGAGGAACAACGTACAAATGGCAAAGGGGAAGGCAATTGGGAGGCTGTATCTTAGTGATGGAGTACAGGTCTGTCAAGTGCAATCCCAGGGTTCCATCCCCAATACCACAAAAAAAGAAGAAATAAAGAAACAAAGAGGGCAAGCAAGTATATTTCATGAAAGACAGGTAAATCAGTCTGGAACTAGTTGTTTTTTCACAACTTGATTCATGCCACTCTATTTCACAATTAAGCTAGCATGTGATTAATAACAACAACTGGTCTATACTATCCAAGTTTTTAGTCATTAAAATTGTGCAATGAAGTATTATGTTCTTCTATACTGGAGGCAAGTTTTCTATCTTCCTTTTATTCATTCAGGTAAAAGAAAAAGAAAAGTTAGTAGGTGTCTACTCTCTATTTCAGGTACTTTCATGTATTTATCCTGAAAGTAATCCTTATAAAGGAAATGTTTCTTTTTAAATCCCTTGCATTACTACTGAATCAGTAATAGTAAAAGTAGTGCCTATCACATAGCTGACACAAAACAAATATTCTGGAAATTACTTAAAATATACATGCATATAATACTAATTAGTCCTAATAACAGATTATACAGGTTGGGGAAATACATAGCTAAAACTGCTTATATGAATTTTCATTAAAAAAGGCAATGCACAGAATGGGAGAAAATCTTTACTAGCCACACATCTGATAGAGGTCTAATATCCAGAGTACACAAAAAACTCAAAAAGTAAACACCAAGGAAGTAATCAGTCCAATAGAAAATGGGCCCACATAAACGGATCTAGGGGATGGGGAGGGGGAAAGAGGAGGCACTAGGAGAGGGGAAAGGAGGGAGAGGGATGAAAGGAAAGATGAATGGGGAGAGCATTGAGGAACATCGAGGGAGGGGAAGGAAAGGAAGAGGATGTAGTACCTATTGAGCTTGTATGGTTAGGAAGAAAAATAAAATGTGGGAGAAAAAAAAAGAAAAGAAGCCTTGGAATTTAAAAAAAAACTTTTCCTGGGGCTGGAGAGGTGGCTCAGGGATTAAGCCACCGCCTTGCAGGCGGAAGGTCCTGAGTTCGGATCCCAGATCCCACGTATAGACGCCAGGCGGAAGCGGGGGCGGCCTGCGCTTCTGGTCCTGGTAGGGCGGAGCCTGTGAATCCCAGGGCAGAAGGAGGTGGAGGCGTCCATGGTGGTTCGCGAATTCGTCCGTGGTTCTACACACACACACACACACACACACACACACGCACACACACACACACACAGACACGTGCGCACATACACACGCATATGCACACAGTTGAATAAATAATAATAATAAAAAAATTTTTAAAAAAAAAACTTTTCCTAGGATGAAATTGAAATGTCCAACAAATACATTAAAAAATGTTTTACCTCCCAGTAGCCCAATTAGAAAATGGGCCTGAGAACTCAAAAGAAACTTTTCCAGGGACAAAATCAAAATGTCTAACAAATACCTTTAAAAATGCTCCACATCCCTAGCCATCAGGGAAATGTAAATCAAAACTACCCTGAGATATTATCTCCCCCCAGTCAGGATGGCAAAAATCCACAATACAAACAACACCAAATGCTGGAGAGTATGTGGAGAGAAGGGAACTCTCACACATTGCTGGTGAAAATGCAGGCTTATACAACCACTCTGGCGATTTCTAAAAAAGCTAAAGATTAAAATGCCATATGACCCTGCTGTACCACTACTGGGAATAATCCCCCATAATGCAGCAATTCACTACAATGACACAAGCACAAGCACAAACATGTTCATTGCAGCACTATTTACAATATAGCAAAGTCATAAAATCAACCCAAATGCCCAACAGTTGATGAATGGATAATGAAAATGTGGTACATTTATACAATGGAATACTACTCAGCCATCAAAAAAGATGAGTTAATGAAATTTGCTGGGAAATGGATGGAATTAGAAGAAATTATATTGAGTGAAATATCCCAGACACAGAAAGTTAGACACCTTATGTGCTCTCTAATAGGTGGATCCTAGTTCCAAACTCCCTTAATGACATATTCAAAGGTAAATCTCTGTAATGCCAACTGTAATACCAAAGATTATAAACAGGAGGGAAGGGGAATGAGGACCTCAAAAGAAAGGCGATAGGGGAAAATGCTTCAATAGACAAATTAGGCCACGGTCATGTACTGCATGTAAGTAATGAGACACCTGGTGCAGCTCACTCTCACTTCCCTTCCTGGTCACTTGGGACTGAACAGGTTTGATCTCACTAATCAGGGAGGGTATAGGGACTGGCAGATAGATGATAACCATCCTGTAAATGGGACACTGACCCATCTCCCCCCCCCCACTGCTGTGTCCTACTCCTATTCTTCCATCTACCTTTGAGTCTCCTCTTATATTAAGATCCTCATTTAAACAGTCTTTTATCTTTGGTTAAGAGGTGACCTTTGATACCAATCAGGATGCAGTCAAGGGCAGTGCAGGAAAAGCAAAACTGAAAACAACAAACCATAATTCAGAACACCAAAGACTCTACATTATTCACCCGGAACCAGACCAGCCAACTCTCTCCCCATCCTAAAGCTCAGGGAACCTTGGGGAAGAAGAAGAGGCAAGATTGTAAGAGCGTAAAGATGGGGAGGAACAACACTATGCAAGATACTCCAGACAAGTTATGGCTGCAGCAGCCAGAATTGGACTTTGCCTGTCTTGTACAATGGCTGCCATATCAACAACCCTCCAAAGTTTAGCACGGATCACAGAGAAGGCTACGGGAAGTAGGATCCCTGGAGGCAAGGGAATAAATAGTCATAATAGGAGTTCCCATATTAAAAGGGAGCCCAAGAAGGGGCTCTGCTATGCCAGTGAGTCCTTACCCCTCACTAGGATGGAGGACTCAGAGGAAGGTTAGGCGTTCACATAAAGGGATGCTCCAGGGGATGGGATGGAAGAAGGGAGAGGTACTAAGAGAGGGGGAGGGAGGGAGGGAGTGATAGGAAGGGGTGAAGAGGGGAGAATGCAATGGGAGACGACTGTGGAGGGGGAAGGAGGAGGGAGAGAAGCTTGTATGATATTGAGCTGGTATGATTAGGAAAAAAAATGTGGGAGAAAAAAATGTTCCACTTCCCTAGCCACTGGGAAATGCAAATCAAAACCATCCTAAGATATCATCTCACCCTAGTAAGAATGGCTAAACTCTGGGCTGGAGAGGTGGCTCAGGGGTTAAGCCTTTGCCTTGCAGGCAGAAGGTCTGAGTTCGGATCCTAGACCCCACGTATAGATAGGCAGAAGCGGGGGCGGCCTGTGTTTCTGGTCCTGGTAGGGCGGAGCCTGTGAATCCCGGGGCAGAGTAAACAGGAGATGGAGGAGGTCCATGGTGGTTCCTGAATTCGCCCGTGGTTCTGTACACACACACACACACACACACACACACACACACACACAATTGAATACATAATAAATAATAATAAAAAAATTAAAACAAATTTAAAAAATGGCTAAACTCAAAAACACATACAACAACAAATGCTGGAGAGGATGCAGGGAGACAGGAAACCTCATCATACATTGCTGGTAGGAATGCAGACGTGTACAACCACTTTGGAGATCAGTACGGTGGTTTCTAAAAAAGTTAAAAATTGAAATGCCATATAATCCTGCTATACCATTGCTGGGAATATTCCCCCCAAATGCTTCATCTAACTATAGTGACATGTGTACATGCCTGTTCATTGTAGCACTATTCACAACAGCAAAGCCATGGAATCATCCTAAATGCCCAACAGTTGATGAGTGGACAATGAAATGTGGTACAAATGCACAATGGAATTCTATTCAGCCATCAAAAAATGAATTAATGAAATCTGCTGATAAATGGATGGAGTGGGAAGAAGTTTTATTCCAAGCACAGAAAATCAGACGTCATGTTCTCCCTAAAAAAAGTAGAATCTAGTACCAAACCCGAATAATTACATACTCAAGGGAAAATCTCTATAATGCCATTATAACCACAAAGGAACATAACTAGGAGGGTTGAGAAAGAAGACCCCAACGAGAGTAGAGACAAAAGGACAAAGCTTAATAGATAAATAAGGCCACAGTCAAGAAAAGCCCATAAGCAGGGAGGCATCTGATCCTGTCCATTGTCAGTTTCCTTCTGCCCATAGGTGTTTGGAATAATTTGAAGTGTTGGAAATGTGTTCCATTCATGGAGGGGCTGGCTTGGAAGTTAGTAGGTAGCTGGTTGGTTGTCTGGAGGTTGACCCTACTCACTACTGTGTCATTCCTGTTCTTCCCTCACTTTTAAGCCTTTTCTTATACATAGGCCTTTTTAAAAACAATTTTTAAAAAATCTTTGGATAGGAGATCTCAACACCCAGATAGGATGCAGTGTAGTGCAATGGAAGAACAGTGAAATAGACAACAGTCAACCAGAATGCAGATGCCCCTACAATGGTTACCCAGAACCAGGCCAGCCAAATCTCTTCCCATCCTAAGGCTCAGAAAACCTTGCAGAAGAGAGGGTGGTAAGATTGTAAGAGCCTAAAGATGGGGAGGCCCACGTTGGACAAAACACTCCACTGAAAACAGGACTGCTGCAGCCAGGAACTCATTGCAGTGAGACTTGTGCTTACCAGACCTGCACAATGGCTGACATAATCAACATGACTACATAGACTAGCAAAAGTTCTCAGGAGAAAGCATTTCAAGCAATAGGATCCTGAGGGGCTAAGATTAGACTGGTGAAGGGGAGTATCCCTATCAGGGGTCTGCCCAAGGAAGGATCACTTAGTCTGCCACGGAGACCTGAATGCTCACTAGAGCAGATGGCTCAGAGAGAACCCAGGACTCCTTGAGGAACAGAAGGGTGGGAGAGAGAAGCTTGGATTCACAAAGAGAGGGGAGGGAGGGAAGGAAGTAGGGACAGAGGGAGGGAAAGGAGGAAGGGATGGGGGAGGGAGACTTACTCCTTGTGATTGCAAATTTTATTTTATATGATGTTTTTATTTTATATAATAAAAATACATATATTATATATATATAAATTGTTTAAAAACAATCAGTTAGAGAAATGACAGGGTAAAGTACAACATACATACATACAGTAAGCTCCACAGGGGAAGTGAATGCCTGTCTTACTCTCCATGGTAACCACAGAAACTAATTTAGTATTAACATTCTGCAAGTACTCAGTAAATGTCTGTGAATGAAAGCCAGTGAACAAGCAGGCATATACTTGCATGAAACCATATGATATTGATTTTCCTCATATAAATCAAATCAGAACTCAAAAGAATAATTGAAATTCAAGAAAGAACTCATCAATTTGCCTACCACCTTTGTTGGTTTAAATATTCTGTGAGTTTTCATGCCTGGTACTATAAGCCTGTCCAAACAACAGTGGAAAAGGAGAAAACAGACATAAGACAGAAACAGATGTCTTAATGTTAACTATAAGTATATGACAGTAAACTATCTAAACACTTCTTATTACACCTTTAGATAAGAAAAACTCTGAGCACTCAATCAAGATGTACTCTACTGCAATGGAAGATTAGTGAGGCAGGAAGTCACAACTGGCCAGAATACAGAATATTGGAGAGCCTGGAATGCTTAGCCCTAATCAGGCCATCAAAATCTCTCCCCATCGCAAGGCTCAGGGAGCCCTGTGAAGGAGGAAAGCGGTGTAAGATTTTTAAGAGCTTAAAGGTGAGGAGGTGTACTGTTGGCCAAGACACTCCAGTCATGACGAGGCTGCTGCATTCAGGAGCTTATTGCAAGGAGATCTACTACCACCAGAGCTACACAATGGCTGACATATCAACATTCTCCCATGGACCAGTGAGAAACAACTACACTCAGAAAGCAACTTTGGTCCTGGAAAAAGAATGAGAGCTTTCTTACTTGTGACTTTTCCCATCGAAGGGCCATATACACTTCCACAGAGCCCTGGCTGCCCATTAGCACAGTCACTCCAAAAGGAGCCCTGTGATCCACAAGGAGCAGAGGACAGAAGGATGGCAGGGAAATGGTTGGATTGGTGAAGGGAAGGGATTGGTGAGAGAGGGGGGGAATGGGGCAAGGATATAAACTCATTCTGTTTGTATATGAAAAATTCTCAATAAAAAAATTTAAAAATTTGTGAGCTATGACACATTTCCATTCACAGATTATATTAGATCTCTTTTCAGTTTGTTTAAGTTTTAGATAAAGTCTCAATATATTTTTGAAGGATGCTTTATACAGAATGGCAAATTTATTTGGTAAAAGACCAGGTAAATAATATTTGCAAAATGTCTTATAGACATTAGTTAAGGTGACTGTTACTTTTCTTTTTTGAAGAATTTTTAAGCTTTACTATTAATACTCAGGATATTAGAAATTTCCAGATTTTTTTTCAGTACCATTTATAGAACCACTTTTGGTAACAAATGCAGGAGTTAGGAATATGCTTCCAATTCAGAATGCATAATATTTATTCTGAATCCTTTCTGGCTAAAAACAGGGCTGGCGCTGTGATGAGACATAGGAGAATCTAAAAAACACTAGCATTTGTTTTTTTCCCAGAGGCTACATCCCCTTTTGATGGAATACTTTATAAATACATATTAAAAAGTGAGGTAACAAGTCAAGCACCCCAAGCAATTTGCTCAACTCTTTTCCCCAATTAGATTTGCAATGCTGGCAATCAATTTCATGGTTATATCGATTTGTCTTTCTTGTTTTGTGTAGTCCAAAAGGATGTTTCTCTGACATTTCTAAGCCCTCTCTGGTATGCATACACAATGATGTATATAACTAATATTTGTCGGGTGTTATTAAAGTCCATCATAACTCAATGCCTGTTCTCAAAGAATTCAATACATTGATTTGGATTCACCATGAACTGACATGTGAGTCCAAAATTCCCTTACCTTGCTATGATTATCATCTTTTTTACTCTGAATTTTAAAATTAAAGAGTATCAGATGAGCCAGTTGCAGGAAAGATGTTCATCCAGTAGACAAAACTTTCATCAGGGACTTTTATAATTCATGGCCCAAAATCACGTGGACATTTGACTCATGAACATACGCAAAAGGAAAGGATGACTGTTGCTTTTCAAATCTGATACTATGATGTGAAAATAGCCACAGACAATTCAAAGGTAGATGGATATGCTCATGTTCCCATCAAACGTTATTTGCCAAAAAAAAAAAAAAAAAAAAAAAAAAAAGATAGCTGGCCAAATTTGGCCACATACCAAAATTTACCTATTCTCCATTTATTCTACTGTGTTGCTTTTCTATGTCTTGTCTTTCCATTCTTTATCTGACACTATGTCAAATAAGAGGCACTTTCTCCCATTGCTATATTGACATATGATAGAAGAACTTTAGTTTAAACTGGTGCTAATTCTTTAAACTCCTGTTTATATGTAGAGGGAAGGAGCATTATAAGAATGGAGAGAAAACAATGAGGCAGGTTTATAAGTGGCTTGGACAAAACTCTAATATATAAGCAACTCCTTTTCATAGTCTTCATACTGTTCCAAGGTCTGGGTGTCAGGTATACACGATCAATCTTATAATTCAAATACTGGTGAGGATTATGGAAGATGATTGTGAGTTCAAGACCAATTTGAGCTACATAGTGAGTCCTTGTCTCTAAAAATGAAATAAAAAAACCTCACAGATTTGTGTTCTTTCTTCACTATGTTCAGAGCTGATACTTTGGTTAAAATAGTTTCCTATATAATGATCCATATTTGTAAGAATGGTTATCATATGACAAATTACACCCATTTCATATGAAAAATATCTATTAAGCAAACCAGTTTTTCATAGCTTCTTCCCCCTGCATCAGAATACGTACAAAAATTTATGAGTATTTCCCCCTGTTTATATCAGAATATGGAAAATGATACTTGAGTCCTTCTTACGAGCCATATGATACAGCACAGAACACAACAACAAATACAAACTAGCTCCTCTCTTCATGATTCTTATAACCTTAGGAGTCAATAATTTTCTGTAAAATGTCAAATAAATATTTTAAGCTATATAAATCGAAATCAGTTGCAATGCTGTGGAAATCTGTCCTCCCAACGTAATGGCCATTACCATCTCAATGAGAACAGCCATGATTACCCACAAGAGAACTTCAAGATTGGCCTGTTGATAGAAAGAGAAGGTTGGTAAGGCTATTGGATCCTAAACGGATTTCAGCCATTCCCTCCTGCAACTCCCTGTTATTTGTATGTAATTCTCTCCCAACTGCACATGATTTTGAAAGGTGTTAAAACACAGAGAGTGGAAGGGTAAATTAAATGGGGGACTCCATCTTTGAAGCTAAGGGGAAGTCTTTTGTACTTGGATAAGATATTTTATTTTCAGGGGTTACTCAAGCACCTGTAAGTAGCCCCTCACTCATGCACCTAAGTAAGCCAAATATATTCATTTATTCATCAAGGTAGTGTTGGGGAGATTCAGTACTTTGGTAAGTTGTTGTCACCCTATCTCAGGTAAATAGACGTATGTTCATGTCTCTCTAAGAAGTTGATGCAACATGCAACTATTTAATTTAGCCATTTTAGTGCAAAAGTAGAATAGATATTACATAAACAATTAGGTGTGGTTCTGACCCAATAAAAGATTTTTTATTATTATTTCCACTCATACAAACTTAACAGGTACACCGGTCCCCTCCCTCCCTCCACCTCCCTCCGACACCCCTGTTCCCCCCTCCTCTCTCCCCTCCCTCCCCATCCCTCAGTGTCCCCCCCCAATCCCCAGAGCATCCTTTACTGTGCATGCCAAACTCTCCTCTGGGTCCTCCTCTCCGATGAGGTGCAAGGACCCAGGGGCATTTCCCAGAACGCTTTCCTGTATTCCCATTAAGCTTAGGTACACTACTGTGACTGTCAGTCCCTAGCCTCCAAGGATCCTAGTGCTTTTAGTCCATGCTAGACTTTGTGGGGTCAATAATATGTTGGACATAGCACAGGTCATGCAAAGTCCTCTATTATGATTGTTTCGGCCCTAACTTGTGTGGAGTATCTTGCATATCATTACTCTTCCCATCCTTGTGCTCTTACAATCTTCTGCAAATTTCCCTGAGCTTCAGGATGGGGAGAGATTAGGCTGGCCTAGTTCCAGGTGGTTAATATAGAGTCTCTGATATTCTGAATTATGGTTTGTTGATTTGTTTTTTTGGTTTTGCTGCTCCTGCAATGCCCTTGGCTCCATCCTGATGGGTATTGGAATTCATCCCCTGGCCAGAGATAAAAACCTGTTAGAGTCTTGTTATCAGAGTCTATTCAAAGGTAGATGGAATAAAAGTAGGAGACTGCGGTGAGAGAGGGCTCAATCACCCTTTTGCAAAATGCAAAATGGTTACTTTCTATCAGGTAGCCTATATGCCCACCCCTTCTGGTGAGATCATACCCCATCAGTTGCAAATGATCAGGAAGGAAAGTCTGTGAACTTAACCAGATGTCTCATTACTTACTTGCAGTCCTTGATGGTGGCCTATTATCTCTGCTGTAACATGATCCCTTCTCTCCTTGTTACTGGTGTGGCCCTCCTTCCCCATCCCTCCTGTTTATAATCTTTACAATTACTGTAGGTATTACAGAGATTTGTCTTTGGTTTTGACCCAATAAAAGTTTTTAAGAACACTGAAATTTGTGTTTTATAAGTTTTTGCATACCATTAAATTCTATAGAAGTCAGAAAAGAGTAACTTAAATCAACCCAAGCAAGGAAGGTACCCTAGAAACGATCACCCAGGGCTGCGTTTTCAACCCTGTGGATGTTAATGTAAATGGTTAACTGAAGAAATAAATGGAAATGAATATTTCAGGTAGAGAGGAGAGAATGCAGAGTCATACGAGTAATAATCAGCATGATGCTCCTGGAGGCTTGCGCTACTCCAGAATAAAAAAGAAAGCATACTGGGCAACATTGCAGGTGTAGATAAGAATAAAGATATAAAAGGTTTCATTCCCCTTAATGCCCTCTGAGCGAAGAAGGTCACTGAGAAGTTTTCATCAGGCGACAGACATAATTGAATCTGTATTCTAGATTCATCTCTGGGCTAACACCTTGGCAGACAGCTCTGAAGGAACTGACAGACTAATGAAATAGTTCAGGGGAGAGATGACTATAAACTGAACTAGGGCATTGGCAGAGGAAATGGAGAGAGGAGGATGGATCCCAGAAATGTCTAAAAGGTACACAGAACATGGCTCAGTAAGAGAGAGAACAAGGAATCAAGAACGACTGTTAGGTTTCTCATATGGATTACTGAGTGGATGATGGTACGATCAGCTGCCACGGCCAGAGGAAAAAAAGTATAGGCTGTACAATGAGTTCAGATGTCTACACATTGCATTTAATTTTTCTGTCAGATTTTCTTGTGGAGATTTTTATTGCACAGCCTGAATTTTAAGCAAGTTAGAATTAGAGATAAAATTAGCACAGAGATAGCAGTTAAAACAATGTGTGAATGGGGTAGATCACATTAAGTGAGTATGTGTCATGGTCCGCAACGAAGGCAAAAATTGAGAAAATGAAATTGAGGCCTTGGTGATACAGAAAAACAGGTATGAAGGGATGGGAGTTGAGAAAGCTAAATAGAGAAGGATTGTTACTAGAGAGGTGAATTTACTTTTTCTCAACTGATTCCTTGAAGTAGTGGCTCTGAAACTGTCCGCTCTTCATTTAGAAATCATGTTAAAACGCATTGCTGGAACTCCCTCCCCATCAGACTTCTGGATGCCTATGATAACATCCAACAGAATGCACTTATAACAACTCCTTAAGTGATACTTGCTAGTGAATAAAAGGCCCTAAATCATCCAAGTTTTATAATGAATTAATGTCCCTCTAATGGAACTAAAATGCTCCTAATTATGCATCATCTTCAGAAAAATTGAAATAATGGCCACAAATTATCTTTAGTGCTTGGTGACTCAGACAAGAAATCTTGGTCGAGAAAGACGGGTATCAGAAGTCCATGAGAGCAGAGACCCAAATCATGCTTCCTGTGATTAAACTATCCCACTCTAGCCTACGTCTGACATTCAACAAATAATTGTTGACTTAAATGCTGGCAAGAGTCAAGCACAGTAGCACATTTGACAGGATGAGGAACATTATGAGTTCAAGACAGTTTGTACTATACTTACTGCAAGACCCTAACTCAAAAAAAAAAATTCGGGCTGGAGAGGTGGCTCAGGGGTTAAGCCTCTGCCTTGCAGGCGGAAGGTCCTGAGTTCGGATCCCAGATCCCACGTATAGACGCCGGGCAGAAGCGGAGGCAGTCTGCGTTTCTGGTCCTGGTAGGGCGCAGCCTGTGAATCCCGGGGCGGAGGAAGTGGAGGTGTCCATGGTGGTTCCCGAATTTGTCCGTGGTTCTACACACACAGACGCGCGCGCACACATACATACGCACACACGCACAACTGAATAAATAAAAAAAGAAAAATTCTTAAAAAAAAAATTCAAGGGAAAAATTTTACAAGGTCCAAATGAATTGCTGATATAGAAGGTTTTATCTCTGAGTTAAGATTGAGAATCTAAATGACTATTAAGTCTGTGACCCTTTAAAAGGACAATGAAGTTTCTCACTATGACAGTTAGAATTATGATGGAGAAAATGACAGTTAATCAGGTACCAAAATATAGAAGAGTAATGAAAAAATGACCTGGAGGCTGACAGGTGACATTTGTATAGAAAACAGAATGATAAAGGCTGCTCTTCTCAATTTCAAAAGTGGAGGGATCTAATATTAGAAGAGAGGAATTATATGTTTGGTAACTACCTATAGAGAACATGCTTACCAGGGCAAGTGATCACGCTGTCTATTAAACTGTTTCTTGCTTTTGTTAATTTTTTTCTCATAAAGTGCAGGTTGATCCTGAATTTGAAATACGTACACACACACACACACACACACACACACACACACACACACACACACACATTGAACTTCTGATCATCTTACCTCCATCTTCTAAGTGCTACAATTATAAGCATCTGCCATCACTTCTGGCAAACAAGTACCGTTATATTATTAATTTTCATTTTAACAGACATTTTTGCTGTTGAAAGTCAAACCTAAGGCCTTGTGATAAACAGGCCCACTACCATTCAAGTTTTGTTTGCTTGTTTGTATTTATTTTGTGGTGCTGGGAAATTAAACCTGGGGCCTAGCATAAGCTACACAAATGGTTTACCACTGAGGTTCATTGTCAGCTTTTATAAAAATTACATTATGCAGTGTTTTCAGCTATATACACCATCAAAATTACTTATATATATTTTGATTAGCAAAAGCTTTTTATTATATTAATTTTTTCCCAATCATACAACCTTAATAGGTACACCGTCTCCTTCCTCCCTTCACCCCTCCCCAGTCCCCCTTGTACCCTACCCCCTTTTCCCTTTCCTTTCACTCCCCTCCCTCCCTTTCTTGCAGTGCCTCCCTCCCCCTTCCCATCCCCTGGAGCATTCTTTAGTGTGAATGTCAAACTTCCCTCTGAGTCCTCCACTCTACTGAGGTATAAGGACTCAATGGCATTGCTCAGAGCCCTTTCTTGGGCTCCCCTTTAGTATGGGAACACTATTATGACTGTTAATCCCTTGCCTCTAAGGATCCTAGTGCCTGTGATCCATGCTAGACTTTGGAGGGTCATTGACAGCCATTAGTAAAAGCTTTTTCAAACTTTATTATTTTGCAGTGTGTGTGTGCATGCGTGCGTGCGTGCGTGCATGTGTGTGGGTGTGTGTCTCAGAGGGCACTGTGTCCCTGTGGAGGCCAAAGGGTGACTTTGGGAATCATTCTGGAGTCCTTTACCTCCTTTTTGCTTCACTCTGGGATTTCCAAGGCTCTGTCCCACCAGGGCAAGAAGTGTAGGCTACTATTTCTGCCTGACGCTTTAATTTGGGACCTGGGATCTGAACCAAGACCTTCTGCTTTCAAGGCAAAATCTTAACCCCTGGGAAATCTTTCCAGCCTAGCAAAAGCTTTTTTAAATTCACTTTTTTGTGTTGTAACTATTTCGTAAGAATATTTCCTAGTATTTTATATGTTTGTTGGTTATTGTGAATAGCAGATATTTCTTTTATAGCTTCTAATTGCTTACTGTGTTCTATTATTACTTTTAAATTAAATTTGTGCTTCTTTGACTTTTCCTTTGAACTAGTTTTAACACCTTAGAGTTTGCTCATGAAAGGAAATAAAGTCTAACACAAGTCCATTTTCATGTCTACGTGAAAGTCAAGCTTTTACTCTTTTTCAAAAAACTTCTTTAATACTTGAAATGAAGTATTATCATTCTACATTATTAAGCCATATATTATAGGCTGGCAGTTATAGACTTTGAAGCTATCTGGTTCAGGTTTTGATATCAAAGTAATGTTGTCTTTAAAAATAACTTGAATAAATCTGCAATGTTTTCAAATCTATACCATTGTACTAGAATTGGATTAAGCTATTCTTAGAACACTGAAGGAGTTTCCTGATAAAAAAGACATGTGGGACTGAAGTATTTTTGGAAATTTCTAATTGACTTTTATTGTCTTCAATGTTTGTTTTAACTTCATTTAGTATACAGTCATTCAGTAATTTTGGAATTTAAAATTGTATTATATATGTCAATTTTCTCTGAAATTTTCAAAGTTCCTAAGGCATAATTATAGTAATGTGCATCTAATTTCAGGACCTTTATTTGCATACTGTAACTTTTGCATTTATCACTTAAATTTTACCTATAATTCATCCTTTTCTCTTGAATAAATTTGCTTGAAGCTCATCTATTTGATTCATTATCCCCCCCAAAATCACAGCCCTTGGCATTATAGTAGATTGAATTCTTAGTTATATATTTTCATTCTTATCTTTTAATAATAAAATATATAATATTAGAAATTTATTTCTGAATACTGATATCAAAGTTTTCATAAATCAGTCTCATATTTCTTATTTCTCATATTTTATACTAACAAGTTTGTTATTTTATTGATATAATATTAACATATAAATAGGCTTTGAAATATTGAAAATTTTTGATTTGTAAAACTTGTACATTATCATCTGAAACAAAGCCAATGTAATTTCTACTGCTAACAGTATGAATGACATACAACCATTTTTTTTTTTAACGTGGGACCTGGGATCCGAACTTAGAACCTTCTGCTTGTGAGACAGAGTCACAACCCCTGAGCCATCTCTCCAGCCCCTACATACAACCATTTTTAAGTCTTCTGTGAATATCCAAAGGGGCACAACTGTCCATAAAATATAATTTTTAAATATATTAATTAAAACTAACTGTGTTTTTCATTTCTTACAAGTATTTATATTTTGGTGTTCTTTTTTATATCATTTTTAAAATTATTTTTCTACTTTTACTAGCATATTGAGTACTCATCCTGCTTCCTTCCATCTCCCCCTCCCTCCCATCTCATCTCTTCCCTTCCTCAATCCCTTCCACTCCCTCCTACCTTCCTGCCTGGCCGCTTCTATGGACCCCAGGGTTCCCTCTAGCTTGTCTACTCTTCTGGGGGTTCAGGCCTCTGTGGCATAACAAGTTGCCTCTCTTCATACCATCCCAATGATAGGAGCATTTCCCTTCACTCATCTTGCTTAGTCCCCCAAGGTCTGCATTGTATGCTCTTGTCTTTCTTGAGCTCCTAGGTATGTCAGTCATTGTGCAGGTCTAGGAGGGAAAAGTCTCACTGTAGTGAGTTCCTGGATGTAGCAGTCCTGCCTTGAATGGAATGTCTTGTTCAATACTGAACCCTCCCATCTTTAGGTTCTTACAATCTCACCACCCCCTCTTCTGCAAGGTTCCCAAAGCCTTAAGATGGGGAGAGATTAGGTTGGTCTGACTCCGGGTTATGCATTATGCATTATGGTGCCCATTGTTGTCCCCTTCACTGCTCTTCTTGTCCTAGGCTGCATCCTGTCACGGTGTTGAGATCCTCTACCTCTGTTGTAGAAGAGGACTTCTAGGATGAATGTTCAGTTCTTCCAATCTATGGTATAATAACAGCTATTTACAGAGCAGTTTGATGTACTGTCCTCTTACCTATAGGTTCATTGGGTGTTTTCCCTATTGCTCTATTTCCTTTATTTTGGTGTTCTTAATGCCATGCTAAAATTATGTCAAAATCTCACACAGACTTTTTATAAACTTCTTTTATACTAACAGGTTTTTCTTTATGTATTTAGAAGCTGTTTTCTGCTAAAGATGGTTTATAAATACGATATCTTCAATATAGTTTACCTTTTATTCATATAAATGAATCTTTTGAGAAGAACATGGCTATATGCTTTTGGTTCCTGATTTTTTTCTTCAAGCAGAGAAGCAACCTGCTCATATGCCTATTTAGAGGATGGATTGATTGGAAGAAGGTGAAAGTGAATGCTGAGAAACCAGTGGGAAGGCTCTTAAAATAGTACAGGTGAGAAATCATGAGTGATTGAATTAAGACAAAACACCAGAGAGGTTTTTTGCAAGTTAGACATGTCTAGACTTGGAATCACTTGAATTGGAGGAAGGTAGTACAAAAAGAGACTTGAAAATAACATCTTGATTTCTCACTCGGTTGACCATCATCATATAAAGAATAATAAAGGAAGAGAAACTAGGTTGGCTTTTCAGAACACGCCACTTTCCAAAGTTTCTTCTTTTAATGTTCATCTTCAAAGGACCTGGGCCAAGACCATATCAAGCGTGATATGGATCTTTGTCAATTACTCAGATCAATGTCCTTTTACTTTTGTCTAAAACACTAGGCTGCACACTTTAAAGCTATAAGCAAATTGTACTTCTTTTATGGGCTAGTTTATGAATAACAGAGTACTCCTTCCTAAGGAAATTTTTGGATTGTAACAGGAAGGAAGTAATTTCCTATAGCACGCCCATGGCTGTCCCTAAGAAAAGGCCAAGGGTTCCACAAGAGGGCAGCATTACCTCATAAATTATGCATTGAAAGTCTCTAATAAAGACTGAAATTGGGGTGTTAAAAGGGTAGACAGAGTAGATTAAGGAAACTATTACAGTAGAAACTCTAAAGCTTGTCACACCATGAAAAGCAAAGTTCCCCGCTATCTCCAAGGCTGTAATTATAGCCATTCCTAAATTACTTATATCAGCAAATGCTGTTCTAGTAGGGAGAAAGAAAGGAGGAGTGGATGAAACACCACAACCCTTACATTACCAAGTAAAACAGACTCAGAAACTGCTCTACATAGAACCTACACTCCCCAAAAGTGCTGCTGTCTGTGAAAAACCAGTATCTCACCAGACAGTGGTTTCTCAGCCAGTCATACTTTGTGTAAATTATCGATCTCCTAATAGAGTACATTGTGGTTCTCATGTATTTTTCCATTTAACAATGGCTGCTTACTCTAATTATGCTTCTCTTATAATCTGAAGAAAGGAAAATCATTATCTGAAAGGCACTTAATCATTTAATTATCACAACAATGGCATTATAGTAAGAAATACTATTTCCCTAGCACTCAGTGGTCTATAGGACACTAAAACAAAATCTCTTATCAAATGAAGCCTCCATGAAGTCTTATTTAAAATCTAAATTATAAGCAATCCAAGGAGCTAAGGATGTAGATCAGCAGCAGAGTGTTTCACTAGCATGCTTAAGATGGTAGGTCCCTTCTCTAGCACAGGAAAAGACCATACAAGTTTGAAATTAATAATAACATACCGATTATATAGTTAGTAGAAAGCATTTTGTAACATGACGCTTCTCACCCAGATTCATACATGGACAGGCGTGGATTAATCCTAGACACCAGGAAATCATGTATTAACTATATGGGGTACTATATAAGCTGCCTGTTAGAAAATTACTTATTTTTTCTCTTCAGAATAGATCATTTTGGATATGGGCATTGGAACAATGAAAGAATTGAAGTTGACTCAGTTTCTGGCTTAGTTGACTGGACATATTATGGACCTGGTCACCCAAACTGGAAGTTTCGATAGAGAATAAAATAATTTATCATGTTTTGAGCATGATGTATCCAAAATGCTACAGGCATACCTAAGAATAAATATAAAATTGGCTATATGAGCTACGACACATGAAATTGAGTCATCCACATATGAATAAAAATTGAAGCTAGGGGATCAAGTGAGATTTCCCAAGATACAATGAGGTTAGAAAGGGATGGAACTAGGGAGGCGCCACCATTTAAGAGATGGTCATAGAAATGGAATTTAATATAGCAGCCTATTAAAACATATACAAAGAGGTAGGAAACAAACAAGGGAACAGCATATCTTGAAAGTAAGGTTTTCATACAGGAAGGCAGAATCTGGAAAAACCATGTCAAATGGCCCTTATGAATCATATGTGATGAAGACTGACAATAATTCATTTTGGTTTTGATAATAAGGAAATAACTTGTTATTTTTGATAGAATCATTAGAGTAAAATCTGGGGGTTCAAATCAGACTCCAGGCATGATGGTAAATGGAAAGCAGAAAACTTTACACACTAAGGATAGGATCTGCCTTTGAGACTAAGCGTAAATAAGGGGATGGAAGTAGTACTCAGAGGGAGAAGTATTGTAGGAAGGTGATAAAATTTCTCTGTAATAAAATCAGCTCTAATGGAAAAATTTAGGCATATGTATATGATAAAGGAATCCAGTCGATGGAAACGAAGAAGCCTGAGTTCCAATAGTACAAAGCAGAGATCCAATAGGAAAATGAAATCAAGTGCTGGAGGAATAGTTCAAGAACACTTGCCTAGCAGAAGTCCTTAGATTCTATAACAGTGCCACAATAAAAAAAAGTGTTCACAGTAATAGGCAGACACTTTAGCAGCAGCATTGGAATGATGATGTCCAGCTGTGTCTTTCCCTTCCTTCCACTTAGCTAGGATGCCTCCCTTTCTGAGAGCTTACTTTTCTAATTTTATTCACTATTTAACTCAAATTCCACCTCCTCTTTAGGCTCTTAGCTCCTGCATCCTACCTGATATGTATAACAGTAATATTTGTCTAAGCAATCCATTTGAAAAACATACACCATCCTGTGAAATGTTACTGTTTCTTTAAAAGGTATTCCTAGTTATTTTGTCACATTCTTGCTTTCTTTCGTTGCTAGGCTGCAAACCCAAGAGTTTATCATAGCCTCCAAAATGCCTACCATGGCTGGCAGTAGGGTCTCTTTAAATCTGTGTTGATACGTGATTGAAAGGTGACTGACTGCTATGAAGGAGGAGACAATCACCCCGGTTACAAGCGTTCTTGGTATACAAGAATCTTCGGAATAACAATCAAACTGGGTCTTTAAGAAACAAAACAGAATTATCTGAAAGTGTCTGACTAGTATGCTGCAGTATCAAGGTATCAACCAAAGGCCCTTTGCCCATTCTGTTTTTGTTATCTGCAATATTCTGCCTTTGATGATAATATTCATGTTTTTGATGATAATGTTAGAGATGCTCTACCAGTCAAGTACTTCTGTGGCCTCTGAACCTGTACCTTACCTCCTGACAATCAGCTTGAGTATCCGGAAGGAGCCTTTGATGAGG
Source organism: Typhlomys cinereus (assembly GCA_023101885.1). NCBI lineage: Eukaryota > Metazoa > Chordata > Mammalia > Rodentia > Platacanthomyidae > Typhlomys > Typhlomys cinereus. Next base: position 252,366 of record JALPQD010000891.1, read on the forward strand.
ATGAGGGCCTCTTGGCGGGAGCCATACAATGGAGTGCCATTGATATTCACCAGCTCATCACCAGTCCTCATCTTCTGGGACAAGGCTGCCTTGCCTCCATCTTCAATCTGTGTTGCAGAGAACAAAACAGAAAGCAGGTGGTGAGGGGACGTGTGTCCCATAATTCTACTTCCTTGCTCCTCCCAATCTAGGAGCCACAAGTACCACTGGGGAATGGTTCCCATGGACTCTGGGAGTGGCTGAGGAGTTGGTCATGGGCAATTGCTCACTAAAAGCAGAGCTTGGGGAAGCCCTTGAGAAAGGATGCAACCCAGAAATAAGGCAATTTCTTCATGGAATACTGAGCAGTCTATTTGTAGAGCCAGCTCTTCCAAAAATGAAAATGATGCTTGGAAGGAAGCCCACAGTGTAGCTTAAGTAGCCATATAACAAGGCAAAATGTGCATATGAATTACAGCGAGAAGAGCTAGGCTCCAGCAAAAGTTGTCAAGTGTTTCCCTACCTTTGGGCATGCTTTGAAGTCTGATCAATAGGAGTTTGGATTTCTTATCTACTGTTTTTGAAATGTGAAATCCTAAACAGTTTACCTAGTATTTTGGAGTGCGAATTACCTCATATGTAAACTGTAGATTATAAGAACACTAATACATGTTTGAGAGCTGAATCCTTAGTACATATGAGCAGTGGTTATTATAACAAGATAGCTGCCCTTGAAGAACTTGAAGGCAGCTTCCAGATCAACATTCTTTAAGTGGAACTGAAAATTCAAAAGAAAAGAAAGGTACAAACAAATTAAGTGCTTATCTGCCTCTTCAACAGGAACCTAGCATAATACTTTACCAGCAGACTTTTAGCAAAGAGCTGGGATGCTGAGGGTTTACTGTTCCACCAGAGCCTAAACATTCCTCCTGGCCAGGGCAGTCTGAGTGGAAAAGGCTGTAAGACTAGAGGATTCTGCAAACAAAAACAGAATCCATAGCCACCGGGGTAGGTAAAAGCAAAGGAGAAAATCCTCTAAGAACCCCACTTTATGATGAATTTTATATGTAGCATTACACTTAACCACAGAGATGAATTCTATCTATTCTATCTATCAGAATATCAATTTCACTTCAGGCAATAGGAGTCATCAAATCCATCATTTACTCATTCCTCAAACCTTTAATGCATTTGTTAGGTACAAGACAGTAAGTATAGGAAACGAACAAAACTCATAGCTCCTAGTCTCAGAAGGAAGTTAAATTAATGTCTTTACATTTATATGTCCATTGAGATTATCAGGTTAAATGATAGCTGTACCACCACATCAAGTGCTTTTTTGGAGGTAGTATTAGACAAATGATGTAAGAATCATGGAATCACAAAATTCTGGGTGAAAAGATTATAAATGAGGTGACTAAGGGATGGTCTTTACTGAGTTTCATTGTAATTTTTCTCTCAGTTTTTATGGCATTTCTTGAATCTGTCCCTACATGACAAAAATTAGAATACTGCTTTAGTTTGGGAGCTTACATGAACAGGAAGGTAAGATCTTATCAGTTCAGAGAAAAAATATCAATTCAAGGTTTTCAAAAAACTGTTCAAATAAATTGAAATTCTGAGTAATATCACAGACTTATTAAGTGTATATTGCTAACCTAACATCTAAAATAAACTAATTGTTGTCTGATAAATTGCATATTGCAAGTGAAAATAAAAACCTTTTTTTCGGGAACTGTGCAATCACACAAAACAAACTACTATTGGTAAATGGGGAGCAACTCTCAACAAATTTAATTAGAGCCACCTCTTTTTTTCTATTGTTATTAGTATTATTATTAATATTTCTTAGACATCACTGAAGGCCAGCAAAAGAAAATATTAAACCAGGCGTAGTGGCACACACTTGTAATGCTAATACATGGATGGTAGAAGTACGAGGATCGGGAGTTCAACATTAGGCTGGACTATGAAAGGCTGTCTCAAAAAAATACAATAACAACAAAAATATTAAAGAGAAGAGCAAATTGCTGTACTTTAATTTCAAAAATTCAGTTTGAATAGTTCATTCCTTTGATATCCATGAATGAATGCTAATAGAGTTTTCCCTATTGATGTATATTAACTTTGATTTACACATTTTTATTCATACAAATTCAATTTCCATATTACTGTTACCCACAGAAAATCTTCTCTTCTATATGTATTGATGTTATGTACTACCTCTGGTTAATTAAGCACTCAGTAACATCAACAAGATGTCTGTTTACTCCAGGTCACAAGATGAAACCTTTTAAACTAGAATGTTTCATTAATGTTACAGAAGAAGTTCAGGCATAGGCAAGGAATATGGTTTAGTTGGTAAGAATATTTGCTGAACAAGTAGACTTGTTGACTTCAAATCTCCTGCACTCATTTAAAAAAAACCAGAGCGTAGACACACATGCCAGTAGCTACAGCACTGTGGGAGACAGAAGCAAGAAAATCCCTGTGGCTTGTGGACCAGGTAGCACAGTCAAAAGTCAGTGAGCTCCACATTCAGTGAGAGACCCTGTCTCAAAGGAATGAGAAAGAACATGAGGCCTAACGTCCTGGCCTCCATGCCTACACAGCGAGTGCACCCTCAGACACAAATGTGTCATGTATACACACAAAGCTGCTGCAATAGACACAGACACACACACACACACACACACAGAAACACGCACAGGTGCATGCGCACACACACAAACATACACACACATGCATGCATGCACATGCGTGCGTCTTACAGACATTTTGCATTCCAATACCGCATTAGTACAAGTATAAGTATACTCTGACTAGAAACTAGCAAATTTTTGTTATTCAGTCCAATCTCAGGTCCAGATGATTCAGATTAAAAAAAAAATCACACTCTGTTAGATTGAAAATCCCTTAAACTATAACCCAAAGTAGTCTTTTTTTCCAGAGTCAGGCTGTTTACTGAGCTTTGTAAATGACACCTTACCCAACCAGATTTTTTGGTCCATTATGAATTAATGTTCCTCCAATTTTTCTATCCCCCCTCCCATGTGTTTGTTCCTGAGATCTCGCATCAATTAATTGCTTAGTTTTGCTTTTTATTTTTTTTAAATTTTTTAAAAATTTGTTATTATTATTTATTCAATTGTGCGTGTATACATGTGTGCACATGTGTATGTATGTGTGTGTATGTATGTATGTATGTGTGTGTGTGCAGAACCACAGATGAATTCGAGAACCACCATGGACACCTCCACCTCTTCCTTGTTTACTCCGCCCCGGGATTCACAGGCTCTGCCCTACCAGGACCAGAAATGCAGGCCGCCCCCGCTTCCGCCTGGCGTCTATACGTGGGGTCTAGGATCCGAACTCAGGACCTTTCGCCTGCAAGGCAGAGGCTTAACCCCTGAGCTACCTCTTCAGCCCCAATTGCTTAGTTTTTTGAAAACTAGTTTTCCATGTCAGTGGCAAAAACACTTTTAAAAATGTTATTTGTAAATGTTTATGTTCTCATTAAAGAAAGAGGAAAAGAGAATGAACAAAGAATGAACAAGAGGAAGCTAGTGAGGAATGCCAGAAAAATGGATGAGAAAAATCAGCAACATAGAAGAACAATTCAACACAGAAATTCAAGCTCTTTGAAGATAATAAAAATGTTAGAAGTGACAATTTTAAGAAATGAAAAAAAAGCACAGTGGAAAACAACAGCAAGAGACTTCCCCAAGCAGAAGGAAGAATATCAGGAATTAAGGTCAAGATTTAAGATACACTGCATTAAATTGGATGTGTGGATAGTGAAGATGCTCTCCCATTTTGTCAAACAGGTGATGAATAGTTAATGAAAATGTGGTACATATATACAATGGAATAGTATTCAGCTGTCAGGAAAGACGAACTAATGAAATTTGCCATGGAAATTTCCATTGTGATGGAACTGGAAGAAATCATTCTGATTGAAATATCCCAGACACAGAAAGAAAGATACTATATGTTCTCCCTTATAAGTGAATCCTAGCATTAAACATTCAGTTTGATGTAATCAAACAGAAAATCTTACAATGCTAACAAACACAAAGGAACACAAATGGGGGTGGGAGAAATGGGGGTTGAAGAGGACCCAAAAAAGCAGAAACGAAAGAACAGGGGTAAACAGTTAAATAAGGCTTTTATGGAAAAGTCTTAAAGGGGCAGAAGGACAGGAATAGGACACAATAGGGAGTGGGATTAGCCTCCAGGTAACCAATCACCTGCTTACTAGTCCCTAACCCCCCCCCCATGATATGGAATACAAGTCCAATAATGTAAAACCAGCCTAAACAACAATGGAGTGGGAGAAAACTGACAGTAGACAGGATCAGATACCTGTATACTAACCACAAACACCCAATAGTAAACCTCCATCTAAACACCTCTCATTTTCTCTTTAAATAAGAAAAGATCTCAGCACACAAACAATACACAACCTAGTACAATGGAAGAGCAGTGAAATAGAAAACAACCAACTGAAGTGTAGAGTACTGGTGACACTTAAAAGCGCAGCCAAAACCAAGCCAACCAAAGCTCTCCCCATCCTAAGACTCAGAGAACCTTGTGGAAGAGGGGATGATAAGACTGTAGGAGCCTAAAGGTGAGGAGGTCCACTGCTGGCCAAGCCATTCCATTTGGACAGGGTGGTTGTATACAGGATCTCATTGCAATGAGACCTACCTTCATAATACCTGCACAATGCCTGATATATCAACATTTTCCCATAGACTAGTGAGGAACTTAAGAGAAATAATTACATGCAGACGGAACTTTAGGGGTTAGGGTTAGACAGCTAAAGGGGAATGCACCTATCAGTGGGTCTACCCATGGAAGTTCCACTTAATCTGCCACAGGGGCCTGAGCCCCCTACTAGAGCAGACAACCCAAAGGGAATCCTGGGGTTGACACAAGCAGACAGGTAGGAGAGTGGAAGGGAGAGGGATGGATTGGTGAAGAGAGGGAGGGGAAAAGGAGGGGTGGCATGGACAACCACTAATTATGTTTGCAAAACTAGAAAAATGAAAAATAATTAAAAAAGAAATACTACACTCAAATATATGAGAAGAAATAATAGATAAGCATGACCATCACATACCAGAACTCTGAAATATGATCACAAAACCAAAGCTAAGAGTCCATGTGATACAGTATGGAGCTAAATTTATATTCTCTTTTATATACAGATACTAACATTAAACTTCTGATTGGTGTAGTTATTTTAGAATTCTTATAACAGTCAGAAAACTTGAGAGGGATCATTAAGCACGGGTGAAAGGGAAGATTAAGGTGAAGAGCTTAACGGAGGAGATGTAAAAGACCACAGGCAGCAATGTGTAAGTGTATTAGAATAATGGGGAGAATGCTTAAGGAGTGGGAGGTGAGAGAATAGGGTAGAGAAAAGGCTGAGAGATTGCTTAAGGAGTGGGAGGTGAGAGGATAGGGTAGAGAAAAGGCTGAAAGGGCACTGAGATTGTAAGATATAGCCAGGTATAAACTTCCTATATTATTAATATATCAAAAAAGCATATAAAATCAAGAAAATGGAATTAATCGACATGCCCATCAAGAGAAGAATGAGTAATGAAAATGCGATACATATACACAATGGAATACTATTCAGCCATCAGAAAAGATGAAATTATGGAATTTGCTGGTAAACAAATGGAACTGGAAAATTTAATATTGAAGAAAGTATCTCAGACACAGAAAGGATAAGTGCCACATGTTCTCTCTTATATGTAGATGCTAGTACTAATATCTTTGTCAACATATTTGGATTAGAATTACTGTAAGAGCCAGAAAATTCTAAAGGGACCAATGAATGAGAAGGTGAGAAGGAGTGGTTAAGGTGAAACCTTTTAAAGGGGGAGATTTAGAATACCACCAAAAGTAGGGGGAGGGAGAGAATAATTGAGAAAAATACCTAGGGGGTATGAGGGAATGGAATATAAGAGGGAGAGAGGAATCTACAGAAAACCACTAAGATTGTGGGAGATAATCCCATAGGAACCTCATATGCTAAAAATATGTAAAAAAAATTTTTTTAAAGGAACAAGAATGGGCAGTCCCTACACAGAGGATCACAGAGTGAGGAAAACAGGGCAAAACAAAAAAGTACAGAGCTGCTTAGTACCCAGTGACAATGAGAAATATACTAGAAGTAACAGGAGTGTGGCATTTCCTAATAAAATATTGCTCAGAGAGGTCTCACAGTTCCTCAAACAATATAGGCTTCTGCCATTGCACTTGGTCACTCTCCAAAAACCTGTCAGTAAGACCCTATTCCTGAAGATGCAACACAAATGGATTAGAGAACATGGGCAAATACAACTGGAATTTATCTGAGAACATCTTCCTTGTTGGACAGCTTACATAGTACCGAGGAATACTGTAGAAGCTACTGGGGGAGAGAAATAATCACAGGCCTCATCAACTCATGAGATCTGCAAGTTGCAATAAAAATCACCATAGCAACAGGTATCAAGGCGTGTCAAGGAGACAACTAGCAGTTATTTGATTGAACTCAAGAACCACTTGTCGGAATGGAACAAATTCCTATTACTGTAAACTAGTACAAGAACTTAAAAAAGGAAAGGAAATAGATCAATAGGAAAAAATAGCCTCTACACCTACAGATAGGAAGACAGTACACCAAACTTCTGTGTAAATAACTATTGAAGAACATTTAAAACTTAGCCTAGAAGTCTTCTTCTACAACAGAGGTACAGGATCTCAACATCCTGACAGGATGCAGCCTAGGGCAGTAGAAGAGCAGTGAAATGGACAATGACCATAATTTAGAATACTGGTGACCAGCAATGCTCACTCAGAATCAGGACAACTTACTCTTTCCCCATCCTAAGGCTTAGGGAACCTCGTGGAAGAGAGGGTGGTAAAATTGTAAAAACCTAAAGATGGAAAGGTCCAGCTTTGGACAAGACATTCCATTCAAGGCAGGACTGCTGGATCTAGGAACTCACTGCAGTGAGACTTGTCCTTCACAGACCTGCATAATAACTGACATACCTCCATAGACAGTGGAAACCTTAGGGACTAGAGCCGGATGAGTGAAGGGAAATGCCTCTATCAATGAGGTGGCTTGAAGAGGGACAATTTGATAAGCCACACGGGCTTATCACCCACAAGAGTAGACAAGTCACAGGGAACCCTGGGGTCCATAGAAGCAGTCAGACATGAGTGGGAAGGCATGGAATAGATTGATGAAGGGAAGGAAGGGAGATAGGAAGTAGGGGGGATGGAGGGAAATAGGGATAAGTACTCAATATGGTTGTAAAAATAAAAAATAAATAGTAAAATTTTGAAAAAGAAATAAGAAAAAAATCATTTTTGTTTAAAAAAAAGAGCGAGAGGAGAGTAAACAAGGAGGAGGTGGAGGCGGCCCATGGTGTTTCCCGAATTCGTCCGTGGTTCTACACACACACATAAACACACACGCGCGCACACACGCACAATTGAATAAATAATAAAAAAATTTTAAAAAGAGCGAGAGAAAACACACATACCTTATACAGGGGAACAAAGAGAGAGAAAGATAGGACAAAACAAAAAAATATCCTATGATGCTTCAACTAGAACCCTAGGCAATTAATTAAACAATACTCCAAGTAACAGTTATATGATATTTCCTGATGAGTTGTTAGTCAGAAAGTACTTAAAGGCCCCCCAAATGGTACAGACTTTGGCCATTACTTTTGGCTGCCCTCCAGAAACTGACAGCAAGACCTATACTGAAAATGTAACATGTAAATAACAGGACATGGATTAAAAATCACTATCTGGAACTGGTCTGGAAGCTTCCTCCTTGCTGAACAGTTTTCATAGTATCATAAAGTATTATACAAGCTAGTGAGGGAGGGGAGTAATCAACAGCCTCATTATCTGTGAAAGCTGCAAGCTACAACAACAATCACCCTAACAAGAGGTAACCATCAATTTAACAGTGATAAGAATGTCAAGAAGCAGGGCTGGAGAGGCGGCTCAGGGCTTAAGCCTCTGCCTTGCACGCGAAAGGTCCTGCGTTCGGATCCTAGACCCCACGTATAGACGCCGGGCGGAAGTGGGGGCGGCCTGGGTTTCTGGTCCTGGTAGGGCGGAGCCTGTGAATCCCCGGGCAGAGTAAACAAGGAGGAGGTGGAGGTGTCCATGGTGGTTCCCGAATTCGTCCGTGGTTACACACACACACACACACACACACACACACACAATTGAATAAATAAATTTAAAAAATTTTTAAAAAAGTCTTAAAAAAGAATGTCAAGAAGCAACCAACAGTTTTCTAACTGAGTTCAAGGCCCACTTTTTAGTAGGAATCACGTTACTGGTATTGTAAATTAGAACAGGATTCTATGAAAGGGGAGGACATAGATTCTAGGAGGTGTGCAAACATTAAGGTTTAGTTATAAAGACACTATATCAAACAGCCTTTAGACATTTGTCATACCCATAGAGTAGAGGAGCACTCATAACTCAACTTACGAGCTTTCTTCTGCAATGGAAGGTGCTTATTACAGAAAATTACAACTGGCCAAAGTGCAGAAAAGAAGTGACTGGGGACTGTTCAGACATAAACAGGACATCTGAGCCACCTCCCACAGACTACACATGCCAAAGCTCAGGGAACTTTATGCAAGGGGGTAAATTTGTAAGAGCCTGAAGGGCATGTGAATCTGGCCAGACATCGTCTTCTGGATAAGACAGGGCTATTGTACCCATGAATTCACTGAAGATATGCATATTTTCACAAGATCTGCACAAGATTTGTCCTATCAACATTTCAGAATGGAAGGGGAAAGATCTCAAAAGGTCCCACGCCTCCCTGACAGACTGGTAAAGGTTATTGTTGGTGGAGGGGGAAGGAAAGTTAACTCCCTCAGTGGTATACCAACTGATATATGATTCATGTTCCAGCAGATACTCAGGCACATACCATCAAAGGCAACCCAGATGAAATCCTGTGGGCCACATATGCAGAAAGACATGGAAATAAGAGGGAGTCTGGCAGGAAAAAAAAAGGATTGTAAGAACAGGAGTGGATTGGTATAAAAATATCATAAATTCACTATATTCATGTATGAAACACCAAAAGAATAACAATAAATTAAAAATTTGACATCTCTTCTCACATTGACACGTTTTCTATTAAATTAAAATTAACTGTATGTTTAAAAAGGAGCTAAAGTAAATACTAAAACACAATATATTTCCAGTGAAACTATAGAAGAAATTTTCCCAAATCTCAAGATAGAAAGACACCCAATGTAAGAAACATTTAGACATATCAAAGAAGAACCTTCCCACAACATATTATAGCCACAAAGTCTAAAACAATATCAAAGTTATAAGAGACAAATGTCAACTCACTTACAAAGGCAGATACATGCGAATAGCATATTCTTCACTAGCAATCCTAAAACCAGAAAGGTTGGACTGGTATATTTCAAGTCCTGAAGGCAAACAACTGCCAACAAAGATTGTTATATCCACCAAAGCTATCTTTCAAATTTGATGGAGAAATAAGGATACTTCAAAACAAGTATAAACTATGGAAGTTCATGACAACCAAGACAGCATTACAGAAAATACTAAAGAGAAGAAGCTCTTAGTCAAGAGTGCACAGGAAAAGAAAAACATGAAGTAAATAAATAAACCAATAAAAAACTAGAAAGGAATTCATCATGTCCAACATAATACCCAGCAATAGTAAAGAACAAATGATAGCGCAATCAACTATAACAGCACCAATAAAAGTCACAGCAACTATTAAACATTTTTCAATAACCTTAAACGTAAATGGCTATAATTTACCAACAAAGAAATACAGATGGTCTCAGTGGATTAAAAAAGTAAATGGAGCTATTTTCTGTTTACAAGAAACATACTTCATTAGCAAACATACCTACAGAGTAAGAATCAAAGGACGGAAATCAATCTTTCAAGTGAGGAGAAGCCATAAGCAATCAGGTATAGCTATTCTGGTAAGGCAGACTTCAAAACAAAATAAGAGGAGATAAAGGCCACTAAATATTAAGAAAAATATTATTGAGAAGATAAAACCATGGTAAGTACATGTATGTGCCAAGTGTTGGAGTCCTCCATTTCATAAAACATGCTAATGAGCCTAAAAGATGACATGTCCTGATACAATAGGCTGACTCTAATACCTCACTCTTCTCTCTAGATAGGCCATCTAAACTTCCTTCTGGCTGGCTAGCTTTGAGAATGCTAGCGAGCAGGCTGCTAGAGCAGAAAGGTCATCAGTGGTCTCACTTAAATGTGAACCCTGAGAGCTATGACCCCCTTCCTGCCAAGCAAGATGTGCTCTCTGGAGCATGACTGTTATGCAGGTAACAAATCCCTCTCTGATTGAATTTGAGGCCTGCTCCACAGGAGAGAAACAATGCCTGATAATGTGAACCTGCCCAGATGCCTATGGGTGAAGGGATCATAGGTTCCTGGGGGGGACCTACTACTGTTGTTTTGTCACATAGACATGTTGTGAAGCTACCTTCCAAATATTTTGACTTATGCCCATAAATTAGTGCCGCTTTCAATTTCGGTTAGAGGAGATTCTTTCTGTAGTAGATAATGATTAATGCAGAGGCTCATCACTGGTCAAAATGCTGAGACTGAGGGACAGTTCATTCTTGAATAGGACATCTATATCAATACTTCCACTCCCACATATACACACAAGCTTAGAGAACGGAAATAATGTAAGAGCTGGAGAATGGAGAAAAGTACAGTGAGATGCTATCTTCTGGCCAGGACATGGCCTTCGCACTCAGGAACTCACAGCAACTGAGGTCAGCTGCACGAGGCGAAGCCAGTCAACAGTACAGCATAACTGGGAGGATTCACAAGGCCTCGCCCCTAGCTAAGGAAGGACTGACAGTTAATAGCTACTGGGGAAGAAAGAGTCATTTTCTTCAGGGCTGTGGCTGTTGGTAGGTTGCCCATGATCCAGTGGATATCTCCACACCGTGTACACCTAGACAGTACTAATTGAACCCAGCAGGTTATAAAAAATGAAAGGGGCATGAAGGAGATGAAAGAGGAGAGAAATGTGTTGGGAGGGGCCAAGGGGGAGAGGGAGGAGGAATTGGGGATAGATGTAATTAATATATACATGCATAAAATTGTCAGAGAACAAATTAATATTATTTAAAATTAAAGTAGGAGTAGACAAGATGGCTCAATGGATAAAGGTGTCTGCGTGCATACTCAGTAACTTGAGTTTAATTCCCAGAGCCCACATAGTAGAAGGAAATAACCTACTTCCTAAAGTGCACCCCTTATCTCTGTCTCTGCTTCTCTATTTTTCTCTTTCTGTCGCTCGCTCTCATTTCTCATCACTCATCTCTCACTCTCTTCAAAAAGATAAAAATAAAAAATTCAGAGTTAAACTACTACACAGAGCAAATGGATGTAATAAATATTCCATCAAATAGAAACAGAATATACACTGTCAGCATCCCACAGAACCTTCTCTAAAATAGACCACATTCTAGGTCACAAAACAAACCATAACAAATATCCAAGGGCCACAAATATTCTTGTATTTTAACAGATCATTTTGGAATAAAACTACAAATCAATAGCGAGAGAAAGAACCAAATGTTAAAAAATATTTGGAAATCAAAGAGCACACTCTTGAATGAGCTGTGAGCCATTGAAGAAACCAGGGGAGAAAATATAAAAATTCCTGGAATAAAATAAAAATGAAAACATAATTCACCAGAATCTATTTGAAATGCTTTATCTATCTATTTATTTATTGTTTTTTAATTGTGGGAGTGAGGAAGGGAGAGAAGGGAGAGAGTGAGAGAGATCAAGCACATAGGTATGCAAATGCCATGGCACAAATATGGAGGACGTGTTAGAGGACAAGTTACAGAAGTTGGTTATCTTCTTCCATTATGTGATCAAACTCAGGTCATTACATTTGTATGCAGGCACCATTACCCACTGAACCATCTTACCTTCCCCTAAGGCACTTATTTTTTTTTAATTTTTTTAATCCAATTGCGTGTATGTGTGTGTGTGTGTGTGTGTGTGCGCGCGCGCGCATGAGTGTGTGCATGTATGTGTGTATGTATAGAACCACGGGCGAATTCGGGAACCACCATGAACGCCTCCACCTCCTCCTTGTTTACTCTGCCCCGGGATTCACAGGCTCCGCCCTACCAGGACCAGAAGCGCAGGCCGCCCAGCTTCCGCCCGGCGTCTATAAGTGGGGTCTGGATCTGAACTCAGGACCTTCCGCCTGCAAGGCAGAGGCTTAACCCCTGAGCCACCTCTCCAGCCCCCCCCTAAGGCAGTTATAAGAGAAAATTTTATAGTTATAAGTGCTTACATTTTTTAAAACAATCAAACGGATTTGATATAAACATCCTAATGACGCCACTGTAGATTTCAGGAAAAAATTAGCCAAACCTCAAAGCAGAAGCCGAAAAAAATACAAAGATCAGGGCGGAAAATGATGAAATGGAGACTAAAGTAACAACATATAAAATTAATCAAACAGTCTTTGAAAAAATAATTAAGCATGAAAACCCCTATCTGAATTAATCAAAAGAGAAAACACACAATTTAATAAAATGAAAAAGGATGTTACAATAGATTCTAACAAAATCCAGAGGATCATTGGGGAGGAATACTCTGACAATATATATTCCCCAAATCTAGGAAATCTCAAAAAAGAATAAATTCCTAGTATGTATAACCTACCAAAATTAAATCAAGAAATAATAAACAATTTAAACAGACTTATAATAAGCAATGTAATTGAAGCAGTTATAAAATGTCTCTCTACCAAAAAAAAGCTCCCATTAGATGAATTTATTGCCAATTTTCATCAACCTTTTAAGGAAGAACTAACGCTAGTATTCCTCAAAGTATTCCCCACAATACAAAATGAAATAATACTACAATACTCATTCTATGAAGTGGTATTGTCTAGATACCAAAACTAGATAAAGACAACAACACAAAGAAACTATAGACTTCTCTAATGATCAGAGATTTTAAAATTCTCCATGAAATTTTTAAGAGCCACATGACAAGAAAAAAAAATACAGGAGGAAGGGAAGGAAACTTGTACATGTGTGTATGTCTCTGCCCCATCCAAATGTGTGTGTGTGTGTGTGTGTGTGTGTGTGTGCATACATGAATTTTAAAATATATTCATATGATGGTGTCTATTTAGTTAAGCTCGTCAATTTCCCAGCTCTTCCTGTATCAAATCTTGACAGTGGCTACCTTGCTTCACTTGAATTCTTATGAATTTTCAGGTTAGATTGACTGTTGGTATCAGCATACATCACAAAACGCTTGGTAAGTGATAAACTTACATGTCATTTTGGATTATCCAAGTGTATGCTGGGATAGCAGAATGTAGCCCAAGTACTTGAAAATCGATTCCATAGAAGACCATGTATCAAATAGTCATATAGTGTGTGGAAAAATGAAAAGAGTTAATTAATATTGAGCTAGTCCTTTGCAGACTCTCTTACCATTATTAATAAACTGTGGGGGTCTGGGAAGTTGATCTATTGAAACCTAACAGCTCTGGGCCTTTCTAGCTCTGATTTTGGTAGACTATGAACAGTGAACAAAGTTGGGACATTATTGTCCTCCTGACACAGATAATCCCAATTTCTCTCCCTATTGTGCTTTTACCAATGTTTCCCCCATCGACACTAAATAATTAACATTTATCTTTCAGCTCTCCTCAGATTCCATCCTTTGTTTCAAAGTAGTCCACCAAGGTTGAAACACTTAATAAGGTGCAATTGGGACAAAGAGAGGAAAAGATTCCTGAAGTCTCATTTTGTCCTAATGAGCAGGTGATTCAGAAATTTTTGAAGAGTCTTCAGTGAAGCAATAAATTCTCTGTAAGTTTTCAATCAAGTGATGATTCAGCCCTTTGAGAATAAAGGACCTAGGGACACTTACTGGCTTTCCAGAAGTTTTGATTTAATCAGATCTGAGCAGATGCTTGTTTGAGCTTGTTAAATAAACTTAAAGGGAATATGCAAAAGTGAAGGAAAGAAATAGATTAGGTTTACATTTTTAAAGCTCATTCATTAGGAGAAATACCAAGTATGAAATGCATATGACAGCATGAAGAGCAACATCAAGATAACAGTACACATCAGAACCATATTAAACTCCATCTTAACCCAGTTAGAATGGTGATCATCAAAAAATGAAGATTTTGAGTGAAAGGAACCCTAATATACTGTTGGTGGGAATATAAATCAGTCCATCCATTATGGAGGTTCCTCCAAAACATGTGAACAGAACTACTGGATCATCCAACTCCTGGGTATATACCCAAAGGGATCTCTGTTGCACATAACACTTATCCATCCATATTTATCATAACACTATTCACAACAGCCAAGTTATGGAATCAACCTAAGTATCTATCCAGGAATAAGTGAATAAAGAAAATATGGTATCTATACAGAACAAAGTTTGTTTACAGGAAAGTATTTGAAAATGGAAATCAAACAAAAGTATCACATATTTTCCCTCACATGTAGAATTTCTGGGTGGGCAAAAGACATGAGAATAAGTGGGGAATTAATAGAAATGTAGAAGTAAGAAAAGGTAGTGGAGAATATAAGAAAGAATAGAAGGAGTAAATATGATCAAAGTACATTATATTCCTGTATGGAAATGTCAAAATGAAACCATCTACTTAGTGCAATAAAAATACTACTAATAAAGGAAAACAAGAAAGAAGTGAAATCAATGGTATGTTTATGTTTACCTCTGATCTGTACAAGAATTTTATGGGAAAAGGTTAAGAGCTGAATGAAACATTCTTGGTCAATTTTTAGCTTCAGGCCAAATTCTTAGATAGTATTCCTGCTTTCATTAGCATAATTTAAACTGTTATGTTGTGTAGCAGTTATTCTTCTCTGTTGTTGTGAGACAACATTCATACAACTAGATTAAGGGAGGAAAAAGGAGATTTATCTGACTTACAGTTCCAGAGGGGAGATACAGTCATCATTACGGAGGGATTGGCATGTCTGGCTGGCAGAAGACAGAGGACGCTTGGGTCACTGTAGACATCATAGAGACTGGGAGGCAACTGCAAATTGTTCAAACAGACCACTAGCAGGAGCAGGACAGGGTTACCCAAACTAAAGACCCACCCCCTGTGATATGGCTTCCTCCAGCAAGGCTCCACCTCTCAAAGGTGCCATGACCTTCCCAAACATCAACAAAGGATTCAAACACATAATCCTGTGGGGGACAACTCACCTTCAAACCCTGACATTTTATATTTGTCAATGGACAAAAAAGGTCAACCAAGAATGCAGTGGCGCACATGCACGTGTGTGTGTCCTCTGAACATCTTTTTAGCATGTTTTAATGATCTTGAATTTTTAAACACCTGTTCAGCACTTTGACTTGTTCTGAGAAATCAGTAAAATTAAATGCAGAGATGAAGATAAGCTGACCTTGGAAAATTTAACTAAAGAACAGGTAAAATAATTGCTCTTTCTGAAACTTGGTGTGAAATCATAAGCAAACTTCAGATTGGAGCTGTTTCTGATCTTCCTTGTCTTCACTGTTGGTATCTGTAAGGATCTCTCCATGCCAGGAGAGCTTAATCAGGGTGCCCTGATGTGGGTTTTGAAAGCTCTGCAATCTTGCCATGGCCTTCAGAACTCTGATTCTAGGTTCCCAGCACAGGTTACCTTAACTTGTCTCTCTCAGCAACTCCTTCCCTCAAAAAAATGCCTCCAAAAGTTCTAAAACAATCCGGGGGAAAACAAAATAAAACTCTTCTGCTGCACCAACTTCATCTTATCTCAGCTTTCCAAAAGGCAAGTCAGCAAACTAAAACATATTTCTGTAGACATGAAAATTCCAAAACACGAGTAATTAAAAAGATGTAAGCAGTCTGGGCGCAAAACAATAATCTACATTAGAATCCACACTAGAATGTCAAGAGAGACGCCAAGGAAGAAATCATTTTGCACTCTACTGGTTAAAAAGCGGGTCCTCAAATTTTACCAAGAACTGCCCCAGAGGGCAAATTCCTGTGAATAAGGCCCAAGACTTTCCCTGACCTGAAGCCCGAGGAATTCTGCTGTTTAATGCATCACCTAGCCCTACAAATAAGACCTTCTTCCCCAGCTGTTGAATCACCATCCATTTTATTAATCCTCAAAACAAAGACATTCAAAGCTCTGAATCATTACATTTCTCTAGGGATTAAGCCTAAGTCAGAATCTATGCATCTTTGCCAAAACTTCACTCAGTGCTGAATCAGGCTCCATCCCAGGAATTTGGTGATAGGGCAGGTAAATGAATTAAAAACACTGTTTTTATATCAGTAAATGAAGGTCATACTGTTTTAACTCCTACCAAAGCAGATAGATGGTCCTGCTGCACAAATGGGGTAAGATGAGACAAACATGATGACCGCACTAAAATAAACCCAGAGTCTCTTCTGTTATTTACTAACATGTTTACTGAGATCCTAGTTACACTTCATCATCTCAAGCCATTTGCTTACAGTGATATCATCTGCCAACATTCATGTATTTGGAAGTGCAAGGCTATCCATACGTAAAATTCTGAATATTCAGTATATATGATCAGAACCATTTTACTAATTTAAACCTAGATCTGAGAGTTAAAACCATTTTATTCATTTAAACCTGAACCTAGAGAGTAAAACACAAGGGTTTTAGAGGAACATATAAGAACATATTACTGTGACCTTCAGGTGGTTGAGATTTCTTGGTCAGAATGAAAACAAATCGTAAACTACAAAAGCAATCTAAACTTGTTTTTTCATCAAAAGTATCAATAAATAAAATAGAAAACTCACAGGCTGAGGAAAATATTCATAACACACATATCTGACAAAGGACTAGACAATGGAAAGACTAGACCATATCATGTATTCAGAATGCTAAAAAGACTATAGTCAAGAAGAGAAAGAAAAATAACCAATTAACAATTGGCAAAATATTTTAGCAAGAACTCTATTAAAGAAGATAGCCAAATGCACCATTAGCATATGGAAATTTGGAAGATTCTCAATAGTTTTTGGTCAAGGAAATATAGTCTTAAATTACAGCAAAATATCACCACATATCTATCAGAATGCCTAAAATTAAAAACACTGAAAATACTAATCACTGGAAATAATGAAAATCAGTTTTAATTCTCTATATTGCTGAAAGAAGTATATAATTATGCAAGCACTCTGGAAACTCCCACACCTAACAATTACAATTAAACACCTATGTATGCCCAAGAGAAAGTATATGTATTCATAAAAAATGTGCTTAGTCATAGCAGATTTACTCACAATAAACAACAACTAGGAATACGCTACATGACTATGAAAACATGTACTTACACAAAGTGGTACACAATGAACAAAGTACTAACTAATATGCAACAAAATGCATCATTCTTAAGGATATTACGTTGAGTGAAAGATACTGGTATACTATATGATTCATATTTTACAAACATCAGGGACAGTAAAAACTGAGGAATGGTAATAATATTAAAACTACTTAACTGTAGAAAGTGTGAAGTGATTATAACAGTGCATGGGTCACTTTGGGGGGACATTATCTGATTTATGATATGCATGGTAATATGCATATATCTTTTTTTCTGAATCACCATTTTTTCCCATTTTTTTCTACTTTTACAAGTGTATTGAGAATTTATCCCAGCTTCCCTCCCTCCCCCTCCCTTTCATCCCCTACCTTCCCTTCACCTTTCCCTCCCATTCTGCCACACTCTTCCTCCTGTATGTTTCTATGGATTTCAGGGTTCACTCTGGCTTGTCTACTCCTGTGGGGGCTCAGGCCTCCATAGTATAACAAACTACCTGTCTTCAGGCCATCCCACTGATATGATTATTCATCCAATTTTAGACCCAAAGATTTCCACTGTGAGTTCCCATTCTATAGGTGTAAACTATAGAGCAGTTTGATGTACTGTCTTCCTATCTATAGGTTTATTGGTTGTCTTCCCTACTGATCTATTCCCTTCCCCTTTTTTTAGGTTCTTGTTCTAGTTTGCAGTAACAGGGTACCCTTCTGACAACCAAGTCTTGAGTCCAATCAGAAAGCTGTTAGTTGTATGCATGTATCTTAAAATTTAGTGAAATTTATGCATTTCACTATATGTAAATATACCCTCAATTTAAGAAAAAATTAAAAATGAAGACTTATAGTCAGTTTCTCTTAAAATTAATCCTCCACAACAGGACTTTAGCATGCATTTGTGCATTCCTTGCTTCTCTGCTTTGAGACTATTCATCTACTCCTCCTTCCAAGGTGATTATTTTCAGTAGAAAATATAAAACAGAGATCAACACTTCATTTTCCTTACCCACCAACTCATAAAGGTCGAAAGTATTTTGTGTCTCATCTCCTACCATTTTATCTTGACACATCCTAAACATAGAATTGGTTCTCACCCAGTGTTGTAGTTATCATATGCTGCTCCTCTCATCTATTCCCAGATTTTCCTCTTTTTATGGTACAGAACTACTGAAATCCATTCTCAGAAGCTTAACTTCATCACGCCAAGTCACACACTAGGTCTTCTGAGACATCATTACTGCTCTCTTATTAAATTGCCTATGCTTTGGGGCTGTCCAGTAAGAAAGGAACTTCAATTATATAAATGATAAAAAAAAACTTACAAAGCATGTGGTAGTGAAGGATTCAGAGGAGATTGAACTGAAGGAAACCAGAGAAAAGAATATGCTTGGGTGCTAGAATTGTAGCTACTGACTTTAACAAGTTGTCAACATCTGAATCCACTATATACAACTGTTATTTGCTTCTGTGTATAGGTTTAAAACCATCTTGGACAAGCTACAAAGAGTAAATGCATGTCAACATGAAGATAACACTGTGTAAACCTAAAGGACAAACCCAAGAGATCCAACTTAAAATCCCTGTGGAGTGGGAAGACAGTTCAGTGGGAGAGTACCTGTCATGGCATATAAAAGGCCCTGAGTTCCAACCCAGCACCCCCAAAGAGAAACGCAAATTCTATAATGACATATAAACCCACTGGCAATTACATGCTACTGTACATAATACCCAAAGTACAATACAAATCCAACAAATTACTAGAGAGACATGGACACAATACTACTTAGATCAACCTAGTTTGTATTTCTCTAGTCTCCATCCATTTCTGATATGAAACTTCTCAGCAATCTTATCAAAACTTTACTTTGCCAGATGATTCCAATGAATTAAGTACAACCTTCCAACTCCAGAGGATCTGATCAACTATTTGGAATCAGAACTATCCCAAGGTCACTTACTAAATTAACTCACTGCTAGTTTCCTTAGGCCATCTTACTATTATAGACTATTATGTAAAAAAGATAAATATATTTTCAAAAGAGTGTATAAACCTAGTATTCGTCATCTTGATTGGAAAAAGACTAATATGGTATTATTAATATGGGACAAATAACTAATATGGGACAAAAGGCTGCCAGTGGAAACCACTGGTGTGCTCTGTTATATGAAAACCACTTGCCCATCTTACTGTGTACCAGAGCCCTTTCCTCAGATGTGGAAGAAGTGAGCTGCAGCTTGCTTTCTGATTTCCAGCGCAAGGTACCTGCATTCCACACCCAGAAAATTGTTCATGTTCAGGCTCCCCTGCTCAGTAAAGATTTGAGTCTCTGTGTTCACTTAGCCCTCTGGCCAGTGGAGAATGAAGAACAAAGACATTTAAATTCCTCCCATTCTCCTGCAAGGCTACCAAAGTAAAAAGTTTCCTCAGAAAGAACATGGTGAGCTATAATGTATACTGCAAAGGCAAAAACAATAATATACTTACTGGACTCAGGAAAAATGTACTTTTAAAATATACTGGCACACATCCTGTTGCTTTCAAACGGCAGTTGCAAATCTACCTGTGAATGTTCTGTTCACATGGGGACCGTGAAATGACATATTTCTCTCCTGCTCAGAGAGGTTTGTAGGGTAGAGATTCTTATATTCATTTTTATCTATTTAATGTATGTTGAAGTATTTAACTTATTTTGGTTTAATAGACTCTTTAATTTTTAAAGTGTTGGAACTGAACTTTTAATGACAGAACATTTTAAAATTTCTCTGTGAGAACTTTTAGAGTTTAACAAGTAATAAAATTAAATGTATTTACATTATAATATAAACTTAACACCTGTCAGGACAAGGATTGAAAGTTACACTTTAAATATTTTTATTTATTTATTCATTTGTTTGTGTGTGTGTGCGTGCGTGTGTGTCTGTCTGTCTGTCTGTCTGTCTGTCTGTCTGTCTGTCAGAGATCACTGTGTGTCGCTTGGAGGACCAAGGGTGACTTCAGGAATCATCCTGGATTGCTTCTACCTCCTTGTTTTCTTCTGAGATTTCCCAGACTCCACCCACCAGGGTCTGAAGTGCAGGCCACCACTGTTTATGCCTGACACTTTAACGTGGGACCTGGGATCTAAACTCAGGAACTTCTGCTTGTGAGACAGTCTTAAACCCTGAGCCATCTCTGCAGCCCAAAAGTTACACTTTAAAAGTGGTATGTTTTTGTGTCAAAACTTTGTCAAAGTGTGAAGTGTCACTGTTAGTTACAGGTGTCAATTTGACAATTGAGGGTTTGAGCTCTGGGCACATTTGTAGAGGATTTGTTGTTGAGTTAACCCAGAGCAAATCTGCAGGAGACCAGATTCAGGCTGATAAAGAAAGCCCAGCCCATGGTGGGTGACAGTAGTTCCTGGGCAGGTGAATAAAATGGAGGGAACTGGCTGACAGCATTAAAATCCTTCTGTACACTTGGCCAGACATGCTGGTCTGGCAAGTAAGGATTGCCCCTCTCTTAGTCTTTATGTGGATATGGTGTGGCCAGTTAGCTTCCTCGGTCCTTGAAGTTGTATGGGCTCTCCTGCCAAACTGGACAAGGAACTGTAACCAGACTATCTTAAGAGAAAATAAAATCTCTTGTTCCCATAAGCCATTTGGTTGTGAATTTATCAGGAACAATGAAGAATAACTGTAGCAGGTGGAATTCTTATATTCATTTTTCCTTTGTAAAGTCAGGATTAGCTTAAATAACTTTAAGAAATTCCTTTAAGAAGGAATAAATAATAGGTATTTAACATCTAGTTCTGGAGAGTAACAAAGGTAAGCAATGCAGGCACCATTCTTTTTAGTATTACAGATCCTTTTTAATTGACTTAGAAAGGTTTGGGTGAAAAGAAAGAAGCAGATTTTTAGTTTTTGTCCTGACTTGTTCATAATTTTAAGCTTAGCACAAGCATAGACCCCTTTTCCTTATGCAGTAATATTGGAACCCTCTGACAGCAGACTTCGCACACCTTGGCATTGAGGGGATTCCTCACAGAAAAGGTCACTGTGGATTTTCCTTTAGCCATCCCACAGAAAACTTTCTGCAACAGTGTCTAGCTACTTTTCTCCCACTTCTCCATAAGGCTTGCATTAGGGCTTGCCTATGTGTCTTGTCCTTCCTCCATGTCCTCCTAGCTCTTCTTTTGATTCTTCCTAAGTCTGCTAAGGGCAAACTACAACCCTCCATTAACATCTGGCACTAATGTTCACTAATTAAACCAGTCAGATCAATGAATGATTTTTATCGTATAAATACCAGAAGATCAGAAACTCAATATGATCTATCCATACACAGCTTACTGGACTCCTTTCACATGAACACCCACACGCATTCATACCAAACTTTGTGTTCTACAGAAAAGTCAAATCTCAGGGCCTTTGCATTTGTTGTTTTGGCTAAGAGAATTATTTGTCTGGGTCAGTAAGCAGCTGCTTTCATCATTCAGATAACGACTCAAATGTTGGCTCCTCAGAGAGATCTTCCCTGACCTACTGTATTTCTCCACCCTAACCTCCATCATTTTATATCACATTACCTCCAGCCATAAAATTCATCATCATTTTATACTATCTTGCTCATTCCTACATATGTTGACTTTCTGTCAGGACACCTAAATTATAGTGGAAAACAAAGTCATATTTTACATCCCTTTTATTTGCAGTTACTCAATACTAGTTGAAATTAGAAAGGATTGCAAGATACAATTTCATCTGTTTACATGATTCTGAACATATAACCTCATTTTTACTTTGTTGATCATATAACTGATCTGTCCAAGATAGAGATCTATTTGGTTTTGAGTTATTACCCAATGTGAAATTGTAACAAAACCTATTTGTTTTGCATAGATAAGTTGCTATCCATAATTCTTAACTAGCAACTCCAGAGTTTCTACTAAAGAGGCTTAAGCTTTTTTAAGTATTGTTATTATTGGCTTAGAATGTTCCAGAATAATTACCCTTGAATTAAATTTTACTTGTTTGTCATGAAGTGCCCAGGAGTAAATGGTACATTTCTAATTTAGTGGAAGGAATGAAACTTGTAAAGAAACACGAGTGCATGGTATTAATACCTTGTATCTTGATAAAATTCCCCTTAGTATTTAATATTTAGGAAATCTACTAACACAATCATAATCCCTCAGAAACTGATCATGAACACTGGGAGACTTTACTACTTAGATCAACTGGGAATTCAAGATGCTATTTACTCCACGTTCATGAGTATAAACATTACAACAGGCTGTTTCAGGCTACTATCCATGAATATTTTAAGAATAAATCAGGACGATGGGAATAAGTCAGATGTGAAGCGAATTTAGTTCTTAACCAGTTCACTCAGACTCCTAAAACGTTGTACTCATGAGGACCCTTGTCCATGTTTGAAGAAGAGTTTGCCCTGACTTTAGCTCATTTGTTTGCAGTTCCTGTTTTCAAAGTCATTTGTGCAGAGGGTCTGCAATTTTAACCATTGTGATTTTCATGTTTCTACTCTTGTGCAGCTTTTATATTCACAGATCAGAAAAAAAGTTTTTTGTTGAGCCAAGTTCCCTGATTGTGGATTTAGAAAACGTGGCCACCATGATATGATTAAATGTGTCTGAATATCTACAGTACGGATTCAGCATTAATGGACAATCAGTGACAGTGAAGCTTTGTCAGGTCTGATCCAGATTACCTGTGGCTGCTGTTTTATATAGACTTACACAGAGTTTAATGGTTTTCTGGCAATTTGCCTTGGCCCAAAGCCAAGGTGGCTAATGCTTCAATCAAAGTGTTCTCCTCAATCCCACACCAAGACATTTTCTGCTCCTGTCTGGGTGTGTCTATGATGAAAGCTTCAATGACAGGCTCTTACAAATGCCAAAGGCCCCCCACTGTCTCTTTCTCTTCCTTTTTCTTCTTTATAACTGGACATATTAATAGCTTCTGGTGCTAAGCAGAGACAAACTGCCTGGCTAGCAGTTACACAGAAAAGAGTTTTTAAGATGCGATTCAAACAGAAGAGCCAAGAGTGAAGGGATGAGAGGAGGACAAACAATTCTTGGCTCTCTGCTTTTTCTGCAGTCCTGTCAGATGGATAATTCATCCCAGTGGATGAGAGCCCTGGTTCCACACTGCAGGCTGGCCTGAAAAGAGTTGTCTTGAACTTTCCAACAACCTAGAGACCTATCCATCATGGGCAGGTAAGCTGCGTAAGCAAGAGAATCGCCGTATGTAACAAATTACCCGGCTCTATTTCAGGAACCCAACTAACCTGACCCTAAGGCTGGGTGGGATTCTGCCACACATTCTGGCATTGCTTTGATTGAGTTGAGACAATGGGAAAAGGCCAAGAACACAAAGGCTAGAAAGCTCTCCATAAACTTGAAAAGTGACATGTACAACTGTAAGATACATTCGATTCTGGCCCTGATTGCGTTCGTGAATCCCTGTTCACCTTTATCCACCTCAGTCTTTATTAAAACCTCCGGTGGGACTTCAGCACTAACAAATCTTGTGATTTGGCCAAGGTGACACCTATACTCTTTGTCTAACCACTTCCAAAGTCCCAGTTACTGGCTTTCCTGAGGAGAAAACTCATTTTAAGAGACTAGCTGCCACGGAACCAGCAGGAGGGAAGGGCAGAAACCACAGGATTCCTCCTCTGCACTGATTGCTGCTAACTCGTTTCAGCTGCTAAGGGGAGGCCCTGTTGGGGGAGTCACAGAGAGGAAATAGGTTCCATGTACAGTCCACCTTAAATTGCTCACAACTGCGTGCTTGAAAATAGTCTCCACTAAACATTTAGCATGCCCATTAGTACAAGCCATGAAGCTTTAGTCCTTGCTGCACTGTTCGCCCACATTGCCTGAGCCACTTTACTATGGCAAAGATGATTAGACAGTTGGCAAATCAGATATGTGCATAAAAAATAAAGGAGATCCAAAGATAGTTAAACCTGGACCCAGGAAGTCTGGTTTAATATGACTTTTTAAACACATAAAGTATGTAGATGGGAATCAGCTGTTCTCCGTTTTAACTGAGAACGGAGCAAAAGGAAAGAAACTGAAATATTAATAAGAGGGACTGATGTTAGCAAGAAGGAAGAACTCTCTGGCCAGGAAAGTAAGTAAATATTAGATGGATTGGCGTGGGCTGTCAATAAAGGTTATAGGATATCCTTCTTTTCAGTGGTTCTTCCAGGCATGGGGAGAGAAAGAACGAAAAGCAGCTGGGGATTCAATTTGGGCCTTATCAGCACTCAGAATTTCTTCTTTATAACATTCCAGAATCTTGACAAGGATTACTAGGACACTTGCAAAGAAAGAAGCAACCCGCAGCTTGTTGCTGCTGTCAAATATTTTTATTTATTCCGATCCTCTAGCCCCCTCTATGAGCCAAGCTTTTACCTTGGTCTCCACAGACTAAAGAAAAACAACAACAAAAACTTGCTTTTTGGCTCCCTAGGACCTGTAGGCCATGCATATGGGAACAATATTTTCTGAACCCAAAAGCAAGACATAGTCTAACAATTATATTTATAGGGACAAAAGGACAGAAATGTGAAATCATAGCCGTCCTGGGAAATGTGGGATGTATGGTCTTCATAGCCCCATATTATCTCTTTGTGAGGGTCCCAACACCAGAGGGAGCTAATTAAAACTGTACTGTGTAGTTTGAGGCCTGAATTCTTTCCTCATCTATAACAAGATCAGTGAGGACTGTGAAATGGTAGGGTCATAACACACCCAGTACAAACTAGAATTACTGGTATATAAGTTGCAGTAGGGTAGTCTATGTGTCCCCCATTCTAAAATTTAGCAAGTAAGAACCAAGGGGCTCAACCTTTCCTTCTTACCATAAATACTGCCATAGGTTATAGAAGAAATAAATGTGAACTGGCACAAAGGATTTCATTCATTCATTCATTCATTCAGTCAGTCAGTCAGTCAATCATTCACCACTCCTGTGAGCACTGATTTTTAAAGAGTGCTTTCTAGACCAGCAGCATTAGTATATCCTGGAAGCTTGTTAGAAATGTAAATTCTCAGGACCCACACTAGGCATACCGAATCACAAATTCTGTTGTGTGGCCAAAAATCTATCTTTTAATCCCTCTAGGTGATTCAGATGAGTGTTAAAGTATGAAAATCCCTGGATTAGACATCCTCCTGGTGATGATTACATTGCCAAATAGCAACAATATCATTAACCAAAAGCATAAAAGTCAGGAATGTTTGCTAAAAGCAGGCATTATCACATCTACATTTCTGCCAACTCAGTCCATAATATCTCTCACAATCCCTGAATCAAGGAATCGTTCGTATTGCTCTTACTGCATACCAAACTGTAATTGGTCTTCAGTATCAATAGGCTCCACATTAGTAGATATAGCATCTGTAGATTAAAAATCAAAACGGGGACACTGTCTTTGTAGGGAACATCCATACATTTTCCCCTTGAATGATTCTCTAGTCAATACAATGTAACAACTATTTCCACAGCATTTACAATGTGCTAGGTGTTATAGGTAACCTACAGATTGTTTCCAGTATCTTGGAGGAAGTTATGTGTAGGTTCTGTGGTTCTGTGCAAGTATGATGCTATTTTATAAGAGGGAACTGAGCATCGATGAATTTTGCTATAAATTTCTGGGATGTCTGGAACCAATCCTCCATGAATACTAAGAGACAACTACTATGAGAAACTTACGTTTCAAGGAAAACCTCAGCTTGTTTGATCAAATAGTTCTTTTTTAAATAAACCAAAGTCTCTTTGGGTTTATCATCTAAATGCTATTCAGACATCTGCACTCCTTTGAGAGTTCTGTGAATATTTAAAACATTAGCCTCAGTCTGTGTGTGACTAGAGCTCACTCTATGGACCAATCGAGGAACATGCAATGTTTAGCTGGAGTATTTTTATTTTAAAAAAAAAAAAGATGAAAGAGATCCGGATGAAACAAATATAATGTTAGTTCTTATACCTTACTAAACAATTATTCTTTCACCTTCATTTAAACTTGATAAACTCAATCACGACTTTTAATAAGCAAACTTTCACAAATACTTGCTTAAACCAAAAGCAGACATGCTCCCAAATGAATTAATTAAAAGTGAAGGCTACTGAGTACCAGATCTTGTTAGGTGCCACCTGGTTCTCCCTGACAGCATTAGTTAGTGAAGGAAAAAGACATTCAACACAGCCTCATAGTCAGCCAATGACGTCTAGCTGCAATTAGAGCTTATGACAGCATGGCTAAAAATCCTTATCTAGAACAAGAGAGAAAAAGTTAAAATACAAATGAACAGAATCATTCCCAAGAGTTGTTTGGTAGAAAGAAAAAATTTTATTAGTTTAAAATAAGAAAATGAGGGGCTGGAGAGGTGGCTCAGGGGTTAAGCCTCTGCCTTGCAGGCGGAAGGTCCTGAGTTCGGATCCTAGACCCCACGTATAGACACCGGGCGGAAGCGGGAGCAGCCTGCGTTTCTGATCCTGGTAGGGCGGAGCCTGTGAATCCCCGGGCAGAGTAAACAAGGAGGAGGTGGAGGGGGTCCATGGTGATTCCCGAATTCGTCCGTGGTTCTACACACACACACACACACACACACACACACACACACACACACACACACATGCATACACCCACAATTGAATAAATAATAAAAAAAATTAAAAAAAGAAAAAAAAGCAGAAGGAACTGAGTTCATATCCTGGATCCTACATAAAAACACCAGGTGAAAATGGCAGTAGTCTATACTTAACAGCTCTGGAAGGCAGAGCCTGGGAAGTCACATAGCAAGACAAAAAGGAGGTAGAAGCAATCCAGGATGACTCTCAAAGTCACCCTTGAGTCTCCACAGGTGCACACACAAAGCCCTCTGACACACAGACACACACACACACATACACACACACACGTGCACACACACACAAAAAGATTTGTGCATTTTCTTATATGTAAATTTGTTCTAAAAGTATGTTAACGCTAGAATCTAAATGATAGGTATATGAATATTTAATGTAAGATTCATTCGCCTTCTGTACATTAGAAAATTTTCTATTACGAAGGATTATCAGAAATGAAAACAAGATGCAAAAATATATTTGGTTTAATTATAAAAACATGGCTTTCAATAATTTATCCTGCAAACATTCCACAAATGACATACGTGAGCTGAGACTCTACCATGTATTGCCATGTTACATTAAATCCTGACTCTCCTCTCTGGAACTTAAGTTCATCTCTTGTTAACCTGTGTTTACTTGTTAAATGGGGAGAATAATGGCGTGTTTATTTGGGGTGGTTATTGTTGGAACAGGATTTAAGCTTCCAGTCATGGAGTGAAATGCTTCCCCATCCAGAATCAACCACAGCACTACCTTGTGTCAACTTCAACTCAATTGTTGAGGATTTTTTATTCTTTGCAAATCGTTTGCAGATTGGACTATGAGTTTGGGTTGTGGTGTATGTACAGGACCCAAATGTTTAAACTGAAATTCAACAAAGTTCCAACTGGTAAATTCCCTTTTGCAAAGAAACAAGCAAACAAACAAAAACCATAAAGAAACTTTAAAAAAAATGACAAAGAAAATTTTATGGAAAACATTGACAACACAGTGTGGTCTAAGGTAGCTCAGTCTACAACCATTTGATTCCACGGTCAGAATGTTTTGATCCTTAGTTCCTTCACTGTCTCCCATAGCACTGCCATCCAGCTTGGGCATGGTGCTCAATGAAAAGGAACCGTGCCATTTAGAAAGCATACTCCCTGCTGACTTCCTTTTCAGTTGATTTCCTGAAAGGATTTTCTTTACTTTCTTTCCCTTAATGGAGATTCCCTCATTCACTACTTGATGCGAAAGAGGTAAAGCATTACACTGTTTAAGGACATACCTGTGCACCTCTTACTTCTGGATTTCATAAGACCCCTAAATGGTTCATGAGGCTGACTATAACTCTCAGGAAAACATGGTTAAATCTGGAGGTCAAGAAAGGAAGTAGACAACACTCAGGTGGATGCCAGTCTGGGGAGATAATAAAACCCAGAGACAGCTGAGGCTGGTAGACACAAAGTCCAAGAAGCTGTTCAGAAGGGTATTTCACAAAGCTGCATAACATGGTTTTCCATAGCACAGGAAATGATGCCCACGAAGTACAGCCAGCCCTTCCAGGGTTGAACCCAGCTGGGCTGTAATTAAAACATTTTAGGAAGTTGAGAGGCTTGACCACTACATAAAACAGTCACGTGAAGAAAGTCTTTGTCACTGAGGCTCAGCATCTAACTAAAGCTTACTTCAG
The DNA here is from genome assembly GCA_023101885.1 of Typhlomys cinereus. NCBI lineage: Eukaryota > Metazoa > Chordata > Mammalia > Rodentia > Platacanthomyidae > Typhlomys > Typhlomys cinereus. The sequence goes on from JALPQD010000891.1 coordinate 281,091, forward strand.
GGACTAAAAACTACAGACTATACACACCCATCCTCAGAGTACCACCAGCAGTTCTTATACAGAATATTGCCACTTGAAAAAAAAACAAATGTACTTCTGTACATTTAGAAATATTATCATTTTTTAAATTTTATTTTGTGTGCATGCGTGCGTGCATGCGTGCGTGCATGCGTGCGTGTTTGCGTGTGTGTGTGTGTGTGTGTATCAGAGGGCATTGTGTATGCACCTGTGGAGGACCAAAGGTGACTTTGGGAATCATCCTGGATTGCTTCTACCTCATTTTTGCTTCCCTATGGAATTTCCCAGGCTTTGCCCACCAGGACTGGAAATGCAGGCCCCTGCCATTTCCACCTGGCATTTTTTATGTGGAACTTGGAATCCAAAGTCAGGACCTTCTGCTTGTGAGGCAGTCTTAACCCCTGAGTCATCTCTCCAGCCTGAAATATTGCCATTTTTAAATGCACTTTAGCACTTTATAAATGTAGTTTAATTTACAATATTAAGATAAGCTAGTCAGTTACAATTTCTAATGATCTAGAAGCCCACTGTTATAACCTTGTCTAAAAAACAAAAGGTACTCAGGCCCCAACTAGTCATTATATGCCCAATCTTCTGCAATTTCTAAAGGATATACTGCAGAAGACCATGAGGAAAATTCAGAGGAACTGGTTCTGCCCTCAATGGTCAGTGTGTAGTGACACTTTCAGGAGTAAATTTGGCTGAATTTTTGGACAGCATACAGTCCTTTTATATTTCTGTCTTTGTATTTTATAAGATACTCTGTAGTGTTAATTTCTATATATAATTTATAAATTTTATTTCCTATACGACGTTTTATGAGATGTACTCCTATTTTAAATCTTCTGGAATAATAAAGTTCAAATGTTTAAAAATAATTCAAAAGTAAAATAAAGAGGCTTCCTGGATGTATGGCACCTTATATGACTACCAAATGTTTCACATTATCTCACATGATTTGCCAGGAAACAAGTCAGATGTAAAATTTGTCATTTGAAACAGAGCAGTTAACTGAATTTCCCAGAGCCATACAGATAACATAAATTCAGTAGATACTATGAATCTACCTATTTTAAAGTGCCTGGTTCCCTCCTATGTACAGATAGAACTGGGACTTGGGAGTTGTTAGATTCCATTTTGTCCAACTGGATAAGAAGAAGGCATGGATTTACCCTAATATGCACTATCAATCATTATGAACAGCTGAATAAATCTTGACACCTGCCCTGGCGGTGGATTTCAAACTTCAGTTAATTGTGGCTTAAATCACACCTGACACTGGTTCCTTACTAGTAGTATGGGCACCCCAAAAGGAGGCCCGTAATCCACATATGCAGAAGGATAGGAGGACTGGAGGGATATGGCTGGATTGATAAAGGAAGAAGTGAGTGGGAGAGGAGGGGGACAGGGCAAGGACATAAACTCATTTTGTTGTATATGAAAAATTCTCAATAAAATATTAAAAAAAAATAAAGAGCAGACTGTGAAGATAGCTCAGCAATTTGCTTGCCATGCAAAAAAAACCCAAATTTTGTAATTAAAGTGTGTGTGTGTGTGTGTGTGTGTTTACTGGGAATTGAGTCAAGGGCCTCATATATACTAGGAAGTACGTAAGCAAGCATTGTACCAACTGAGTACCACTTTTTATTTTGAGATAGGGTCTCATTAAGTCTCTCAGTCTGGTATTGAAAACATTCTGTAGCCAAGACAGGCCTTTTGATGCTCCTTACTCAGCCTCCCAAACATCTGAGATTACAAATCTGTATCAGGCCTGGCTCAGCACTACTCAGTCTAGCCTTTTGTGTAGCACTCACGGCTTGACTTGTTACTGTGAGCTTTCTTATGGGGTGGGGAAGGAAGATCTCAGAGAAAGGGAGTAAAAGAAATCCCTAAAACAAAAGATAAGTTGTTCAAAATGTGGCGGTACATGCTTATATTATAACCCCAGTTTTTGGAAAGCTAAGGCAGGAGGAATGCCACGAGTTTGATGAAAGCGTAGGGTATATAGTAAGCACCCAATTTCCTTGCGCTGCAGTGTGAGAATCTGTCTTTTAAAAACTTATTTAATAACCACAAGTTATTTAAGCCATATTAATTTGTGACATCTGAGGGCCAGATCAGAAGAGGTGCAAAATATTCTCCATATTAACCTTGTCACCTCTTGTCTGTCTTGGCTGTAGCAGAGGTGAAAGAGCAAGAGCATACATTCATATCACTTCCAACATATAGTCCTCAGTCCTTCTTAGACATACTATCAACTGAGATCTCTCCAGAAGGCAGTAGTCTTAAATGACTCACGTTAGGTCAGAAGTTTTCACCCCTAAATCCCAAAGACCTTTCTCTCGAGCACTGTGTATAAAGAGAAGCTTCTGAAAGATGAATGTAAGTTTCAGTTCCATGAAAAATTCACTGTGTGGCTGAAGCACTCTTAGAATATATTCACTTTCCCAACAGCAGGATGGAAATAATACTGATTCCTTCCTTCCCAATGGCACTAGAAATAGGAGTAACATTCATGACATCTGTACGAAGACTTGGGAGGATGCCTTGTACCACCATTAGATGCCAACTATGGAGTTGTTTACAAAATTATGAACAAGATAATCTTATCTGTAAACATCCACCATGGTAAGCACTTTGTGCTTTAAGCTGAGCTTTGGGACATGAAAATTTCAGTATTGTCAATATCTACGGGGAGAATATTAAACTATTGAGACAGAAGAAAATAAACTTAGGTGAGATGACTCATGAATGCAGATGTAATCTACAAAATATTAAATAACACAAAACTAGTATAACAGGAGCACCAACTAAGCAGGCTAATATGTGGGGCAGGGTTCTCTAGACCACCTACTGAGCTGGGAACTAGAGGCTGTGTTCAGGAATATGGAGGAGAAGAGCTGGTGTAACAGGAGCATAGGGGACTCACACAAGCAGATGGCATGAAAGTGTTCAACAATTTTCCTGAGGATTGTGGTGCTATCAGTAGATCAGTGCTGAATACAGCAGTACTGCAAGGTTACTAATATCTTGTGGGGATCCAGGAGTCCAGGAATGCTACTTGGATTGAAAAGAACACTTTGGCACAAATGTATGCAATAGAATAGATTATTCACAGCATAAAATCAGAAGGACAAATAGGAAGACTTTGTAGTACAATAAGGAAGTTGGATGACAGCCTGAATTACTGCAGTGACAACAGAGCATCCATTTCAATAAACAGTCCCAAATATAACCTCACAAAATCTCAATAATTCTACATATGATATTTGTGCTTAGGAGTTGTCCAGTCCTTTTGCACTTATTTATAACCCATCACAAACTTACTTGTTTATTGCACACATGGAAGTATACATGTGAGTGACAGATCCTATTCCAATATACATGATGAATTAGTAGCTGGCAAGTTATAATTATGACAGGCAGCTGGTCTGCCAAGAAAAATTCATTTAAATACTGAGGTCATTCTATTCCCTATTGTAAAAAGGTAGCCTCAGCATAAACATTTGCTTCATCATTCTGACCTACACAATCACACAATTAACTTGTATGTTCTCTTAACAGTAGTCCTATGAGACCAATAAAGTTGGTACTATATAGCTCCAATATATAGACTGGAGAAATGAGTTTCACAGAGGAAAGTCTTATATAAGGTTACTCACAATGGGACTACTCCCATGGTCATCTCATTCGTCTATATGGAGTATTTCAGACACAGCTTTGATTGTTCCTCTTCTTAGCTCCTATAAATTATTTTATCCATTCTAATTGTTATTTCTAAGAAAATACTTAGATGCATTCAGATATATAGATGATAGATAGATAGATAGATAGATAGATAGATAGATAGATAGATAGATGATAGATAGAAAGAAAGAATACACAGATGACTGAGACACACCAAAACCAATTTCTCAAAGCACTGCTCAGGTCCCACCATCCCCATTCAGAAATTTTTTCCTAGTGATTTCACATAACAGTGGAATGACTAATACAGTGCAGAGAATAAGTGACTATAGGGTGCTTGGCCCTAATGGGACATCTATGTCACCCCTCTAGGGCTCAGAGAACATCGCAGAACTGGAGGCAGAAAGAATGTTAAGAGCCAGAGGGTGGAAAGGAGCTCCACTAATCAGTGGCTTCTGGCCATAGCAGGACTATTGCATCCATGAGTTTGCTGTAGCCATGTTTACTTCCACGAGACCTGAAGATTCCATCTGTCAGCATTCTATATCATGGAATAAGGAAGACGTTATGAGGCACCAGTCCTCCCTGAGGGACTTCTGAATATGAATATTGACCTTGGGAAGGAGAGCCACTTTCTTCAATGATACCACCACTAATCTATCATTGATGCTCCAGCAAGCGTCCAGGCAAATGTGAATATAGGCAATCCTTATTAAACTTAGTGGATCACACACTCTTGGTTATCAAACTCTTGGTTTCTCATTTTCTCATTTCTTTTGAACACATAAGAGAACATTTATTGAAATGATGTTAATGGACGACTCTATTAAAGTCAATGTCTATGATTCCTGGATTGACGATGTACTCAATGCTTTCTGAGTGTGTGTGTGTGTGTGTGTGTGTGTGTGTGTGTGTGTGTGTGTGTGTGTGTGTCTGTGGTACATGCATGTACATTTGTATTCATTCACCACTCATCCAGTGACCCTGAGGGTAACTAAACTCCATGCTGTAAAAATGCAGCATCAGCACATAGTTATTTTACATTCCAGCAGGAACTGAAGCAAGGAAACTTTTCCCCCTAATTTTTCAAAATAAATATTTCTCTGGTTCAAAGTAGTATATTTTTGACATCTTGTGTACATTTCTGAAATAGAGTCCAGATGAGAAGCCAGATCATGTGGGGGGAAAAAAAGTAGAGCCCTGCTCATGGACAATTTCATTTCTGAAACCTCAATCAAAAAAAAAAAAAAGCCATGCAGAGATCAGGGTAGCAGGTTTCAGAAAGAAGGAAGGCCAGTACATGGAAGATTGCTATACAATAATCTCTTCAAGGTCGGGAGCTTATCTAGGAAGACTAGGGCATGGGAAAATAAGAAGAGCTGTTTACTCTCAGTTGTTTCTTCTCATGCCTACCTACCCAGATTTCTAGCTGCTTTCTAAGAAAGCAGCTACAGGTTGCTCTCAAGAATACAGGACTCTTACAGAATATACTTTAGACATGAGGGTGCAAGTGTACCCAAAGAAATAAATTAGTCAAATGGATTAACAAAAAACACCACACACTTAGTGACATAGAGAGAAATACCTCCTTATGGTTTACGACCAAGTTTGAAAAAATATTTTTCTATTTTTTTACAATATGAAGCATTGTCTAAGTATCTACCACATACCAGGTATTATGTTTGACAACATCATTTCTTTTGTTCCACAGAGATTCTTGTTCTGATTTTACAGATGGAGAAATTGAAATATAAAGTCAGTTTCCCATTATCACATAGTCTGACTCCATAATCTATATTCTTTCCATAATACTGCTGTGCCTTCCCCAGAGTACTTAGGCAGTTGGTCTAAAAATACTAACCAGGGTACATCCAAACAGAGAAAAAGAGAGAAAAGACATTCATTTTTGACTGAATAAGTAGCAAAGGCACAGATGTGACAAAGAAAAAAGACAATTCGTTTTGTAAAGTTCCCCGAGGAAGAGGACTGGTGAAACAACACGAGAGCAGATGAACCAGATTGTGAAGTTTCACATTCCCCATTAAGGAAATGTGGAGACCTGGAGATGTGCTACATGAAAGACAGGAAAGAACCAGATCTGATCTTTGCTTTGGAAACAGCACAGAGGCAGTGACGTGAGCAGACGGTTCGAAAGAGGCAGTGACTGACTGCAGTGACAGGGACACAGAGAAAGGAAAGTATGAAAATAGCTAAACAAATGGAGGCCCTACCCTGAACATGCTGCTTCCAGAGGAGGCACTGCACTGTGAATCAGTCACAGTCTTTGATTTCAAAGCTGGGCCTAAAGGCTTTGCGACATTTATCCTCTCAGCCCTTAAGCACTGCATTGTTGCTTTGGCTTGGGAAATAACAAGTTTAGTCTGATTTTGGGGGGCCTCCTCATTTGTCTCCATTTTCTACACTGGGGGCTTTGTGGCTCCCCTGGGCCCAGCCAAGTCCCAGCAGGCTGTGTGGGTGGAGAGAAGCCAGGTAGGCTCCAAGTAGAAAGGGCCTTGATTAGCACATGTTTCGCATTCCCCACATTGCCTGGCAATTCACAAGGAAACCCTACAGACTTATTTTATGAAAGATTTTGGATGAGTTTCGGGCTTCTCTTTCTTCTTCATTTTTTTATGTGTGTTTCTAGGCTGCAGCTATTTCCTCTGTCCTTGAGTTAAATAACTGCAGAAGGACAGAGAAAATGAAAGCTTACAGCAATACAGAAAAGCTGTCTCTAGAAGTCCAGAAGAGGGACAGAAATCCAGAGGAGGGAGGGAAATATAGCATGGGGGCCTACAGCAATATTCTGGACAGGACAGGGAGTGTGGTTGCTGGGAGTGAAAGGGATGAGGGTTCAGCTAGCACAAGTGTCTAGAAGTCAGGTAAAGGCTTAGCTAAGCTTATAGTGTGCTTGACACCCGGACTAGCTCCAACTGTTGGCTTATTTACAATCAGAACTCAGAGATGATTTCACTCTAGTCATGCGCATCCACTGTAGGACTAGAGTAACCCCAGTATGTGGACTGTCCCCATTAACCAAGGAAATTGATGCATTCAGATGAGCATTCAGATGGATAAAGGCAGTAGGCAACACACGCATGGAAAACCACCCTTCTAAAGAACAGGAGGGTCTTAACAAAAACCTGCCAGTCTTCCATCTTTACATGTAACTTGCATTTATTCTTGTTAATTTTTAGTTATCATACACTATAACAGATATCATTTTAGCATTTTCATATCTATTATTATGTGTTGATCACATTTGCCCTATACTACCCTCCCTTTCCCTTTCCTCCCACTAAATAATACTCATTCTACTTGCCTGTGTGTATGTGTGTTACTTCTGAAATAGAAGAGAAGAAATAAATACACACATGTATATTCCAAAATGGAAACAGTAAGAACAGTATATTGCTATATATTAACAACTTCATTCCTGAAATCCCAACTGCAGAAAAAATATGAGGAAAGCATGCATTTTTCCTCTTTTTTTTTCTTGTCATTTCCCTTAAGATGTATATGTGTGAGAGACACAGAGACACAGAGAAAGAGAGATCTCATTTGAAGTATTCCATCAACAAATAGCACATAAAATCAATAATTTTTATAGGTAATAATTTTAGCAAGGTATAATTTGCATACCATAAAGAATTCATTCATTTTAAATGCAATCCAATTATTTTTCACATATTTGCAGAGTCATACAGTGATGATCAGCACAGTCTCATTCTAAAACATAATCATGATCCAAAAAGAAATTTTCAGCTCATATATAACCAATCTATATTCCCACACCCAGACCTAAAACCACAAATCACTGTTTTGACTCTATTGTTAGCCAGTTCCTCTGTACTCAAGGCAGAGCTTCTCCCTGGAGGTCACTCCCCCTAGTGGCCACTTAACGCTTGTAAAAGCCCTTGCACTCAGTGGCAGCAGGATGGAAGTCAGAGACTGACCATTCTTCCTGGACTGGGCAGACAACTGGGGTATATCGCCTTACAAGAGGGAAGGACTGCACCCAGGCCCTGCCCCATCAGCCCACCTACCAAGCCTGGACTTTAGAACCCATCCATCCTTTTCCTCCAGCCTTTTTTTCCTCACTCTCTTCTCAAGATTGGCCCCTGCGGTTCTGGAACTCCATTAAAAAACTCCATCCAGTCCATGGTGTGGCACTTGCATTTTCCTCTAAATGGAATTGACAAGTATGCAATTGTCTGTGTGTCTAGTTTCTTTGTGTGTTCATGTGTCATGATATGGAGGCCCAAAAGTCAACCCTGAATTTTCTCACTAAGGTGCCATCCACCTTGTTTTTTGAGAGAGTCTCACATGGACCTCAGGTTTGCTGAGCTAGACTACCTGAGTAGTGAGCCCTAAGGTTTCACTCGTCTCTTTGTCCGAGGATCATGAATGTATCAGTATTTCCATTCTCTTTGTTGTCAAATAGTATGCCATTGCAGAATACCACAATTCATTTATATATTTACCACTTGATAGACATTTGGATTATCTCCATGCTTCTGATCTTGTTAATACTGTCACAAATATTCATGCATCTGAGGAAGTGTTTACACTTCTCTAACAAGGTATACAGGAAAATAATATCATAGGTCATTTATGCTAATAAACTAAGGAGCTGACAAACTGTGTTCCAACATGCCTATTCCATTTTACACACCTACTAACATTTATAAAGGTTCCAATTTTTCTCATCTTTAAAAATATTTGTTATCATGTCTTTTTCTATTTTAACTATAATAGTGGGTAAAAAAATTTTAACTCACTTCCTAGTAAACAATTATGCTGAATATCTTTTCTTGTGTTTACTAACCATTTGTTTGCTTCACAGGGAGAGATGCATATTTAAAACCAATGCTCAATTTCAATGAGTTGTTCTTTTATTATTGTTATAAAAATTATTTATATTCTAGATACAAATGCCTTTTAGATAGATATTATGAAACTATTTTCTCCTAACACAGAGATTGCAGTGATAGACATTACAATTACCTCAGAGGTATTTATGTTCTGATCTCTGAACATGTTAAATGATTATTTTACACAACAAAAAGAACTTTATATATATGATACAGTAAGGATCCTGAAATGAAGACACTTGATCACATGAATCCTTAAAAATACTGAATTTCTTCCGGCTGATATTGGAGGGAGGTTAAAAAAATAGGAGCAGAGTCATCGAGAGATACAATATTACTAGTTTTGAAGATGAAGACAATAGCAAGACGCTGAGGAATGTGGACAATTCTAGGAATCTGGAAAAGGCAAATAAAGGAGATTCTCTTCTGAGTTTTCAGGCAAGAATAGATTTCTGCACTGGTTTTGGCCCAGTAAGAATTGCTATGGTTTGAATGTCTCTACCAAAACTCTTCAAAATTTAATTCCTACTGTGCAGTATCAAAAAGTAAGACTAGGTAGGATATTAAGAGGTGATTATATCATAAGGACTTTTTTATGAATGCATTAATCAATTAGTGGGTTATACCAATACTAGGGTCTATTATAAAAGCCAGGTTGGCTCTGTCTTTTGTATGTGTTTCCCTCACTATTTGATGTCCTACTTGATAACTAAGTGCTATGCAAAGTTCCCAGCCAGTGATTCTTTGTTCATAGACCTCCCCTACTCCAGAAACATGAGCCAAATAAACCAATATCCTTTCTTTTTATTGTGTGTGTGTGTGTGTGTGTTTGTATGTAGGTGTATGTACAAGAGGGCACATGAGTGTATCAATACCACTAATGGAGGCCAAAGAGTGACATGGGAAATCAGCTTGGATTGCTCTTCCACCTTCTTGCTTTGCTCTAGGGATTTCCAGGCTCTGCCTTCCAAGGTCACATCTACCTGGCATTTTTTACTGGGATTTGGGAATCTGAATTCAGGTGCCTGTGCTTGCAAGGCAAAGGCTTTAACCACTGAGCTATCTCCCCAGTCCTAAAGTGATACTCTTTGTAAATTATCAAGTCCAAAGTGTTTAGTTACAGCAACAGAAAATGGATTAAGAACCATGTCATATATCTAATCCACAAAATTATAAAATATCTTTATTATTATAAATTGTTAAATTTTTAGAAGCTCATTACCATGTCAATATAAAACTAAGTTGTCCTTCAGATTTGAACAGCATCTTTCGAAGCACAAAAGTTTTGAAGTAGTAAGTTCAATATTTATTTACCTTTTATTTCTATCAGTTATATCTGCAGTGTTTACTTCTAAGAAATGTATCACTGGTATGTCTAGAATAGAGATATAAGATTTGGGGGGATGCTTCCTCAGAAAAAAACCTTTAATTAGTCAAAAATTATATCAAAATCGGCCACTTAAAAGTTCTGAAAATTGTCCTAATGGCATACAGAAAGTGTGAAGTGTTACATGTGTCTACTACACTATAGGAAGAATAGTAGGAGCCAGTGACATTTGAGATACAAGTAGAATGCAAAGGTTCTACTTAGGGGAATAAGAAAGTCATAAAGACACAAGTTTCCAACGTCTCTGCTGAGGGGACAGTATGTGGAACGCTGTATGTCTCTGCATTCGTCAAAAACAATGGACATCTTAGTGAGCCACTATGAGGGGGTTGGCAGCTCTGTGATATTAGTAGGAACTAATGAAATGGCAAGCTGGCCAAATTCTTAATAGAAAGGGATGGCTAAGCAGAGCTTTCCTGGGGTGACCAACGTTTGGATATCTGTGTGCATAAGCACTTATTCAAGAGCAATCTGAGTGCGAAAGAAAGGCAGACTTGAAAGTGTACTGCAAGCACATACAGATCAGATTAAGGTACTTAAATATAACCTCTCATAAAACACTGGATAGCAAGAAGCTATTTTGACCCTGTGAATACTCATAGGAATCTAGGCCTAAGAAGAAAGTCACATTTCACTCTAGTGGAACACTATGTGCATGCCTGGGGCTGCATCCTCACAGAAAAGACCAGAGAGAAAACATCTGGCTAAATTCAAGGAATATCATAAACACCCTGAACTGTGAAAACAAACTCCAAGCTATATACACAGCTGAAAGTAAGGAGTCAAAGTTGAGCTGGCTATAGGGAGTAAACACAAACGTTAATTTAAAAAATTGCTTATGTAGAGATAGATAGACAGACAGACAGAAAGACAGTGGATGGATTTTTTTAAAGTTAAAATATTAACTCTTTGCAATTTTTTAAATTTTGACAATATGTGTTAAGTATCTCTCCAAAGAATACATATGATGCTTTTTTACTGTCTTTTACTTTAATAATGCACGGTAGGATGTGTATCAGAGTTATTTAAACTTTATTCTATGGAAGGAAATAAAATGATATGAAAAATTTAAAAATAGGGGCTGGAGAGGTGGCTCAGGGGTTAAGCCTCTGCCTTGCAGGCAGAAGGTCCTGAGTTCGAATCCTAGACCCTATGTATAGACGTTGGGCGGAAACGGAGGCCGCCTGCGTTTCTGGTCCTAGTAGGGCAGAACCTGTGAATCCCGGGGCAGAATAAACAAGGAGGAGGTGGAGGCAGTCCATGGTGGTTCCCGAATTTGTCCATGGTTCTACACACACACATACACACACACACACACACACACACACACACACACACACACACACACATACACGCATGCACACACACGCACACATGCACAATTGAATGAAAATTTTTTTAAAAAATTAAAAATAAACAGAATATCAAGCAAATAACAAGTGTCAAAAATATAAGGAAACCATGGTCATTATCTAATACTGGTATGCAATCTCAGTGATATAGCTTATGACTAGCATGCACAAGAACTTAAGTTTAACCCCAAAACGTGGTTGAAAAGCCCAGTGCTATAAATATTATTGCTCTGGAAGATTGTTCACATGTTATTTTAAATACACGGGTTTATTTTAAATTCTATCATGAAAGAAATGGGAAAGGAGACATTGAAAACAGCCTTTGAAAGAGCCCAAACGTCAGACCTTACCAATGATTATAAAGAAATTATGGGTCTTTTTTTTCTTTCTGGTGTTACGGATCAAAGCAAGACCTTGCAGATGCTAGACAAGTACTCTACAACTGAGTTGTACCCCAGACATATAGGAATATGTGAAATAGCTAAATGAATGCACATTTAATGAATAAAAGGAATAAAACTCATCAAGAGTATATTTAAAAAAATAAAGAAAGAGGGGGCTGGAGAGGTGGCTCAGGGGTTAAGCCTCTGCCTTGCAGGCAGAACGTCCTGAGTTCGGATCCTAGACCCCACATATACACGCCGGGTGGAAGCGGGGGCAGCCTGCGTTTCTGGTCCTGGTAGGGCAGAGCCTGTGAATCCCGGGGCAGAGTAAACAAGGAGGAGGTGGAGGTGTCCATGGTGGTTCCCGAATTCGCCTGTGGTTCTACACACACACACACACGCACACGCACACGCACAATTAAATAAATAATAAAAAAATAAAGAAACAGAAGTCATCAAGTAGAGAATACTAACGAAGCAATGGAGATTATAGACAGAATCATACAAAATTCTAGAGTTGAAAACTCAATTACCTAAATGAAATAGTCACTGAAGAGACTCAAGAGCATATTTTATTTGGCAGAAGAAATAAAGAAAGGATGTAGAGACAGAGTAATAGAAATTATACAAAATATATAGCAGCAGAAATGGAGGAAAATGAAGAAAAATGTGGGCCACTATTAAGTGCACCAACACATGCATATTAGAAGTTCTGGAAGGATAAAAGAGAATAGACAATGACTAAAGCCTTTCAAATTTGATGCACAAGGCTAATAAATCAAGCAATCACAAAATCCATTTAAAAGAAAGACAATAGTTCAAATACATCGTAGTGAAAATGTTACAATGGAGATATGAGACAATATTGAAAGCATCAAGAGTAACATTATTCCTCATGTACAAGAGAACTCTGATAAAACCAATAATGAATTTCTTGCAAGAAAAGTAATGGGGAGAAAAAAAACAATGAAATGATGAATTTAACATGCTGAAAGAAAGAAATGTTAGTCATGTATCATACATTCAGTAATCTGTCAAAAGTGAAGGCAAAATGATGCTCTCATATAATGAAAACGGAAAGAATTATTGCCAGAACACCTGATTTATAACAAAATGTAAAGGAGATTCTTTAGCCTAAATGAAAGTAAGAACAGACATATTAATGAACACTCATGAAAAACAAACCACTGTATTAAAGGTATAAAACAAATGTATTTCTTCCTCTTTTACATCCTAACTGATTTTTAAAGTGCAAAGAACTACTATGAACTTACTATTTGACCTGTAGCATGCAGAAATATAGCATGTAACAATCACCAAATAGAAGGGGCCAGATGAATTTTTTTTGCAAGAGAACATATTCATGGTACTGTAATCCAGATTTAAAAATTGTGGAAAGAGAGATGTATTTCCTAGGAGAGGAATAATCTATGAAGGTATAGCAATGAAGACTTCTTATTAAACCTTCTTATAAACTTCCATCATTTTATACCTATAGATTAGAGGAACTCCCAGCACTCAATCTAGAAGCTTCCCTTTACAATAGAAAGTATTTGGTACAGAGAATCACACATGACCAAACTGCAGAAAGTAAGTGACTGTGGACTGCTGAGCTCTGCATAAGACATTCAAGTCACCACCACCCCAACCTAGTGCTCAGGGAGCATCTAAGGAAGAGGAGGGGATGAGAATGTAAGAGCACGAAAGTGGGGAAAGGTGCAGTCAGATAATGTCTTCTGGATATGACAGGGCCTTTGCAACCATGAACCCACTGCTGCTGGGTCTACTTCTAGGACACCTGCATAACATTTGGCCTATCTACATTATTCATGAATGGGGAAAGACCTCAAGAGGCACCAAACCTCCCTCAGAGAGACTGATGAGGGTTAAGGGTGGATGGGAGAGAATGGGAGCCACTCTCCCCAGTGGTATGCCCATTAGTGTATTGTCCTTGCTCCAGCAAGTGCCCAAACACATGCCACTAACAGTAACCCAGATGAGACTTAGTAAGCTACATACACACAGAAGGACATGGGTGTGAAAGGGAGACAGGCAGGGAAGAAAAAAGTTTGTAGTGAGGAAAACTGATTGAGATTAAGTCATAAGGAGTCAAAACAACAAGAATATATGTGTAAATCCTAAAATAGTATAAATAAAAACTTCTGAAGGAAATTACATTCAATGGTAACTCAATTCCACAAAAAGCAATGAAGAAATTTCATCTTATTTTAAACAAAATTATTGGCAAATCTAGACAGAGAAGTATGTAGTGCTATTGAGTTATGAATTAATTATGCACTAATTTTATTTTTCTTACAAGTTAATCCTGAGAAGGGAATAGTTTACACAATCACATAAGGAGGGCTCTGGTAAAGATTTTCTTCTCCCATACAAATAAAGTACCCTGGGGAAAGTTGAAAAAAGAAGAGAAAAGTATGACCAATTAGAAGATTGCTTTTTAAAGTCCTAAGTATATTTGCGTTCTCATTGGGAGACTGACTGTTGGCATGACAGTACAAGATTCTCTAGTATCCTACTGATGCCATGTCCCAGTGAGGCCGATGGGAAATGTTTTAACAAAACGACAAACACAAAAGCCAAAGGCAACCATTTAAAGCATCTGGAAATGGTCCTAAAAGCAAGCAGCAAATGAAGAAACATTTTTAAGAAAATTTATGAAAACTGGCAAGAAAGGCAAGTCTGTGGTTGCCCGAACAGTTCCCTCCTGCCTTCTCTCCTTTTTTTTTCTCCCAGCTGCCCTCCAGAACACAATGCTCTTTCTCTCCTCCCTCCCCAGCCAGATGGTTTTATTTGTGGGAGGAAGAGGCCTACAACAATTCTCATTTGCCCACAGCAACACGTGCTGGGGATAAGTTCCAGGTGAGGGGTGGGAGTCACTTCTTTCCACCCTCCATGCAAGGAGCAGAGGCTTTATCTTGTCTATGGTTAACTGAGAATACCAGAGCTCCTACTAATCCCTCTCCTCTGTAGGAGAGGCAAACCAGAAGGACCACAGGCTCCTCTCTACCTAACATACAGTTCCTACAATGGCGTGTCCACAGTAGAAAATAATGGGCCATTTTCCTCCTCAGAGGTTAGGCACAAATATTTTACCCAAAGGGAGAAGCAAGCCATAAAACCCATAGCTCCTGGGGGCGTGGTTGTACACACTCCTATAATTCCAGGACTTGAAAGGTAGAGGCAATAGAATCACTGCAAGTTTCAGGTCAGCCTGGGCTACGTAGTGAGGTCCTGTCTCAAAAAAAAAAAAAAAAAAAGAGGGTCTAACCTTCGTAGTGGAAACCTGTAATTCCATCTCTGCAGGAAACTGAGGCAGGAGGAATTCGAAGCTGCCTGCATAGGTTGCTGAATGAGTTGAAGGAGGCAAGCTTTAGCAACTTGTAAGACCCAATATCAAAATAAGAAGTAAAAAGAGGGCTGGAGATATGAGCAATAGCCTAGCATCCTGGAGACTCTGAATTCAGTCTCCAATACTATGAACAAAGAACGCAGCCAACCAAAAAACATCATGCTTTCTAATTCCTTCCCAAAGGAACTGCCTTAATACTCAAAACAGCATAGGTAACTGTGAAGCTAAACAACCCTCAAAAACAGTGGAGGTTATACTGTAGGGAAGAAACTTAAGAATCTAATGAAGATACAATTAAAGTTGTAGGCTGCTTATTTACAAGTGAGAGCAGGGAACTAAGATTGGCCTTTCTGGGGTTAGAAAAAAGAACATGAGTGACTCAAACTCCCTGGAAAGAGCCCATTTGATGCAATTTGTAGACTTCAAATTCCAGGACACTGCTATAAACAGTAGGACAATTAAACAGCAATTGAGGGAACTTAAGAGCTGGAAAAGGAAAGAGAATGGGATCCCATCAGTGCCACAGACATGTAAGGGTGGTGTGGGCATATCTGAAGCTGAGCCTCCCTGAAGAGCAACATAGATACTTAAAATGGTGTGTAGGAGGAACGGGCTTTAAATATTTAAATATTTTATTATTATTATTATTATTTATTCAACTGTGCGCATGTGCGTGTGTATGTATGTGTGCGCATGTGTGTAGAACCACGGACGAATTCGGGAACCACCATGGACGCCTCCACCTCCTCCTTGTTTACTCTGTCCCGGGATTCACAGGCTCCACCCTACCAGGACCGGAAACGCAGGCCACCCCCGCTTCCGCCGGGTGTCTATACGTGGGATCTGGGATCCGAACTCAGGATCTTCTGCCTGCAAGGCAGAGGCTTAACCCCTGAGCCACCTCTCCAGCCCCGGAGGACCTGGCTTTAAATAGTCCAGCCAGTCACAAGCAAGCAAAACAACCGAACTTCACATGGATCTAGAATCCAGGATTGGTAAAAGTATATTATCTAAAACGTTCACTTTTTAGTAATCCCAACTTCTCAGGAGGCTAAGGCCAGATGATTGTAACATGCCTGTACTGCAGAATGAGTTCAAGGTTAGCCTGGAAAACTTAGTCGGTTTTTTTATAAATGCATAAATAAAAATCCACTTTCCCTCATGAATATGTTCATGTGAATTTGTAAAAAATTATTATCAAAAATCAAATAAAATGAAATGTCTGCTTTCTGACAGAATATCACAAGTGATAATACAAAGAAACCAGAAAATAAAATATACACACTAGAAAAAAGCAGATAAAAGAAAAACTCCTGTGACAACGACCAGATGTTGGATTTAGAAAGAAAATATTTCAGTGTAATATCACAGATTCAGATAACCTAAGTAAAGCTTGGTTTAAGAAGTAAAGAGTATAACAACAACGTCACATCAAATGAATCTTTTTGATTTGAGAAAGGAATCTTGATATGTTGTCCAGGCTGACAGCTTTTGAAGGAGTGGCTACAGATGACCTTTTTGTCCCAGTTTTCCACATAGCTGGTACTACAGGCATACAAAACTATGCCTGGCAGAAGTTCTTTTCTAAAATATATTAACCAAGTCAAGAGTTTCTTTGACCCAGGACAAAAAGAGAAACAGATCCCGGGATGTTGACAGAAGAACAGAAACTCACATATGACTCTAAAACTATTCTCTAACCACTCGAATATCTGATTGCCAACGCTAAGAAATTCCTTTCATAGCTCAAAACCTTACAAGAGAATTCCAAAAGTATTCTTTTCATCAGTATATTTCCATTGTTTTTACGAAAACCTATATCACCCTGCCAGAGGGATTAAAGGCACCAAGTTGTACGCCCCCACCTCTGCTATCTAAAGAACACAGGTCTCACATATATTATTCAGAAGTCTGCGAATGAATTCAAATTCAGGCTGTTATTTTGATTGCTTACATAACACTGAGCCACAAATGGTGGATTATATTTGAAATATCAATGATCAGTCCCTTAGGATCTTGTTTTTAAAATTATACAAACAGCTATCCATGCAATTTCAGGCTCTAATTTGGTTATGCCCATTGCAACTTTTTCAGGGGCCCCTATACAAAACTAAAGAAACTCTTCCATCTTCCAGTTTGCACTACAACTTATGCAGAATAGCGATAGTCTAAAGAGCTAAAACAGGATAAAATGGAACAGGTGACTTGGTTCAAGCCAGAAACTATAGTTCAAAGCAGTTGCTGACTCTGCTCAGTAGAGGGCAGTGCTTGGCAGCATAAGGCTGGCAGGAAAAGTAAGAGGACAGAAATTTCTGTGGTGCCTGTATATTTAGTACCCCATGAGTCCTGACAATGACCCTTAAAAGAAAGACCATTAATAACAAAGTCTCAAAGAGGTTAAACGAGCCAAACACATTTCAATTGAACTATATTGTTTCCTAAGAAGAACTACTCAATTGCAAATCCCATGACTGGGAGCTAGTAATGATGATCCAAAAGGGAGCTTCACATAGGCCAAAGTAGGACTCACATTTCAAAATCTGGGCTAGCAGGAGCAGCAATTAGGGATTAATAAAAGAAGAATGTAAAAGCTCCCAACTTTGGTGCTGGGGAGATAACACAATGCAAGCACTCTTGTGCAAGTGCAAGAACATTAGCCAGAGTCTTCATAATCCATGTACAACCTGGGCATCTGTGTACAACCTGGACATTAGCATGAATGCCTGTAATCTCAGTGCTGCTACAGCGAAATGAGAGGTAGAGATAAGAGAATCCTGGAAACTCATAGGCCAGTTAAACTGGTGTAGGTAGTAAAAAAAAATAGCAAAGATACCCTGTCTCAAGAAAGGAGGAAAGTGAGGGCTGGCACTCAAGGCTGTTCTCTAACATCCACATGCATGCCTGCATTCAGGCGCATGAATATGCTCTCACACATGAATCATACACACAGACACACACACACACATCATCGTCATCATCACTACCATCAACTTTGGAGCCAAAACAAGGCAGAAATTATGTAAAAGTAGTTCAGGAACTGAATCATTTCCCATATAAGTGACAGTTGAAAAACAAGGAAAACAATCAAACTGGGCATTTGGCACTAGGAAGATACTCACACATGTTGAAAAAACTGCATATAAAAAACATGTCATGAGTAACCTAACATTTGGTTTTTGCTATCTAAGGGGAAGCTAGTTATTAAGAAGATACAAACTTGATTTACGTATTTCCAAAGGCTGTGACCTAAGACAACTTGAAATAGATTTTAGTTTTTTGAAACAAATGATTTTCTGAAACAAGAGACCTCTAGAAGAGGGGAGAACAGCTCCAAAGTAGCATGAATTATTTTTCCATAGACATGACTTCCAGGAACATTTCTACTCTAGGAAGCTCAGATTCTGAGCCAATTAGGATTCCCAGCAGATGTTGAGCTGGCTGGGATTCTTCATTAGTCAAGTGAAAATCTTACAGATCCCCCCAGAAACAACTGGTATATTCTCAACACTCAGCCAGAACATTCAAACCATTATTCTCTTAAGAAATTAGAGGGGAAATTCTGAGACTACCTCACAAGAGGGAGCCAGTGCTGTTCCGCTGGCTAAAGACTACAAAAGTACCTTTTACCCATAGAAATAAACACAAACTGTCAAAAGTTTAAGCATTTCATTAAGGAGTTTTTGGGCTGAGAATATAATCCAGTGGCAGAGCACATATGTAAAATGTATGATGCCCTGAACTCAATCCCCAGCTGATGTAGACTTATCCTTGAAAGACTCACACACAGGGTATAATAACTGACATAGCTACTGTTTCTTTTGCTGCTAAGAGACCATATTCATAGACAACTTAAGGTACAAAGGGAGATTTATTTATTTGATGGTTCCAGACGGAAGACATAGTTCATTAGGGTAGTACATAAGGCATGGCTTGGGGCAGGAGCTGGAAGTTGGTTCCAGTCACCACAATCATGGAGAAAGAGAACAAGAAGCAAATAGCTAGAGAAAGCAGACTGGTGCTACCAAAACTTCAAGGCCTACCCCGTGTCATTCATTTAATCAGCAAGACTTCACCTCCTACAGGTGATGCTACCTTCCCAAACATTAACAGCAGCAAATGATTCAAACACATGAGCCTCTGGGGGGGGGGCAACTCACATTCAAATATGACAATAACAAAGCTTAAAGAAGATGCAGTCTGGGCTGGAGAGATGGCTCAGAGGTTAAGACTCTTGCCTCGAAAGCAGAAGGTCCTGAGTTCAGGTCACAGGTCCCACATAAAAAATGACAGTGGCATGCAACTTCCTGTCCTGGTGGGAGGAACCTGGAAAATCAAACAGTGAAGCAAAGAAAGGTAGAAGCAATCTAGGATGATTCCTTAAGTCACCCTTGGTCCTCCATAAGGATACACAGTGCTCCCTACAGCAAAATAAATAGGTAAATAGGTAAATAGATAGATAGATAGATAGATAGATAGATAGATAGATAGATAGATAGATAGATAGATAGATAGATAGATAGTTTAAAAGATGATGTAATCTAAGGGTATGGAACTATAGCCATAGCTGAGTAAATCAACATTTACGTGATTCAAAGGCTTATATGTCAGACAGATTCTGTTCTGGCTAATGGAGATAAAAGAGATAGGTTAGACACAACTGACAATTTTAAAAGGTCATAGTTTTGTAGAAATTCTCATAGATTCTTTGTTCCATAGTATGGACAACGACAAAATAGAAATCTATACAACAGGTTGTATGGCCAAAGAAAAGTAGGAAAAAAATGACAGAAAGTTTGTACAAAGGTCACACATCGTTAGAACTAGTCTTTGAAGAATGGATAAGCATTTATCATGTAGTTAGGAAAAATGGGCATTCTAGAAAGTGATAGAACATGTGCAAAGATATAGAGATGGGGTGATCATGATATGCTTGAGGAAAACGGTTTATTTGGTTAAGGGATAGGATGTATAAGGAAGTTGGGAATCAGCTGCTTAGTATTCTTGTTACAGGGAGATTTTTCAAATGCTGATCCCTTGATCCAGCTTCCAGTGCTGATTCAAACTGTGCTCTTGTCACTGAAATTCTGGCCATTATGAAGATCTCTATCATTTCTGTCTCTTAAAGTTATCAGGACCACAAGTGATCTGCAAGTAAATAATAGTAAAGTTACTTAAGGATATCAAGTTGATATCCCACCAAATACAACCAACCAACACAAGACAATAGACATGTAATTATCTTCCTCCTCTTCAGAAATTCCATGGAATTTCTATATAAATAAATGATGTGAACTATGAATAAGTGGAATGACCTGCTATGGAGGTCTTTGAGAGCCAGAAAGATGCCAGCCTGAATAGCCATAATCAGCTACTATCAAGTGTATCCAACTGATGCCCCACTGGACAGATGTGCCTCAGGATAGCATATGAATGTGTCCTTATGAAAAATCATAAACTTACTTAAAGGTTATGAGGTTTTTATGATTTGGAGAGGGACATGAGTATACGGTTCTCAAATAAACTTTGTAGAGAACATCATGTCACAAGATGAAAGGTTAGATACACTTGGTACATTTTTTTCGTACATTATTTTTTTTCCAGAAGAAGGATACAAAGGACTTTGACCATGTATTCTCGCACTAGTGTTACAGACCCTTCCTAACAAGAAAAACTTCTGGGACTGGCTGTTTAGCTCAGCAGTACAGAGCAAGGCCATGCAATTGCTCCTCAGCACTGGAAAGAAAGTCAAAGATGTGGGGAGTTAGGAGGATATAGGCTTTTGAATTTGTGTGTGCTTTCTTTCTTAAGACTTTCTGATTCAACTGTATGCTTCATCTAAAGCATTAAAAATTCTGAATTATTTTAGATGACTCTTTATTGACCCCCAACTGATTCTAAGAACTACAAGAGAAAAAAACTTATCTATAATATTCATCCTTCCTTACTCTGATCCAAATGATCAGGCTGGAAAATAGTACACTAATAATATAGTACGGAATGTTTACTAAAAGCTCTCTAATTGTCCTAAAATAGGCTGTTGCAAGATGTTGGCTATCAAGTCTTATCAAAACATTCAGACATCACTTAATATGTCACTCCATAAACAACAGTAAAAAGTGGAATATAATTTCTGCTTGCTCAGTAAAAAGTGGAACATAATTTCAGGACTTGTTTTCGATATCTTCACCCAAATTTTCATAAAGATATACAAATAGAAAAATGGAATTTTGGTGTCAAATTATATTTCTCTTTATTTATTTTTAGTAAATCAACTGGTTTTATAAGATCTCTGAGGAAATGATTGAATTTTGCTGCTGTAATTGATATCATGAGGTCACATTAAATAGTCTAGACTATCTATGGATCCACATGTTAACACCATTTTGATCAATTGTGAAATTATTGTCCCTAGAGTGATGTGAACAAAAGAAAAAATACAGAACAATGGAAATTTTATCTTCAGAATTATTAGGCATTGAGTCCTCAGCTATACTGCCTGGGGTGGGGGTGGGGTTACAGAAGAGACTGGTATTTTTTTCACCCATCAGAAGAAATCAGATCTATTTTGCCAAAAGATATCAATGTAGAAAAAGAATATTAGCTAAGGAGCTAATGATATTCTGTACTCAGCAGTAGATGGAATTCATTGTCAGATTGGATGCCGTTTTTTTTTCTCCTACAATGAGTTGGAAAAAGGTAAGTATAAGAATTTCTTTTAGAAAAAGTGGGTTGTGGTTGACAGCTTCTTATCAATTCCTTCTGTTACCAAACATGACACTAACCAGCCCTATCAGGAAAAAATAAAATCTGACTTGATCATAGAACTGTTGGTAATCATGCCATATAATCATGCCATATACTTGCTGTTTTGACCTGACATAATCATTGATTATTTAAATTAACATAGTACTTTGTTTTCCCTGACTGTTGTTGAAAATAGAAATCAAATATGTCTAGCTAAGCAGCGAGATTCAAGACAGCAGACTAAAGGAATACAAAAACAGACTTCAGAGAAAAGTATATCCAAGTTTGAATTTCCATGCATTTGAGTAGCTATGTTAAATCACATAAATCCTGTATGACTCTACTTATCCATAAAATGGGAGAAATTTATTATAACACATAGGAGAGCCTAGGGCTGAACACATTTGGGAAATGGAAGTTGCCTTTCCCTTTCCTTTCTACTATTTATGCATCTGAAAGGAACACAGGATATTCTAAGCGGTTCTTCACTAGATTTTTAGTAAAAGTAGAAGGGAAACGTTCTTTGAGACTTTTTGTGCCCAACTGAGGAAATCAGGCTATACTCTAAATTATGGAATATCGAACAGAAAAATCATTTTTCAGAATCTCTTTTCCCTAGTGACTCCCTTTGACAGATTGGGAGTTTACATTTTTTTTTGAGTGCAAATGTTGAGGCAAAATGACTCTGTATCTTATTTGTGCAAATAAACAACCACCATCTGTCCAGCAGGAGGCTACAAAGTTAACACTGAGAAAAAATTATGCACATAAAATATTACCACACCAAGGTTACCAAATTAAACGAGGAACACATAGACAAATGGGTGTATATCGAAGCAAAGCAGAGGGCCAGAGGTGTAGCTCAGTGGTAATGTTCTTATCTAACAAGGGAAAGGCCCTAATTTTGAGTCCTTAGCACAAATATATCGTCAGGGTACTATTCTGAGAAGCTGTATGGGCCTGGTGCTAGACTAAAGAGAGGGGGAACCTCTCTATTCTACGGTCTACCCACTGCTGGATCATTTGCATCCTGACAGGTATTCAAGCATTAACTAGTGCAGATTTCCTAAAGATAATCCAGTTGCACATGTGGGGAGAAATGTGAAAGCAAGGAAAGAGAGTGGGAGGGGAGAACAGGAAAGGTGGGAAGGAATACAGAGTGGGGGTAGGCAATGGGTGATGAAAACATAAATTCATGGTTAATGCAATCTAAAAATAAAGTTCACATAAAAATTTGTCAGAGAAGCCAGGGTCATGAGTTTATCAAACACACCATACCAACAAATGAAGCTGTACCCTCACTTGGGTCTCATAAAAACAAGAACATCTAACATTGGTGTCCAATACCACTCAGTATCCAGTTATCAGGGTATCATTACCAAGCAGTCCAGTGTATGTTTCATGCATGAACAGATGAGGAACTCTGAGTGTCTTGGATCCATGCGATACACTTGATCAGCAGTTCCTTCAGACCTAGCATGACTACAACCTCCTTTAGGGTTTGAACTGGTCCTGTGCTTGAGCAGCTCTATTTGATTCTTTATGTTAATATCTAACCACCTGCAGTGACTCTTCTTTGTAGTGTTGTCAGTTCACTCTTGCTTCCAATAAGGCCCTTTGAATCCTGTGATATTTTAACCATCTCTTAGCTACTTTATAACCTAGATATCATACTGTTAGTGGTAATGTCTGATCTGAAAGTTTATATTAATAACAAGGAATAAAAGATTCTGTGTTTGCCAATGGCTACAGTCACTCATTGAAATCAGCATTTAGTGGATTAAAATCAATAAAATAGCCACAGCTTGTGAAAATTCGTTGTTATGCAAAAGTGAAATGCTCTGGAAAGACAAAAATGTGTCTGTCTCCGTTTCTGACATAGTTCATTCGCGGCACCATTATCTGACGGAGTCCCAGTGCTGGTATTCCTTCAGGTTTAAAGCCAGGTTTAATCACTTCTGGCTGCACATGGCTCTTTGAGGCAGGCCAAGACCTACGGAAAATGAGTTCTGTAAGAACTTCCTATTATGACAGAACAGACAGGGTAAATCTCCTTCATGACTTAATCCTAAGGAATGAGCTTTTTTTTCATCTTTTTTGACATGGTAGCTCAAAGTCACATTTCTCTATGATGTTCTGCCTGTTTTGGAGCAGCAAGATGACTACCTAGCTGTCTTTCCAGATGATTAACTCCATTAGCCAGACTGACATTACTATCAGAGACTAAGGGGATGACTGATGTGGCTTAAGGATTATTGCAAAGGCGTCTTCATAAAAAGCAACCACTTTTTGCATTCCTCCTTTCCTTTGTGCATGGAAAGGTTAAGAAAAGGAAATCTTTTGCCAAGGGATCTCATTTAAAAGCAAATTTCTAAGTCATCAATAAGGGAAAAACATCTGATGCTAACGATAATTTTGAAAGCCCTTTATGTGAGAAAATGTGTTTAAGCTATTATCTTCCAAATGAGAAAAATTCCAAAAGAAATCCTCCTTTGTGCTAGGCAATTTCTGCAACTATAGGGAAATTGTCAGGTCAGCTCAGGGCCTATATTCTAGCTCGATTAACCTATATCTCCTTTTTCCAAGGTGACAAGATCTAGGAAGATTCTTGTAAACTGATTATTCCTTTATTCTGCAACCCCTTACATAACTGGCCCATAATAGTGCATGTACAGTCCCCCATACACTCATACATCTTGACAAATGTAGCTGCACATCCCCTAGAATAAAGAGGAGACACAGGGAATTCTAGACAGATGGAATGTTCTGGAAAAAGAGATGCACAATATAAAATAGCATAAGACAGAGAAAAGAGAAATAACTCTGAGAAAGAAGTTATCTCTTTGTTGGTTTTTCTACAGGACTTACTAAAGTGGCAGATGCCTCTTCTTTAATGACTGTGAGGTCCCAAGTTTAAATCACTTCTTGTTTCAGTTGACTTCACAGCCAATTTGCAGTAGTCTGTGACTTCTCTGCCTCAGAGAATGCTTGCAGAATAAAAGCCATATCCTTCTTAAAGACAGTTATTCCCCTAACAGCAATGGGAGAAACTTCACAGGTGCTTTAAAGATCATTAATATTACATTGGGTTCTAACCTTGTGATTTACAGATTAAAAAATAGCAGCTGAAAGAACAGGTTCCTACAAAACAGGTACTTACTCTTCCTATTGATATGCCTCTCTTCACCACTTCCTAAGTATGAATTACATCTCTGTATCTTTGGGAGCAAGGACTAAACAGTCCAGTACACTATATACAGACTATTCACATGTGAGCACTTAATGCGACTACTTCATATTCAGATGGATCTGTGAATTTAACATATACAAAAGATTTCAAAGATTTACATGAAATGAAATGTCTCGTTAATAACTTTTTTCATGTAGATGTTGAAATGTTAATATTTAAGTGTATTTAAATAAATTTAGTAAAATTGATAGTAAAATATGTTTTTTCTTTTTAACTTTTAATGTGACTAATTGAAAATTGAAAATGGCATACATGTAACACTCATTATATTCCTACTGTCCAGGATTGGCCTAATATTAAGCCTCTTATATAGAAGATGTTCTCTGAATGTATGAATTTACCAAAGAACAAAAAGAAATGAGAAAAGACTTTCAAAACTACCAAGAAACATTGTGTTCATCCATAGGATTAACCTTTCTATCTTCTGATAGAAATAAAGAAATTTATATTACTGAGACTCCTAACACTACTGACCCTTTGTATGAGTTCTTATGGAACAAAGCCCCTCTCCCTTTACTACTAATAAATGGATTTTGTTGTTTTGGATTTTTGCAGTGCTGGGTATTGAACCAGGTTTTGCACATACTAAGTAAGCACACTGACCTACATTACAAGCTTGTATTTTTAGGGAAATTTTACTGTGCTACCTAACTTGGCCCTAGACTTGGTTAAGTATTCCTATACTTTAGTCTCCTGTGTAATTGGAATTAGGAGTGCACATAAGTTTTGTCACTTTTAATGAATGTTTTTAAAGGAAAGGGCATACATATATGGTCCTTGTTCATGTGTTATAAAGTAAGCAGTTTGGGGACCCAACCAAAATGGGGGAATTAGAGACTGTGGAGATCAGGCTATGCCTCCTCTAAATTACTCTAGATTGTATGAAACACTGGCTTTCAGGTGGTGCCTTTTTATTCATCATTGGACTTTACAGAGCAGCAGTTGACAGATTTCATTTTGAATATAAATGCAGAGGCACATAGACACCCCCACCTGTCCAGCATAAATCATGAGGCATACATATACTGATAAATAACTTAGTCATATAACTTCAAAGGAAGACCTATGAACTTATTGAAGTAGGTTGAAGACACTTGTATATATTAAAGACCTACCAGAAAAACCAAACATTAGACTCTATCTAGCACATGAGACCAATGAGGTATGCAATAATCCTTTTACTTGAACCCTATAAAACGAAGGGCACTTAATGCTGTGATAGCAGCAGTTTCACTGATGTGTTGAGGCACAAAAATATGGTAGAGAATGAGGTCAAGAGGGCCTGGTATAAAGTCTGACAAATTAGCATATTAAGAAAACAAGTTGGCATAAAGGAAGGTTGGAACACTGTCGCCTAGATGACTAAAATTGGCTGGTGTCACTGGCACAGGCACAGGGGCACTCCAGAGTATCCAAAGGTGACCTATGAGTCATTAGAACACAAAAATCAACATCCACCTTAATGAAGATTTAAGATGATAATAAAGTAACCACATGCAACCAATAGGAAATACACAGGAAAAAAAAACATTTTGCAAATGAGCTAAAAATCCCATGCAAAGGTAACAATAAGAATCCCAACTCTTTGTACATCATTACCACTAGAGCTGCTATTTTTTTCTTTTTTGCTCCAGCTTTCTCTGTCCCTTGGAAGTGCATCTTTTCCTAATAAACTACCTCTGGCTAACTTCATCTATGTATCTCTGCTCAGTTCCATGTGTGGGAAAGCAAAAAAACTTGAGCCCCTTTGGAAATGTCCTCCAAATCCCAATATTGACTGATACCAGTCGGTGAGCTAGTCAGAAAGTAAGACTCATGTTTCTAATCTCTTGAATTTTCAATTTCCAACTGATTGTGGAACACATGAAAGAAGCTGATTCGAATTGTGGGCATGGGTCAGGCAGATCTGTGATGAACTGATTTAGATGTTATCTCTTACCAGATCAAAATGTATGCTAATACATCAAGGCATGCTGGCAATTCATGTCATCACCCATATCCAATGGGATCTCTCTGCTGAGGACTAATAAGCACAGAGGAGCTCAGATATTTTTCTCTTTCTCCCCAGAACTAGTATGACTTCCTCAGCACTCTCTATCGATTCTCCTTAGTCTCCTTCCACTGTCCCCAAGGTCTTTGGAGATTGTGGTGTGGGCAAAAGGGGGCTGTGTGGATCCTTATTAACTAGACACCAAGGAGGCTGAAGTTCCCAGGTGGCAAGGTGCTAGGGGACGCAAGTATGTCCAGCTACCTGGCTCTGGGTGGCAGTGGTGATGCAGGGTCCTAAGTCAGGAGCATATCTGTACCTGCATCCATCAAGTGCTGCTGCATCCTTGGGCTTTCCTGTACTGTCAGAGTCACATTTGTCACTTCCTCATCATCTTTTTGACCATCTTGCTAATTTTGACCAGTACTTTCTACCGCCACTTCATGCCACTGAACTGCTTACTTCCAGCCCACCATATCCTTCCTGCTTATCCATGATAGACAATCCCCTTCCCAAGGGGATGAGGTTGTACTACATTCCCTTGAGCATGAGGTTTGGGAAAAGGACTGCCCCTTTGAAGTTTTAACATGGATAACAATCTGAACCAAAAAAGGGAAGAAATACAAGAGCTGCTCATATTGGCAAGCCTTTTTATCTGATGACCATAGCCACTAAGGCATTTTTAGAGCCTTTTTGGAGAGATATCTTGTTCTACCAAGATATAAAGAACTTCAGAAATGCCCATATCAGAGGCTCGCATTCTAGACCCAAGAAATTTATTGCAGGACATAGACAACACTAATAATTCACTCAAACTTCAATTGAGGACAAGTAAATCTAGAAAGGCTGGTGGCTCGAACTACTGTTTCTAACTCTCAAGTAGACTAAACTCACATAATGGTTAATCTTCATTGTCAACTTAATGTGATTTAGGATGACCATTGAAAGACATTTCTGGTTGTGTCTATGATGGTCAACTTAAATGTGGGCAACACCATCCCAAAAGCTAGATTCCCATATTGAGTAAAAGCTAAAAAGCAAGCTAGGCACTAACATCTGTATCTCTGCTTCCTGACTGCAGATCCAATGAGATCATTTGCCCCATTCTAATGCTGCCATGACTCACTGCTGTCGTGGACTGGATGCTCAAACTGTGAGCCAAATTAAAGTCTCCTTCATTACATTACTTTCATTAGGTATTTCCCCATTACAACAAGAAAAGAAACTAATAAAACTTAATTGGTCAGAGGTATCTAGTAACATGATGAATTGTAGAATGCACCAAAACATCAGGTTTTCTTACTGTGATGGACTGGGAATGCCTCAATTCTTGTGGTACTGAGAACTTTGATTTGGGTCAGAACACTTCCTCTTCCATTCCAAAGATCCTCTGGTTCTTGTATTTAATCACTGGAAATTCAATTCCCGCAGATATACCACTATACTGTATCCTAGAGAACTGGAATAAAATTGACCATAATAACTTAAAGAAAAAGAAGCAAATATTAACTACAACACAACCTAGCTCCAGTATAAACTGGGTGATGGGGATGTTTATTGAAAGGTGAAAGGACCCTTACTTGGTCCTGATTACTTATTGTTCCCATGAGTAGAAACAGAATCTGGGGGAAATTAGGAGACACGCAAACCTACTAAACTGTCTGGAGTATAGACCCTCACAGATTAGGAATGTACTGTTTAGTACTACAAAAACCCCAAAGAGATACTTAGAAATTGACAGAGACAGAGGCGGATAGAAGAGAACCTCTTTGTAGGGATGAAAAATGTTATTAAAAGACCTGCTAAATATGATAAGATTAAAGATGCTACTCAAGGAAGAAAAAAATCCTGCCTCATTTCTCAATGGTCAAGGGAAGACTTTTGAAGATTTAAGGTTACCTCAGACACTCCCCTTCCACTGTTTAATCTCTTAACAGAGACAAGTAATAACCTATGTCTATACAATAAGCATTGTGTCTTAATCCATTTTCCTTCCATTAGGACTTTCTTACAACCTAAAGGATAGAAATACAAATTTTCTATTGTATTTTTAATAAAAAATACACTCTATTTCAATACAATTGTTATGTATTCATGATAGTTGCCCTAATGTAACAATTTTAATGTGCCATTTTGTATTGAAAACAACAGGGTAAAACTTCTGTCCCTAGAATTTGAAAATCTATCTATCTATCTATCTACAATCTATCTATCTATCTATCTATCTATCTATCTATCTATCTATCGTGTGTGTATGTGTGTGTGTGTGTGTATCAGACCCAGGGGTGACTTTGGGAATCATCTTGGATTGTTTCTATATCCTTTTTGCTTCACTCTGTGAAGTCTGTGAAGTCTGTGTCTTCCAGAAACAGACGTGCAGGCCACTGCCATTTCCACCTGGCATTTTTATGTGTGATCCGAGATTTGAACTCAGGACCATCTGCTTGTAAGGCAGAGTCTTAACCCTTGTGAAATCCAGTGAAATAGACAACAGCAACCAACCAGAATGCAGAGAACCAGCGACCCTAGAATGTTCAGCCAGAATCAGGCCAACCAAATCTCTCTCCATCCTAAGGCTCAGGGAATTTTGTGGAAAAGGGGCCAGTAAGATTATAAGAGCCTAAAAATGGGAAAATCCGCTGCTGGCCAAGACATTCCATTCGAGGCTGGACTGTTGCATTCAGGAACTCGCGGCAATGAGACTTCCCCACCAGACTTGCACTATGGCTGATATATCAACATTCCTCCAAAGACTAGCAAGGATCTCAGGAGAAGAAATTACATGCAGTGGGAGCCTTAGGGGATAGGGCTAGACAGGTGAAAGGGAGACCCATATCAGTGGATCTACCCAAGGAAGAGTCATAGAGGCTCTACTGTAATAGACAATCCAAGGGAACCCAAGCTCCACAAAAGCAGACACACAGGAGGGTAGGAGGGAATGGAATGGGTTGGAGAAGGGAAGGGAGAGTGGGAGAAGAAAGGGGGAGAGAGGGAGGGAATGAGGGGAGAAGGGGGGCAGGGATAGCCACTCATTATGCTTGTAAAACTAGAAAAAAATTTTTTAAAAATTCAACAGTCCTGTTGATCAGAAGGAAAGCTCATAGACCATAGTTCCTAAATGACCTCACTCCTTACTGATAAATTCACATTAAAATGAATGGGTGAATTATTTAAATAAAAGTGCTAATACATAGAAAAAAAAACAAGAAAAAAACTGAATAGCAAAATCTATGGTCACTTCAGTACATGAAAAAAAAGAACTGAGTAGCATTTTTTTAACTTATTGTATTCTACAATCACCATTTTGGCATACCAATTCGCAATGTGCATGAATATAAACTTTTTTGTATTTTATTTGTGTGTGTGTGTGTGTGTGTGTGTGTGTGTGTGTGAGAGAGAGAGAGAGAGAGAGAGAGAGAGAGAGAGAGAGAGAGAGAGAGAGAGAGAGGGCACTGTGTGTCCCTGTGGAGGGCCAAAGGTGACTTCAGGAATCATCCTGGATTGCTTCTATTGCCTTCTTGCTTCACTCTGGGATTTCCCAGGCTCTGCCCACCAGAGCCAGAAATACAAGCCTCCACTGTTTCTGCCTAGAGTTTTTTATGTGGGACCTGGGATCTGAACTCAGGAACTTCTGCTTGCAAGATGGAGTCTTAACCCCTGAGCCATCTTTCCAGCCCTGAATATAAACTTTTAAGATGATTTTTTAACTTGAAATTTTGGCATTAAGGTATAGGAGGTATTGCCTATCTGCCTATGATCTCCTCCTCTGTCCCCTGCTAATGCCTCTTTGGAAAAACGGGTTTTTCAAGGTCCTTATCTTGGCCAATTTGGAACTAAAAGACAAAAAGGGTCCTTCTGAATCCAAGCTGTTGCTACCTGTTTGCTCTATTTAGAGACTGACAAAAGATATGTTAAAGTTTACTTAAGTGAACAGGCAACACAAAGGGAAGGAAACATAGAATGAAGACAGAGGTGCCAGACTTCTACCCTGTCTTTTAGTTAAACAGAAAAAAGAGATGTCTCAAGCACTGTGAACTCGTTTTACCAGTTTCAGATACAGCTGTCTGTGTTTTCATTGGAATACAGTTATTTTATTTTGAAAAATGTTTTCTTCAGACAAATAATTTAACCCCCAGTGCTTCTAGAAAAAAATAAAAGTAAATAAGAAAGAAAAAAAACTGAGTAAGGAAGACATACAAAGTGTGTGTGTGTGTGCATGTAAAGAAAGTCAAAATCAGGACACACTTTTAGGTAAGAAATAATTTAAATTGGTAGATTTGTCTTAAAATAAAGAATACTCCCAAGTAGAAATAGAATAAAAGTAAGAACAAAGATACATAAAGTTTAAGTATGTCACAAAGGATCTGAAAGAATCACAAAAACATTTATAGAAGGGATCCCTTAGACATTGATAGGAATGCAAAGTTGTATGATCTCTTTGGAAATTATTATGGAAGTTCCATAAAGAAGCTAAAAATAGAACTAATTTGTGACCCAACTACACCACTCCTGGGAATATTCCCAAAGGATGGTAACATCACACTATAAAGACACTTGCACATTCTGTTTATTGCAATTCGATTCACAATAGCGAATTAATGGATTCAGCTCAGATGTGCAACACTGGATCAATGCATAATGAAAATTTGGTACATATATGAAATACTGTTCAGTCATCAAGAAAAATGAAATTATGAATTCACTAGCAAATAGATAGAATTGGAAAGTAGACTACTGAGTGAAGCATCCCAGACACAGCAAGATAAACACTGCATGTTCTTCCTTATAGTAAGAATGAATGTTAACCTTGAAACTCCAGAATGATCCTCTCAAATGGAAATTCCTATAATATTTGTAATCTAGAAAGAAATATAAGGGAACAGGCATAGGGGGAGGACTATAAAAGAGGGGAACCAATGGAACACATTCCTGGTACTGTAAGCCAATCCAGACATCTGTAGATAGGGAGATCACAGGTCCCGAGAGGGAACAAATATTTTAGTGTTAACTATAAATATTTGCTAGTAAGATATCATCCAAACCCTTAACACTATATCCAAAGATAAAAGAAGCACTAGGCACTCAACCAAAAAGACCTATTACAGTGGAAGATGCATAATTCAGAGAGCTACAACTAGTCAAAGTACACAGTAAAAGTGTCTGCTGATAGCTGGGCCCTAATCCAGAACATCCAAACCATCTCTCAACCTAAGGCTTAGGGAACCTTGTGGAAGAGGTGGTGGTAAGAATGTAAGAAGGACAGGGAAAGGGAATATCAAACAATAGCTTCTGTCCCTATTAGGGCTGTCATATCCAAGAACTCGATGCATTACTGTCTATTTCCATTAGACCTTTACAATATCTAGCCTAGTAACATTTTTGCCACGGAACGGAGAGGATCCCATGAGACACAACACTAATCTGAGAGGCTATGTGGGACTGGTGCCAAGCAAAAGAGAGGGGTAGCCTCTATGTTCTACAGTTAACCTGCCGGTGGATCACTTATGCCCTGGTGGGTGCCCAGGCACGACCTAATGCAGGCATCCTAGATGGGACTCAGTGGCCTGTACAGGTAGGGAGACATGGGAAAGGAAGGGAGATGAGCTCGAGGAGAGAAAGGTGAGATGGGACCGGAAGTGAAGTGGATGGTGAAAGCACATAGACTTGCTGTTAATACAAATTGAAATAAACAGTTAATTTTCAAAAGACATAGAACTTACAGAAAGATGGTATGAATATGATTACATTTACTAAAATTAAAGGTTGCTAAATTTTCTCTAGAATAAAATCTTTCTTAATACTTATTTCACCAGTCGATCTGCTTCAGACATTACATCAAAAGGAAATGACAAAAGGGGGCAGTGGGATCCTATACTTTCCGAAGTAACTTTTAACTTTGGATTTTAGAGTCTAAAAGGCCCAGAGATTAGAAAAACAAGAACAAGCCTAGTTGATTGACTCTAGCCCTGGTGAACAATACATTTCCCCAAGTAAAGAACTACCTGCTGCCATAGAGAATTCCCAGCCAAAAGAGGATTCTAAATGGGTAATGCTTGCCATAGTTGTGAGAAACAAGAATTCTGGGAAAAAAATGCCATTAGTGGGGTTCTAAAAATTACAGTGATGATGTTCTACCTTCTGAAGGGAAGATGGTCTTTCAGATCCAGTGATACTACCCAGAAAGACTGAACCTGGCTGGGGTTTCCTAGTAAAAACCCCATTCTTATGAATGGAGATAACCATTGAGGCACCATGAGTAACTCTATATAACAGACAAAAAAATCCGTTAATTTTCTTTCTATTATTAGAGATTCTTTCTTTGCTTAGTCATATATAAATAACCCAGGAGTGCTCAGGGAAAAAAAATTGGGTGGTGAAAGTATTGAGGGAAATGCCTGAACTCCAAAGAAGTCATTGTTGCCAATACCAACCTTAGGAATTGCCCTGGCCATACCAAGGCATACCATGAAGAGCCCTCACCTCAAACTTACAGGACATTTCCAGACCTACAGCTTACTTCCCCAGCTACTCTATGACATATGATACTCTAAGATGCTTGTCAACTACAGCAGCTACAGCAGTGATAGAAGGAAATTAAAGTAGAAATAGCTCCTGGATTCAAAAGACATAGAAGATTTTTGTTTTCTCAAACTAATCAGAGAAAAGTTACTAAGGGACTTATGACTCATGTTCCCTGGGAAAACAGATTTTAAATGGTCTAGCCATTTGTGCATTTTGGGAAAAAGAACCATAATTTTAAAAAAAACTCAAAAGACCTGTCTGCTCTCTGTCCATCATTATCCACAAGATGTAATTAAACTACCATCTCAGGCTGGAGATGGCTCAGGGTTAAAGCCTTTGACTCACAAGCAAAAGCACCTGAATTTAAATCCCCAGATTCTGCATAAAAAGTTGGATGGAACTGGTAGTGATCTGTATGTCCTGCCCTGGAAGGTGGATACTGGAAAATCCTAGAACAGAGCTATAAAGGAGGTGTGCACACACACACACATACACACACACACACAGAGAGAGAGAGAGAGAGAGAGAGAGAGAGAGAGAGAGAGAGAGAGAGAGAGAGAATCCCACCATCTATCCTTAACATATTACAAGACAGGCACATTTTAAGAAAAAAAGACTGACAATTAGATTTTATACAAATGTTTCCCTGCCAAGGATATAACACCTGATATTTGCTGACACCTCAAGACAGATAAAGGTCTACCTTAAACAAACTAGAACAACTCAAAAACTTATTCTTTAGAATAAAGCCTCTCCCTTTTGAGTTTTCATAACTCAAGACTCTTGAAGACAATGTCACTTACACCTGTAAAGTAACACTTTAAAATTCTCTTTAAACAATATAAAATGGTGGCTAAACCTCTTGACTGAAAAGATATGTCCTATTCATAAATCAAAAAGTGTTCAACTTCCCTAGCCATCAGGAAAATGAAAATTAAAACAATTTGGGACTGGAGAGATAGATGGCTCAGGGGTTAAGCCTCCATTCTGCAAACAGAAGGTCCTACTCAGGATCCCAAATCCCAGTATAAAAACACCAGGCAGGAATGGTGGAGGCCCACACTCCCAGCTCTGAAAGGCAGAGCCTGGGAGATTCCAGAGCAAAACAAAAAGGAGGTAGAGAAATCCAGGATGATTCCTGAAGTTACCCTTGGGCCTCCACAGGGACACACAGTGCTCTCTCTCTCTCTCGCTCTCTCTCTCTCTCTCTCTCTCTCTCTCTCTCTCTCTCTCTCACACACACACACACACACACACACACACACACAAGCACACAAAATTCAATTGGAGATTTCATCTTACCCCAATCCGAATACTTAATCAAAATCCCAAATAACAGAAAATGGATGTGAGGGTATAGAAAAAAGGGAATAGTTATTCACTGTATGGTGTTAGTGTAAATTACTGCAGCCACTTTGGATGTTCCTTAAAAAGCTTAAAAAAAGAACTATAATTCATATTAATTGTGGCTCTATATGTAGTACCAAGGAAATGGAATCAGCTTAGATTTCCATCAACTAATGAAAAGATAATGAAAATGAGGTACATATATGCAATGGAATACTACTCTTCTATCAAGAAAAATGAAATTCACTGATAAATGGATGGAACTGGAAAATATTATACTGAGCAAGGTATCCCAGACAGAGAAAGACAAATGCTGCAGGCTCTCTCTTGTATATGGATGCTAGTATTGAACCTTCGGATTTTGCACATAACTAGTAATACATGTAATAACCAGAAAACTACAAAGGGACCATTGATGTAGGAATGTGAAAGGAGGACCTTAAAGGAGGGAAAGTACATAGGTAGTAAGAAGATAGAAGGTGGAATAATGGAAGATTTTTAAGGAAAAAGGAAGATGAGTGAACATATTATACAATGGGGTAGGAGAGAAATAAATAATGCAAACCTTCTATGGTATATGTTTATAAAAAAAATGGTTAAAGAAGTGTGAATAGATACACCTTACACAGAACACAGACATTGAAAAAAAGGAATAACAGAGACTGCTCTGGGATGTTCTTAGCAGAAGTCACAGGCAATTAAACAAAATTCTCAGTATTGGCTATGTGCTATCTCCTATGAGCTATTGGTCAGAGAGGTCTTGAAAGCCATGGAAACAATAGACTTCTGTTACTGCTCTTGTTTACCCATCACAACCTGATAGTAAGACACTTTTGCTGATGGCACCAGGCATGTTACTGATAGGATATGGAGAAAACAAGCTGGGACTGATGTGGACGCTTCCTCCTTGGCTGCCACCTTTCACTGTACCAGACAGTACTATGCAAACAGTTGGGGACAGAGGCAATCAGTAGCCTCACTCAACTGTAGATGCTCCGAGCTATAATAACAAACATCCTGGCAAAAAGTGACCATAGGTACAATAGTGGTGTGAATGTTAAGGGGGAAATAACTACTCTCTCATTGGATTTAAGACCACTTTTCAGCATGGAGCACGTACTTAGTACTATAAACCAGGCCAGGAACCTGCAGAAGGGGAGGTCATAACCCATAAGGGGAAACAAAGTACTAAGGTTTAGCTAGAAGGACATGATACCAAACTACCTTCCAAATATTTATCATTATACATAAAGATTAGAGCATATCTGAGCCCTTGACCATGATGCTTACTTTTGCAATAGAAGGCATTCAATACAGAGAATCAGAACTTGCCAAAGTATATACAGTAAGTGTTGTGAGCAGCTCGGGCCTAAACAGGACATCAAAGTCACTGCCTGTACCAGTTATCAGGGAACATAGTCAAAGAGGTACTTAGTAAGAATATAATGGTCTAAAACTGGGGAGGGGTCCTGTCGGAAAATATCCTTAGAACAGAACATGACAGGGCTGCTGATCCCATGAACTCACTGCAGCTTTGTCTACTTCCACACAATCTGGACAAGGTTTAGCTCATCAGCATTTCACTATAGAAAGAAGAAGATCTCAAAAGGCACTACATCTCCCCATATTACTGAATGTGAATGCTGGCTGTGGAAAGGGGAGATACTTTCTTCATTGGTATACCCACTAATAAATCCTCCATGCTCTAGCAAGTGCACAAGTGCATGCATGCAATACAGGTATCCCAGATGAAACTCAATGAGCCATAGACACAAAAGTACATTAAAGTAAGAGGAAGAATGGCTGGGAAGAAGAATATTTGCAGTGGAAAAGGGAGAGAGGGTGGGTGGGATCAGGCAGTCAAGGATGAAAATGAAATAAACCAATTGAATGTGTATATGAAGCTATCATAGAATAAAAATAAGTTAAAAAAGAAAAAAGAACTACATGTAACTTGGTTGCAAAGTACAGCCAGAGTACAGAAATAAGTCACAATGCCATGGAAATGAGTCCAAAAAATCTCATCAGTATAGCCTCTGACACTTTGTACACTTGTACCATGGGAATAATAAAATTCTCTCTTTGTTCTAGCATGCTTACCACCCTGAAAGTGTCTTTTCATAATAAACTATAGCTGTTTCTAATGTCATATGTGTTTATGCCCAATTCTTTATCCAGGAACATAAGAATTTGGAACCTCTTCAGAGGTACCCTCTGAATGCTCATATTAGATGATATCACTGCCATCAAAACACCTGGGACTCAATATACTCTCCACTTTTTGCTGGGGTCTACTTGTTCATTGATTCATCTATCCAGCTGCACCAGGTCTGCATCTTGACTGTAAGATCACAAGCCTCTGTGCCTAGGCTTTTCCCAGTTACCAGGTTCTACTTGACGCCAACAGCTTTTAACTAGGTTCCATAATGTGTTATCATTTAACAGTCTGCAGGGACTCTTATTACCTATATCAGCTCTCTACTTCTGCCCATAGAGTTAGCACTTTATAGACAGACAGATGGACAGACAGACAGACAGACAGAGTTTTGAAAAGAAAGACTGCATCCATATGGCTCTGACTCTTCTCATACAAAGGAAAAATTTTCTTGAGAACATCTCAACTACTGAAAGCCTAAACAGCAATGTTGGAAGTTGGGGAAAGGAGGCCCATGTAGCCTTTTTAATCCTTAGTATCCATTCTTCAAGCTTGCATATACAAATTTACATAAATACATTACCGTGAGAAGTATGATATTTGACTTGGGCTACTCTAAATAATTAAAATTGGAAAAATGAATCTTGTGAATTTACTATTCTTAAACAAATTCTGACACTATAGTAATACACAAACACGTCTGTCTGTTTCTAACACAGTGCACTCACAACACAGATGCTAAGTTCATAAGAATATTGTTTAGAATATCATTCACATTCTAGGACTAAAGAAGATACTCCCGCTTCAGAGAATTTGCTGAAGTATCTGAGGATTAGAGAGGTTGGAGATAGTTAATGTTTCCTGTTACCTCCAAATCCTAGTTGTGGGGAAAGCAGGAAAAATGTATAAGAAGATGCTCTATCAGTTGATATTTCCTTAGCATGGGATCCTATTTTTCCTTCAGAAGATTTTAAAATCTAGAAAAGAGTAAAGTAAATGCTTCCCAAATCATTAAAAACAAAACTAAGGTAGTATAGTTGAGAAAAATTATAGTTTTGATTAGTAATCTTTTCTTCATACTGGCTATGTAGCCAAGGGCAACCTTCATTAGTTCTCTAGGCCAAACAGAACTCACTGAAGTTTATTAGAATTTAATAAATTAATGAACACCAAGCAATTAAGTGCAAACTTGACATACACTAAGC
Source organism: Typhlomys cinereus (assembly GCA_023101885.1). Classification (NCBI taxonomy): domain Eukaryota; kingdom Metazoa; phylum Chordata; class Mammalia; order Rodentia; family Platacanthomyidae; genus Typhlomys; species Typhlomys cinereus. The sequence goes on from JALPQD010000891.1 coordinate 319,372, forward strand.
AGTCAATAATTTGTAGTTCTTCTATTTGACCATGAAAAGAGTTTCTGAATAAATAACATTATTTATGTTTACATAATTGTTAATAAGATTCCAAGCTTAGAAAAATGTGAATACTTCAGTGCTGTTCCCCCATGGATCTCTGGGAAGAGGCTTCATTTTAAGTAGTAGCCAGGCTTGGGAAAGAGTAATATTTCTTGGTTGCAAAATTTATCCATTCATGCATGCATTCAATACTTATTTATTGAATGATAAACTTTTCTAGATAGTATGGTTGCAATAAGAAACAAACCAGAACAGACAGGATTCTTGCCATTGTGGGGTTTTCGCTTTAGTAAAAATAAGTCTTTAGCTGAATGGAGTAATGGGTCTGTATAATCCTAGTTACTTGGGAAACTGGGGTTGGTGGGTATAAGTTCGAGTACAACCTACACAACAAATTCAGAGTGGTCATGTGCTTGGTTTAGTCGCTTATATTACACAGTAGGAAAGCCAGTATTTCTTTTTTTTAACATTTTTTATTATTATTTCCGTCATACAAATTTAATAGGTACACCAGTTCCCTCCCTCCCTCCCTCCTCCTCCCCCCAACTCCCCTGCTCCGCCTCCCCTCACACCTCCCTCCCCATTCCCCAGTGCCTCCATTCCCCGGAGAATCCTTTAATGTGCAGCCAGACTCTCCTCTGGGCCCTCCTCTCCGATGACGTACAAGGACCCAGTGGCATTTCCCTGAACCCTTTCTCGTGTTCCCTTAAGCAGAGGGGGGGAGGGGAGAGGGGGGGAGGAGGGGGAGGGAGAGGGGGGAGGCGGGGGCGGCCTGCGTTTCTGGTGCTGGTGGGGCGGAGCCTGTGAATCCCGGGGCAGAGTAAACAAGGAGGAGGTGGAGGCGACCATGGTGGTTCCCGAATTCGTCCGTGGTTCTACACACACACACACACACACACACACACACACAATTGAATAAATAAGAAACAATAATAAAAAAAAGAACCTCAAACCAATGGGTGCACTCCTCTTCTGACTCAAATACATGAAAGGGCTTGGAGGTTCTCTCTCTTTACACCATCCATCTGTCTTCACTATCTTCCTGCATGACACACACACAGAGATCATTCCACAACCTTTCTGCATGACAAATGTTTTACAAGTAAATTGCTTATGCCAAACTTTCAGAACGAGAACACTATCCAAAGAACTACCACTGGAAAAGTACATTCCTTTACTGTCTCTAGTTCCAGTTTTTCCCAGGAGATGTCACAGTACAATGAAAGTAACTTGGACTTCAACATCAAAATAATCAGAATTCGAGTTCTATCTGTACAGTATCCTATGACTTCTGCCAGAGCACTTTAACTCTCTGAACCTTCCTCTCCTAACCTAAAGGGTAGGTATCTCTCTCACTGAGTCATGGGAAGGAGTACATAAAGGGCAAAGTAGGGGCTAGTGAAATGACTCAGTGGGTAAAGGTACTTGGTGGATAAACTTGGTAACCTGAATTCAATCCCCAGAACCCACATGGTGAAAGAAGAGAAGTGTCTCCAAAAATTGTTCTCAGACCCCCACATGTGAACACACACACACACACACGCACACACACTAATAGATAGATAGATAGATAGATAGATAGATAGATAGATAGATAGATAGATAGATAGATAGATAGATAGATTTTAAGGGCATAGAAGCTGGCACAGAGTTGGCACTCAGGAATTATTTCTCCTTTTTCCTAAATTATTTTTTTATGTTGGGCAGGAATAGGGAATGTAGCACAGTTGGAACAGCACTTTCCTAGCAAGCATGAAGGCCTGGGATCAATCCCCAGCACTACATAAACAAGGTATGGTGCTACATACCTATAATTCCAGAATTCAGTAACTGGAGACAAAAAGATTACATAATCAGGGTCAGCCTCTGCTACATACCAAGTCCAAGGCTAACCTGAGACTTACAAGAGACCTTTTTTCAGAAAAAAATAATTGGATGATGTGCCACTATCGATTCAGGGAGGCCCTAGCCCGGGCTCCTGAATCCAGAAGGTCTCGTTACAGACAAGCCTGACTAAGGAACCACACAGGCAGAAGAATGGGCAACTAATGGGCAGAGGGATGAACAACCAATGGGAAGGAGGGATGAACAACCAATGGGAAGGAGGGATGAACAACCAATGGGAAGGAGGGATGAACAACCAATGGGAAGGAGGGATGAACAACCAATGGGAAGGAGGGATGAACAACCAATGGGAAGCAGCCATCTAACCTGGACACCTAGTAACCGGCTAAATGATTGGTGGCTGCTCGCCCCTCTCCCCCTGAGCGGAGAGGTGGCCACACCTGATTGGACCCCCGACCCTATATAAACCCAAACTCTTTCTGAGTAAAGCTGAATCTGCAGCTAAACTGGTCCTCTGCCTGCTGCGCTTCTCGCCTGACTCCGGGGTCTGGGTGGTGACCCCTGTCGCCGGCTCGCCCATTCGCCTGGAGCCCACTGAGGCCCCTGTCGTTTCCCCTCTCCCCCACCCCCCACTGGCCCGGGTGGGGATTCGGCAACAGGATATTTCAGAGAGAGTATAGAAGTCATTTTTGGTAGAACTAAGACCAAGTAATCGCTTCTTAGTAAAGGGCTTACACTGCCTTAAACTCCAAGACTTGTGAACAACAAAAAGATGATGAAAGCAAGTATACACTTAGCATTTTGAATCGAAGACCTTACTATGAGTTGAGCAAACACTGCTACAATACAGTTATTCAATATTTCTTTCAAGAGGGTTTTGTGGCTATATGAAATCTCTTGTTTCTCAGTATCATAAGCCACCATGCAATCACACTGCCAAGCACATGGTATACACTCAGCAAATATTTGCTTAGTATATTAATGTAGATGAGCTCAGGAAAAATATTTACCACTTTAGTAAAGAGGCAAGCAAAATTTTTGAGAAACATGCTCAGGATTTGGAAGTAAAATTATACTCAGAATAAAAGGACTTTTTTGAAGAGAGAGGAAGGTAGGAAGGTTAGGCAGAAAGCTGGAGGAAAAAGAAGCTCTGAGTAGGCTAACAAGGATCAAGGTAAGGGCAATGAGGGGCACAGAATCCAAAGGAGGAACTCCAGGGCAGAGGACAGAAAGGGTACATGGAAGACACTGACAAAAGAACAAGTTCCTAAAAGGTAATAAGACTAGAAATCCAGGAGTTACACTTTAATTGGCAATTAATTTTATAATTTATTTTATTTCAATGGTATTATTCTTTAAAATTTCTATTCTAATTTCTTTTTTAACTTATTTATTCAATTGTGCGTGTATGCGTGTGTGCGCGTGTATGTATATATGTGTGTGTATGTATGTGTGTGTGTGTAGAACCACTGATGAATTCGGGAACCACCATGGACGCCTCCACCTCCTCCTTGTTTACTGTGCCCCGGGATTCACAGGCTCCGCCCTACCAGGACCAGAAAGGCAGGCTGCCCCCGCTTCTGCCCAGCGTCTATACTGGGTGGGGTCTAGGATGAGAACTCAGGACCTTCTGCCTGTAAGGCAGGGGCTTAACCCCTGAGCCACCTCTCCAGCCCCTCTATGATAATTTCTTATGCCAGTGGATTTTAACATTTCTACTGATATGTAATTTGCATGATTAAATTCACCCCTTTATACAACTTAAGAAATTTTAATCAATTTCCAGAAATATACAACCATCTCACAAATCTAATTTTAGAACATATAAATCATCTTAAAAAGAAACTTTGTGTCATTTAGAGTTAAGACTCCATTCTCAATACCTTAAATCATTTCTATCTTTACAAATTTGTTTTCATATTCCACATAAATGAAGCAATATAACATTTGTTATGTCTTGAATTATTTCATTGAGCATAGCACTCTTGAGGTTCATTCACATAGTACCATGTAGCAATGCTTCATTACTTTTTATTCCATTGTATGGATACAATACACTTTACTTATCAATTCACCAACAGATAATCGATGGCTAGTTGGAGAGATACTTTTCGGTTAATGTCAATCATTTTTCTATGAGCATTCACATATAAGTTTTCGTGTTGGTGTTTCATTTCTTTTAGAACAGGAGTGGAAATGCTGGATCATATGGTATGATAGTCAGCTTTACTTTTTTGTGGCAAATTACCTGATATAAACAACTTAAAGGAGGAAAGGTTTATTTGGCTTAAGAGTTTAGAGGTTTTAGTCCATTGCACTTGGTTCTGATGAACCTTTGCCTTTAGTGATCCAAAACATCATGGTACAGATAGGATGTGACCAAGACTAATAATCTCGACGCGGAAAGGGAACAGACAGAGAGAGAACACAGACCAGATATAACCTTTAAAACATGCTCGGAGTGACCTAACTCTTTTGCTAAACTCTACCTCCTAAAATTTCTATGCAAATAACATCATGGATGAGGATCAAGCACTTAAGACAGGAGTCTAAATGGAACATTTCATACCATAACATTCCATCCCTAGTCCCCAAATACTCATGACCATTGAATAATGCAAAATTGATTTAAACTATTTCCAAGTATTTCCACTGTCTTAACAGTTACAATTCTGTTCACAGCCCAAATCTGAAATCTATTCTAAGTTATGGCAAACACTTAGTTGTGAGTCACTATAAAATCAGAAAGTTCCATACTAACAACATACAATTTCACAGAATAAATATTACCATTACAAAATACAGGGATATGAGAATAACAGATTAGGAATGCATCCAACAACAGCAAAATTCAGCATGGCAAGCATCAAATCCTATGTCCTACATATGGATGAGGTAGTTTTGTGATGTATGTTCCAAAAGGCTTGAGCAGCCCCAGCCTTCTGGTCTTTGCTCGTTATCACCTACATGGCTTTTCCCTTTTGGTCTGCTTCTGCTCACTGCATATATATTTTCTTTTTTTTAATTTAATACATTTTTATTATTATTTCAGCTCATACAAACTTAATAGGTACACCGGTTCCCTCCCTCCCTCCCTTCTCCTCCCCCCCACACCCCTGCTCCCCCTCCCCTCACCCCTCCTTCCCCATCCCCCAGTGCTGCATATGTATTTTCTAAGAAGACCCTCCACATTTCTATCATCTCAAACATCCATTGAATCTCCACTACAATTTAGTGTTCTCCCTTACAATCTAACTTAATTTCCATTCAAAGACCACCGCAGGGTTCCAGGCAAAGCAAAACATTGCCTGGCCTCCCAAGATTTCTTTTGCAATCTGGACAGAAGCCTCCACAATTCTAAGACTTTCATTTACATCTGGAAAAAAAACAACTCATTCATGACATCAAGGTGTCCTGCAGATGAGCAGAGCTGCATTTACTTTCATGGTGGCTGTTTTGGCTACGGAATGCCTGTATAGTTAAACCTGGGATTACAGTTCCCTAAACAGTCTTTTACAATCAGGGAACAAAGAAGCTCTCTTGGCAAAGAAGTCTTTCAAGTGAGTTAAAAATCTTTGCACACTTGAGCCTAAGAAGGGAGAGAGTTCTGTCAATTCCTGAGACATGTAAAGCATATTTCCAACTGTCCAGATGCAAGGTAATAGGCTTCTGTTTAATTACCCTAATCTCAATAGCCACAACTGTATTGTTATCACCTTTAAACTAGAGCCTTTTTGAAGCCAACAGTACAATATTCAAATATTTCATTCCACTTCTTTTCTTTTAATTCTCTCTACAGATTTGCAAACATTCCTACCCTGTTTTCCTATTAGAGTTTTATAGATAAATTTCTTACATTTAGTTGAATTTAGAGTTACTCTTTGTATACAGTGTGAAGTTGAGGAGCATATTTCTGAAGCTTTCGTGCTTAAGGTACATAAAAATGACCTCTAACCAGTCACTAGTTTGCAGCTAGTCTGAGACAGTAAAAGTCAATTAAGTGGAAGGGAACAGCTCTCCAGAAATGCAAAACAAAATGCCAAAATGTTAAAGCTAAGCAATAACAATAAAGAGTTTTCAATACCAATGCATTAGTGTTTACAAGCTCAGTCCAGGTGAGTCACCAAACAACATCTCATAGTGGTGATGGGACAGGGGAAACAGAGTTTACAGTTACTAGAATATACTCTAATACCAAAATGATAACACATGCAAAGAAAAAAGCAGCAGAGCAGCATAACCAGCGAACATTTTTTAAAAAGTGGCAATAGAAACTACCTGAAGGTGAGATTGAATATGATATACCCAATCAGGAAGACACAAACACTTAAAACAAATATTATAAATATATCTGACAAGCTAAAGTAGCCAGTTAAAAATCATGAAAGGAGTATATGATAATGATAAAATAAAAAACAAATACAGGATATTGAGAGAGAAATTTGGCCTGGATAGATGGCTCAGAGGTTAAAGCCTTTGCCTCTCAAGCAAAAGGATCTGAATTCAGATCCTCGGATTCCATGAAAAATGCTGGCCAGGAGTGGTGGCAGCCTGCAATTCCAACATTAGAAGTCAGAAGCCAGGAACATCCAGAGCAAAGCAATACGGAGGCAGAGCAATCCAAGATGATTCTTGATGTCACAATTGGACCTCTACAGGCATATACACTCAAGTGCCCTCTTCTAACCCCTACCACAGACATACATCCACAACCACACAAAAATAAAGATAGAAATTTAAAGAAACATCTAAACGAAAAATATGACATAAAAATAAAATAAGTATAGAGCATCTGCAAAGAATTATGTTGGAAGCACAGAGTCAGTTAACTCAAAGGTCAAGGTCATGCAATCTAAAGAACAGGGAAATAAAGGAAAATAAACATTTTTAATTCCTAAAACTTTGGGAACAGCACATTAAGCATTAAACATACACATGAAGGGGATACAAATTAGAGAGGAAGTAGTGAATACAGCAGAAGTTTAATTACACAATGGCTAAACACTTCCAACACATGGTAAATATTTAATCAATATATATGAAACCTAGATTCCAAAAAAGACAAAGGCATAAAGATATTCACTTAGTCCATTATAGTTAAAATGTTGGAAGCCAACGCCAAAGGAGAGCAATCATGGGAGAACAAGAGAAAAACAGTGAACGCAAATCAAATCAGTAGTTGCTTTCTTACTGGAAAATGATGGAAATTAAAGTATCAAATGATGATACATCCAGACTGCTTTAAAGAAAAGGGACTCAGCACAGTATACTACTAGGTAAAATACATACCCAGATAAAGATGGAGAGAATTTGTTTAATTTTCCTTATAGAAAAAGTATCAAAGGAAGTTCCTTAGTCTGAAAAGAAGTTGTTCTCTGCTCATTCATATCTAACGTTTAAAAATAGTCAATTTTTGAGTGTTTGTGTATATTTGTAGGGAGTGTAAAAGAGGGTACTTGACCGAAATAGGGTAACATGGGGGGAAAAATGACAAGAATTCATTGTACGAAATTGTCAAAGAAAATTAAAAATACAAAATAGGCCAACCTTTTGGTAAAGATACTTATGTAGAACTGTAAAAGCACAATTTTACATTTTTCTCATATTCTTTTGAGCTAATTGTGTAAATGATATTTGCATCTTATAATATCTGTAGGTACGCTTAGAAATGACTATATAAAGTAGGGGAAAAAGAAGCTATAGTGGAGCAAAAACCTACAGGGAAAAAATGGAATACTTAAAATTGGACTTAGGCTGCTTAAAATAAAAATTTTCTGTTTGCATTCAAGCAGTGCAAGATTTAAAAAGATAATTGTAATACTGCATTGTTGTTTATACTGTATATAGACAAAATATGAAATAGCATGAAAGTGAAAAATGGAGGTATAGTCTAATTTTATTCATATTTTTCAGTTTTTCATGTGTATATATGTGTGGTATATGCATGCCAGTATGAGCACACTTATGTGCATGCACATGTGCAGGCCTGAAGCTAGTGTTGGGAATTATCCTTGCTCTTCTACCTTATTACTTGAGGCTATGTCTCCCAATCAAATTCAGAGCTTTCCCATAGGGATAGGGATCCCCAGTTAGACTGAATTATACCTGTTAAAAATTTATACATTGATTTTGTAACTTCCAATACATAAGAATGTGAATGTACTCTATATCAACCACCTAGAACTAGGCCAGATTAATCTCTCCCCATCCTGAAGCTCAGGGACATTTGCAGAAGAGGGGGCGGTAAGAGTGTAAGAGCAAAAGGATGGGAGGAGCAATGATTTGCAAGATACTCCACACAAGTTAGGGCTGAAGCAATCATAATTGGACTTTGCATGCCCTGCGCAATGTCCAACATACTATTAACCTCACAAAGTCTAGCATCTGCTAAAGGCACCAAGATCCTTGGAGGCAAGGGATTATCAGCCACAGTAGTGTTCCTATGCTTAAGGGGAACGCGGGAAAGGGTTCTGGGAAATGCCACTGGGTCCTTGTATGTCATCGGAGAGGAGGGCCCAGAGGAGAATCAGGCATGCATAAGAAAGGACTCTCTGGGAATTGGGGCGGGAGGCACTGGGGGATGGGGAGAGAGGGGTGAGGGGAGGGGGGAGGGGGAGCAGGGGGTTGGGGGGAGAAGGGAGGGAGGGAACTGGTGTACCTATTAAGTTTGTATGAGCTGAAATAATAATAAAAAATGTATTAAATAAAAAAAGAATGTGAATGTATGGAGATAAGAATTTTAAGGACGCAATTAAGTTAAAATATGGCTATTAGGTGGATGTAATCTGATTAGACTAGTGGCTTTATAGAAAGAGGAAATTTAAACACATAGAAGCACCAGATACTTGTGCAGTACAAAGAAAAGATGGCTCTGTGAGTAAAGACACTTGCGGTTCAATTCTCTGAACGCATGTTAAAACTGAAGAAAAGAACTGACTCCACATAGGTTCCATGGTGCATACACACACACACACACTCTCTCTCTCTCTCTCTCTTTCTCTCTCTCTCTCTCTCTCTCTCTCTCTCTCTCACACACACACACACACAAATAAAAACATTAAAGAAATTTGATGGTGAATCTCTGGATAGCTTAAAGAATACTTTTACATTTTTCCATGTTCAAGCAATGACCATTAGTTCTCAAATGCCCACTATTAATGAAGTATGGTACTTACGCACACCTTCATGACCCATGGGAATAAGTGTGATTTAATAGAGCTATTTTCAGCTCTGACTCTCTATGTTAAACTTCTGGCTGGTTTTCTTCTTCGTTTGTTGCCCCTAGTTTCATGGAAGTGCTAGATTTCTACTATTTAATCAACATGAAAAGTTCTATTGTTTTGGACATCTTCAAGAATGAATTCTATGCTTTCCTCCAATCTTAACTTAGTCAGCAAAACAGATGGCCTGTTAATCCTCTAGTGTTCTCTAAGCCCCTGAGCATAATTTACATTCTACTTCACTGAAATGAGGATGCTGATTGTCTGAGTGATATCTCTATTATATAAAGAAGAAGAATAGATATGAAACCCCCACCTTTCTACCTTACAAGTGAAATCTGAGGGGGACCTCAGCTTTCTGGGCCATGCCAGTCCAAAACAGACCTCTCACAACATGACGTTGAGCATGGCAAAAGGAAGATATTAGTAGTCTATCTACCATACAATGAAATGTGGTACCGCGAGTGATAATTTGGGAATAAGAGGTCTATATTGTCTGTGCTCCACTTACCCAGAGTAAAACGATACATAAATGAATAACGGCAACAATAAATGCTAACTAGAACTCCACCGTCTTTATTGGGACTTAGTAGAGTTTCTTGAATAACTTCTTAAGATGTTGTGTTGCCTTAAGTCAGTATCCAGAGACTTCAGTTGCTTCAGGAAGTTTTACCAGTTAAGTAGGTATTTCACCTGGAACAGTGTATAGAAAGCTTCACACACAGTCATTCGAAAAGCCTCACTCACAAACCACTGATTTCAAGCTTCCTAGTAAGCTTTTCTAGGTATCAAGAAATTCATATTTTTTAAATTTGTAAATATCCTGGATCTATTTACCAATGGCTTAATTTCTCCACTGTAGGCTTCATACATATCAATTAATGACTACAATGCTTCTGAGAAGAAGTATTGCGCAGATTTATTATGTGCATTGCAATGTAAACAGCCATACTCAAGTTAATTATGTACCTCATGCCTACTGATCCCACATCTTTCCAGCAAATGATTCTGGGCCTTTTTCCTGTACCTGAGTGCTCTATCTGCACATTTTTCTTCAGACATTGCTACTTCTTATATCCATCCTGATGGATTCAATATTTAAAACATCAAACAAAAGGCAGAGGATCCCAAGTACTTAAAGAGTAAAATGATGGATTACTGTAAAGGAGTCAGATATAATATATGAAAGATACCACAAAATTTGTCAGTTATAAAGAGGGACCTGTCATTTGAGTAGACACATCAAATAGGAAGTAACTGATATTGCAAGGTCTCCTTGTATCAAAATGATACAAATCCACTCCACTCAAATATGAGAAAAGAGTTGGTTGAACAGATATCTATATAAATGCTTCCCCTTGCTAACTACAGTCCACCTAAAATTAGTACCAACCTTCCTTTCCAGTCAGTCTCTACCATTCTCTAAACCTAATGTCTCTCTCTTCTATTTTTCACCAGTTTATTTCCTTATCATTACCCAGTTTTACTAATCTGAGAGGTCCTTGAATACATGGTCTGTATTTTATTCTCAGTTCCCAGCACAAGTCACAGCTGAATATCCACTGCATGTTTTTTGAATGAATGAAATCCACTCATTGGAATTCTTTATAAATGTCATCTCTATCTTGGATTTTTTTGGTCACAATTGGGTAGAACGTTATACTCCTCTTTTAAACTCCCACAGTTTATTCCTCCTGTCATGTGTGCATGCATGCATGCATGTGTGTGTGTGCGTGCGGGCATGCGTGTGTGTGTATGTGTGTGTGTGTGTGTGTGTGTATGTCACTAGGGCTCAAACCCATGATCACATACATACTAGGCAAGTACTCTACCTCTGAACTATACCTTCTCCTAACCATTCTAGTGCTACCATTCATAATCTTACTTTGCTTTATTATAATTATTTAAGTATATACCTTATTACTGCTCTTCTTCAGAGGTATAGGAAAAAGAAGACACAGTACTTGTGTGTATGTGCATGCATAGACATAAAGAATCATGGATTTAAAGAGTATGAATTATGCTTCATTTAAAAACAAAACGTTTCTTGTCGTACTTAGCACAATGTTTAGTGCATAGAAGTTGAAACAATATTTGCCAAATTGAATTAAAAAAAACATTTGGTTATTAGTATGGAGATTTTACTTTAGATCCATACCTCATACCATACACTTCAATAAATTCCAGATGAGCCCAAGAATTAAACACAAAAAAGAAGAAATACCCTGGGGGAGTGGGAAAGACAGAATCCCATATTTGTCCCATCTGGGGAGGAGTGGCAAACTTCTGAATATTGAAAAACAAAAGAAACATCAGAGACAGGATGATGGATAGAAATACAAAAAGAATACTTTTGCATAGTGAAATATGATAAAGTACACATAAAAATGAAAGCAATACAATTGGGAAAATATGGGACAAATATAAGTGGTAATGTTGACTGTCCAACATACAATGAATGGATAAAAATATACAAGGTTGATGTCTGGATTTTGCTTGAAAAGTGTTGAAAGAAAATGAGGAAGGAAATAGAGGATAAATTCTGACATTAAAAATGAAAAGCATTATTAAATAAATTAAAAAATGAACAATTAGAGAGCATATTTATCTACCTATTAAACTAGAAAAGACATGAAAAATGCTAATATTTAGTGTTTCAGGGCTCTGTGAAAACAGGAACATTTATATATTATAGTATAGTATCGGAGAATATAAACTACCAACAATAAAGAACTTTCTACCTTTTAATCTGGTTAATATGCTACTTGTAAAATACTGGGAAGCAATAATTCTCAACAGAAGAAATGAAATATTTTGACAGCATTCATAGCATCATATTTTATAAGAGTGAAAATTGAAAGGTGAGTTAAAATCTCCAAGGACAATAAAATGACCAAGCAAAATCTGCCATATGGATATGACCTTAAATTTTAGTGTTAGTCATTATCTATTCTATTTTTCTGGTCTTTGCCTCTATGGGTTTTTCATTTTGGTTTCCGTTACTCAAATGTGACTGTACCTATTTCCAAAGTAAACTACCCATGCTAACTCATCCAACCCTGCCACACCCAAATGCAATTTGTTACTTCAGTTATGCTACAACTAAGAAAATAATAGGTTCCCATTAAATAAGGCCTAAGGCCAGGTGCAATCACATGCATCTGTATTTTCAGTTACTAGGAGATTGAGGTAAGAAGATGGTTTAAGCCCAGGAGTGCAAGGCTGGCTTAGGAAACACCTCAAAAATCCAAAGAGAGGAAAAGAAAGAAAAGGAGGGAGAGAGAAAAAGAATGGAAAAGGGAAAGGAAAGAAGAAGAAAAGAAAAAGGAAAGGAAAGAGGAAAAGAATGAGGAGAGAAGGGGGGGGAAGGGGAGACGAGGGGAGGGGAGGGGAGGGAGAGGTGAGGAGGAGGGGAGGGGGGCAGGAGGGGGAAAGGAGAGGACAAGACAGGGGAGGGAGGGAAGGGGATGGGGAGGGGAGGGGAGGAGGGGGAGGGGAGGGAGAGACAAGAGAGGGGAGGGGAGAAGACAGGAGAGGGGAGGGGAGAGGAGGGGGAGGGGAGGGGAGAGAAAGGGAGAAGACAGGAGAGAGGAGGGGAGGGAAGGGGAGGGTAGGGAAGGGGAGGGGAGGGGAAGAAAGGAGAAGAGAGAGAAAAGGAAAGGTCTCTGTGAAATCACAACATGAAGACCACTTCTGTACCATGGGCTTTGTGGCAACTGGTTGAAAATGTCAAAGTCATTAGTTCTCTTTTGAAACTATTACTGAATTAGGAGTTTCAAGATAAGCAAGACATTACTGAAAATGGTTTTCCCTTAATTGAGTGCTATTAGTAAAACTGTTTTCATAAACACCATATATTTGAGCAAAATACTTTTAATTCATACTAAAAATTTTTGCATATGGAAATAGCTCTAATCAGGAAAGACAGCATTAATATTTACAAATTACAAAGTTTGAGGATATATGCACCCACGTTATGAATAAAGAGAAATATGGGAGCAGGCAACAACAAATTCAAGCATGATCATGTTCTTTACCTGCTATAAAACACAGCACATTTAAATAGAAGACTGTTTAGTTTGTTAGAACTCACTATTCTTCAAGATAATGTGGCTGAATTTCACAAATGTGTGAAAATTGTACAATGTTACCAATTCTCATCAATGATCTGATTGCAAACTTTTTTAAACAAACTGTTAGTTCTTCTTAGTAGTGCAAGTTTTGCTTAAAATTATATGTAATTAACATTCAGGGTGCAAATCAAAATAGGGCCCCAACAGATTCTCCAGCAGTCATTTTAGAGATTTAGAGCTGTGTGTGTGTATCTTTGTATGTATCTGTGTGTGTGTGTGTGTGTGTATGTGAGAGAGAGAGAGAGAGAGAGAGAGAGAAGAGAGAGAGAGACAGAAGCAGAGAGAGATAGAGGGAGAGACAGAAATAGGAAGAAGACAGGGAGGAGGGAGCACAGACCTGGACATCAGCCCTATCAAGACGTCAGTGTTCACATTAAAGGTAATGGAAAACAAATAGAAATAAGAACATCCTTGGCGGAAAAAGCAATTGCTGGCATTATAAAAGAGAATGATACCTTCATTTTGAACAGCACAACCAATAAAACAAAACACAAAAAAAATGTATAAAATTAGGCTGTGATGGCAAGAGGATAAAAACATGAAGAATTTCCACCTGGAATCTGCTTCCTAGGTAGGGGGAGGGCTGTTGAAGTTATTTATGTGATTTGGAAACAATCTTGAGAGTTCTGCAAGAAAGTGCTGAATGGGAGTAATTCTTTTAATTTGGACATTCTGTGAATGTTTTTATTCCTTCTATGTATTGTTCATGAATCTGGAGAGCTTTTTCTCTACCTATGACCATGAGGTGCTTATTAGTGCTGTGATCAGAAACAGTATATATACTATTAATTCAACCTTAACTGATCCAGTAATTCCCATGTGGTGAGCACCTGTAATAAACGAATAGTCCAGGTAGATAGGCAAGAAAAGAAAGAACTCACAGATCTTTTACAGCAAAATCCCTTTTTAGAATCCAGATCTGCTGAAGCCTGGCACCAACAGTCTGGTAAACATTAATATGAATTAGGTTGGCAGGTTGATAGATTCCTCATTATGAAACTGGGTTTCCTGAACTCTCTGAAAACTAGATGAGAATATTTGGACAACAATCATTCTAGCAGTAGGCCAAGAGAATGAGACCTGAAGGAAATTTTGGCTCTGCCATTTCCTGAGCAGATGAGAAGGGAATGCTTTGAACTACTATCACACAATAGGCCACATGATCCCTCATGCCCTAGTCTAAATGTTCTCCCAAAACAAAGAAGGGAGAAGAGAGAGGGAAAGAAGAAAGGAGGAAAGGGAAAGTGGGGGCAGGATGTAAGGAGTGAAAGGAAGAGGAAAAAAGAAAGATATAAAGGAAAAGAAGGGACAGAAGAAAGGGAAAGAATGAAAGTAAGGAGGAAAGAAAAGTAAAAAGGGAAGAGAATTAGAAAGGGAAGAGGAAAAGACATTGCAATTAAGTCAAAGCAAGGGATTAGAAACTATAATAAAGGTTACTGTTGCATAAAATGAAAATAGGTCAATTCAGAAAATGTTAACACACTAGCCCAGTCATTCTCGGTTCATAGGCCTGAGTCATCAGACTCCGCAGGCCCAAGGAATATGGTTTTGTTGCTTTGACTTTTATGAGGCATATCTGTCCTGGTGGCAGCTAGTGGACTGGCAGGGTTACAAGCTGGCATGCCCTCGGGTCATAAACTAATTACGGTACAATCATTCACTTGTTCTAGCCATTCTGTCAATTACTTCATGAGTAGGGAGGAAGGCCCCTTGTTTAAGGCCAGTTCTGGACACAAGAACTCCCCACCCAAGCCTTCCTTCTTAGGGAGCTACATGGCAGTCTGTGGGGCCAGCAAGAGACTCACAAATGCTTGCTGCTAGTCCTCTAGCCTTAATACTTCATTTGCTAATTATTATATGTCTATTGTTTTATAAGCCTAAAGTGGAAATGAAAAAAAAAAAACTGAAGAAGAAATTACCTTCAAAGGGTTTGGTGGGAGGGTTTGAAAAGTAAGAAACTTTCAAAAATTTGCTTTTCTTAAGTTTACCTGCATAGTTTAAACTCTGAATTTTCACAACCATTAGTTCCTATTTGAATCTAGACACTGAGTTAGTCATCTGAGTACATCCCAAATATTCTAGGAAGGGAAGGGAAGGTGAAAATGTATCCTTTCAGGGTCAGAGTAATCCTCCATCTTTTCCCCACCAATGAAGGATAAGCTTCCTTGTTCTTCAGAGTCACGATTCAATTCAGGGCTCATGAAATGTTACCTCTCCAAAGAAGAGCCAATCTCTATCCTCCGTGACACATCACTTCCACTATCTCTGTTCACTGCACTTAGAAAGCTCCTAAGCGCACACAGGTGAGCCCCATGCCTTCACACATGCATACTCACACAGCCACAGACTTCCAAATAGCCTCAGGGAGCCAAGAATGTATGCATAGATATGCATGTAAACACAGGAAAAGGTATGCACATTGGTTTGCTTGCAAACAGAAGAGAAAGTAAACAGACTTAAGAAGGTCACTGAGCTGGAGAACTGGATAGAGACAAGGCTGAATACTAAATATGAGTAGAATCTCTACAGGGTACTGTCTTTCAAGGAAGGCAACATACATATAGCCAGTGAACAATGACAACTGATCTACAAGGGTTGGAGAGAATAGATTTGTAGAGAACTCAGGAAACAATTTAAAGATCAATAGGCCCCATCAGTATACTATGCCAGTGATTTGACAGTAATACAGTTGAGATCCCAGGGTAAATCATTTCCATGCTCATTGTTGCTTATGGCAAACATCACCCAATTCAGACTTAGATGTTTAAACAATCCCAGTTCCCTGACACAAATCAATGAAAACATTCCTGCCAGGAGCACCCTTTGTAAGGTGGAGGCGAGCCAAGCACACAGGCATCTGTTCCCCTCCATAATTGCATATTCTCTTTCTGCCTTGCCCCCCATTCAGGCCCCACAGTCTGTTTGCATTTCCACACCTGGCCCCACCTTCTAGCAGAGGCCAAGAACATCATTCCTGGAGCAGTGCCCAGCCTTTGAAGTCAGTGAGAATGCAGCCTGTGAGATGAGGAGATCCAGATTCAAGACTTCTCAACAAACACTTCCCCTCCTCAACCGTGCTTATAGAAAAGTTACACTCAAGAGGCACTCTGACTGCTAGGAAAACAGGAAACCAGAGAAGTAGGTGAGTAGTTAGTCTTTAGGCTGTCCTGAAACTTGTGGAATGTCATGAATTCTAGAAAGTCGAGTACTTTATGAATGGTATGATTAAGAAATCATTGAACTAGATGCTGGTCCACCAGATTTCCTTTAAAAGGTCTTTGTCAGCTGGGCCTGATGCACCATACCTGCAATCCCAACACTTGGAAAATAGAGTCAGCGGATAAGCATCAAGAGTACAAGGTCATCCTAAACTATAATAGTGAATCAAGACCAATTGGGACTATGTGGGACATACTTTAAGATAAAATCTTTTGTCTCTAACACTGTACACACACACACACACACACACACACACACACACACACACACACACACAAAGCAAGCATCAATATCCACAGGTTTAAGTTCTCCAGAGTGCAGCAGAACAACTCAGGCAGAAGCAGCTTCAAATACCCTGTGCTCCTCAATTCAAGGGCCTTCCTTGAATCCATAGTTGCCAAATAAATAAATAAATGAATAAACAAACAAACAAACAAAAAACAACTAAATAACAGGTTTGAACATTTGTGTGGAAGCAGCCCTATTTTAAAGCAACTGCTTTTCTTCCAGTTTCCAGGTCTTTCTTCTCCACAGTTTGGCAGAGGAAATAGAGGTGAAGATGCTTAGATCCTTTAAAATAAATAGTAACTGCTCATGCACGTGTATTTATCTAGGTGCCTTTTAAGGGACTCAGAGAAATCAAGCCTGATGTCCTTTCCTAATAAACAATTAGAAAGTAAAAGAAGCTATACACACAAATGGCCATTGTTGCACTGTCTATAATATTCAAACATTAAAAGCAAATTAAATGTCAATTAAAGAGCTGGAATTACAGCTCAGGGATTGTCTTTACTTGCAAACAAAAGAATCTGAGTTCAGATCCCAGATCCTACATAAAAACTCCAGATAAAAATGGTGGTGGCCTGAACTTCCACCCCAGAAGGCAGAGCCTGGGAGGCCCTAGAGCAAAGCAATAAGGAAGTAAAGCGATCCAGAATAATTCCCAAAGTCAGCCTTGGACCTCCACAGGAACACACAGTGCCGTCTTTTATACATACCCACACGTACCCACACAGACATACACACCTATCCATGCAAAAAATTACATGTAAAAATAAATAAATAAATGCCAATTAATATGTTATAATAATCCATGTATAGTCTTCCATGTATAGTCTTCATTAAACAATAAATATAATAATGTGACTCAAGAAGTAAAACTCGCAAGGCTGAAAAATTAAATCCAATTTGCAAGTCTGGGGAAGTTCCTAACTTGTAAGAGTCACAGTGCTCCTCCCCAAGGTTACATAAGCAGTAATAACTAGGAGACGGGACACTCTACATTGGGTCAAAGTGCATGCCAGTCCTGAGGAGAACTCCAGAGGTGTAGTTTTCATGAATTATCATGCACACTGGGATGGGCTTCTCCATGATGCAGCCACCTTTGAGTCATCCATTCTCGTGTAAGTAACTTCTTGCCCATCCTTCTGTAAGTCACCCTAGACTCACTGTTGCACTAAAAATAACTTGGGTCATATCATTTCTTGGCTCTGTCATCAGTGCTCTGTCTGGGGTGAACAGACATTTGCTCATGTCTCCCCAGGAAAGGCCAAACAATGGTCGTTCTGCCCAAGGAAGACTGAGGAGTTTCTCTCAGATTTTTTCCTGTTTTCCCAGGCCTAGCAGGTGGTCACTTATTTCCTAAACTATTTTTACGAATCTTAAAAAGCTTTGAACAAAAGTCTTAGGCATGTCACTCATTGGTAGAAGGCTTGCCTAACACGTGCAAAGCATGCATTTTAGGTTCCATCCTAGGACCACATGAAATGATACTTGGGGAAAATTCTAGGTATGGACAACACACAAAGAGCACAAGTTACAAGTAGGAAGGACAGGAGTTGCAGAGAACATTAACATGTAGACAGCCTGGTTTTTCAGAAACAATGCTGGAGTAAGAACTCTAAAGCTCAAATTGGACTTTGACATGGAAAGGCCCCAACTTCCACTTCAAGAGGCGGGGCAGTCCAGATGCCAGTAAAGAAAAAGAAATGGAAGGCACTCATGAGGGCAAGGGAAGGGGAGGAAGAAGGAATAGAATTTTGTGAAAAGAACATTTTTACTTATGTTGAGAGACAAATATTGGATTCGGGGAATAAGTAAAAGGAGTTATTGCTGGGAACGAAGGTCTCAACAAAATGTGAGATTTGAGAATCTGGTCACTCACCCTGGCTGGGAAAATACTGGAGGGTGTGGTAGAAGAAACGCAGGCAGAAATCCCAGTCAGAAAAGCAAGGGAAGTAATAATGTTCCCTCAGCCACGAGCAGAGATAGATTGATATTATTTATCCTAATTCCCTTTATAAAAATTTTGCAACCTAACACATGAGTGAAGTGGCCTGAAGAGAGGTAACTTGATATACCATGGAGGCCTGAGCCCCCAGAGGAGTAGACAAGCCAGAGTGAACGCTGGGGTACATAGAAGCACACAGGCGGAAGAGTGGGAAGGAGTGGTGAAGGGAAGGGAGAGAATGAAAGGGAGAGGGAAGGAAGGGAAGCTGGGATGAATATTCAATATGCTTGTAAAAGTAGAAAAATAAATTTTAAAAACTTCTGCACCTAAGTATGCCAATCATTTGATAAGAAAGGAAACTAACTAAAGGGAGTTGCTCATAGAAATAGCTCAAGGGTACTGGGTAGGAAAGAGAAGTTGTTGTGTTTGGACCCTAATGTCTGTGGCTCCAAAGGTTATGCTCTTTCAACCGAATGGCTGTTTAACAGAGCTAGCCATGCGTACTGACAGAACAAGGCACTGAAAACTGATGTGTGTGGAGGAAATTAGTGCCACAGAAAAGTTGGTTTACAGAAGTAAAGCTGGTCAGAATTAGTTTTCTCAATTTATTAAATTCTGATGTATCCTAACTATAGTTGTCTCTCCATATGTATTTATATATAGATATATATATGACCTGACATTATGAATAGTGTTAAGTATATAAGATTGAAATATAATTATACATGTGTATATTATATAGCATTATAATGCTCATTATAATAAAATGTTATTTATATAATATCTATTTATAAATATAAAATGATAATTATTTCATTTTATAAATATAAATCTATAATCATTTATAATTATATTTGTATAAATTTAAAGTATATAATTATATGTTTATAATTAATTTTAATTAATATATTAGATGGCATTAATATTTATATAGTTGTATATACATTCTTTATACATAATTATATATGTATACTTTATTCTTTCATTTACATTTATAATAATATCTATAATACTATATAGTACTTACTGAGCATCCTAGGTTTAGCAGTAAGGATTCAGTGGCTGAGATCATTCCTGATATAACAATATTTCCATATAATCTCTATTATCTACAATTCATAGATAAGTATTGGAGACTTTGAATACTCATTTCAATGAATCTGTTTAATTCATAAGAGTTTATAGAAAAAATTAAAATGAACTGTTGAATGACTTTCCATAGTCACATGGAAAATAAATGACGGAATAGCAATTCAAATTCAAATCCTTCCAGATTCATACTACACTGCTAGTCAATCATTTCCATATAATCAACCATCACAAAACATGGATTAGCTAAAAGAATAAAATAAAATTATCCCTTTCTATCAGTAATATATTTGCTTTCCCCCACAGACTTTCAAGTTAATTATGCCAGCATTTCAATTTGACCTATTAATTAGTCCATGTTTCTGAGTTCTTTCCCCCAAAGAACCAATAGTTCCCTTCCAAGCAATAGATGGGTTTGTACTTCATTTTTCCTTTCCTTTCACTTCAATTGCAATCTAAGGCCCAAGAATATAGATATCTTTTACTGGTGGATCAGGATGAAGAGAACCAAAGTCAATGGTGACACTGTAGTGCATGAAAACTTCCAAGACATGACATCTTGACACGTGGGGTTCGACAAGAATTCACTCAGCAACCTGAGATGGTGAGAGATGCTTGGTGACCTCATTAAGCTTTTAACTGGAATTATCAAGTATTGGAGCATTAAATCAACTAAACGTAAATGAGCAAGAAAAGTTTTTTAAGTGTTCACAATGCTTCAAGTAAGTTATCAGATGCTTGGATAAGGATTTATATACACAGAAGTTCTCCAAAATGTTATTTATGGCAGCAATACAGAAAAAGAATTAGGGAACCTAAATGACCAATAGCGTGGAACTTGCCAATTAAAATTATAATACATCCACACAATGGATTATTATGAAGTAATTTAAATTAAGTTTAAAATTAATTTCTAATGACAAGGGAAACATATCATAATAAATTAAGCAGAAAAATTGGAGGGAAAGAATAAAGACAATATGGCCAAGTCGAAAAATCTCAAATAATTTTAAAGTTAAAATAAAAATGCTGTTAAAAAGAAAGTAAGCAACTTTCTAAAACCCACAATGAACAGCTGTGACCTCTTTTACCATGGCTTTTGTTTGGCCTTTCAGTCATTTTTAAGTTATTGTTACACAGTCTCATTAGTAAAATGGGAGTGAAAGTAATCACTAATCACCCACAGTTGCTGTGCTGATGAAACCAAAGGATGGATGAGGAAGTGACTTTTTAACATTAGACTGTCAATCATTTTGAGGACTGAGGAGCTCATAAGTATTGCATATCTGGTGGTTTATGATAATTGATCTCTCTTCTAATCACAATCACACACCAGGTCTTCACCCTCTCATTGTTTAAATTTCCATCAGTCTTCTAAGCAGATCTCATTTAGTTTCTGCCACCTCTACCCACTCTCTACCAAGCATCAGGAATCAGCTTTTTGACATATAATCTGTGACTATCCAATTTGTCAATGTTTAACCAATTCTTCACAACATTCTCACTTAACATCCTAGCACAAACACCTAACTCAGAGACAAAGTTATTTCTCAATGGGTGGAGGGAGCTACTTTCCCCAACGGTGTGCCCACTGGTATGTTGTCCTTGCTCCAGCAAGCCCTCAGACACATAGCATCAGCAGTAATGTTGATAGGACTTAGTAAGTCACACACACAAAAGGACATGAGAGCAGAAGGGAGACTGGTAAGGAACAAGAAAATTTATACTGGGAAAATGGGGGGAGGTTGGAATTGGGTAATAGAGGGTAAAAATAGTGCAA
Source organism: Typhlomys cinereus (assembly GCA_023101885.1). NCBI lineage: Eukaryota > Metazoa > Chordata > Mammalia > Rodentia > Platacanthomyidae > Typhlomys > Typhlomys cinereus. The sequence continues at coordinate 340,930 of JALPQD010000891.1, forward strand.
TTTCATTATATTTATGTATAAAAACCTTAAAGAGGGGCTGGAGAGGTGGCTCAGGGGTTAAGCCTCTGCCTTCCAGGCGGAAGGTCCTGAGTTCGGATCCTAGACCCCACGTATAGACGCTGGGTGGAAGCGGGGGCGGCCTGCGTTTCTGGTCCTGGTAGGGTGGAGCCTGTGAATCCCGGGGCAGAGTAAACAAGGAGGAGGTGGAGGCGGTCCATGGTGATTCCCGAATTCATCCGTGGTTCTACACACACATACATACATACATACACACATGCACACACATGCATACACGCACAATTGAATAAATAATAAATAAAATTTTAAAAAAATTTTTTAAAGTAATGACATATCTTTCACTCTGCCCCTGCTCCCACTATTTGAAAGGACCTCAGTAAGTGCTTAACAACTATAATTAAAGAACATATTTGAAGACTATATATGCCTTGGCCACGCTGTCATGGTCTTAGAAACATCACCACTATGAAACCCAAGTGAAGGAAGAAGTGAATGTGCAGAATAAAATTAAACAAGAAAGAATGAGGCAGAGGTGCAAATGAATTAGTTTATGTACTTATGGGTGCCAGAAGAGAAAAGAAAACAGAACGCTGGAGGCTGGAGACACCGGTACAAATTGTTCAAGATACTGTCTAGACTTTGTCTTTAAATGTACTTAGAACTTCCACCAATATCCAGTCTCCAAGACCTCCTCTGAGAGCTCCACCTTGCTCATAACCAACAGTTCCCTTTGGTCCTTTGCCATGGAACTGTGGTAATCTGTAATAGTTTGTTTTTCCTCAGTTGTAGTTGAGTGCTGCATGTAAATATTTTCTGATGTATCATTTAAGTAATAAAATCATAATAACTATAATACGAATAAAAGGAACCATAAAGCTGATTTAATTTTAACAGTCATCATGATACTGGAATCTGGAGCTGCTACCTTGAGATTAAACATCACTTTCAAATACTTTCCAGCTTATGACTTTTGGACATGTAATTTAACAACATAGACCTTGATTTCTTCATTGTAAAATGAAGATATTAATAATGCTCTACTTGAAAGTTTTTATGAGTGAAATAAGTAAAGAGATTAAAAGTTCTTAAAGTGGCATCTGCCAATCACAACCATATTCCATAGGTTTTTTAGAAGGGAAATCTACTAAGTATTATAAATTTGAGACTATTAATAATCATGACAGAACTGTGCCTCATTGGGTGCCTATGGTTGACTTATGCACCAAAAAGGTTATATGCAGAAGTCTTACTGAATTCTCACAACTCCTGAATTAATAGTAGTGTTTTTTTTTGTTTTTTGTTTTTTTTTAATTTGGGGTATTCTTTTTTCCCTTGGGACGTCTCTTACACTGTGTCCAAGGATGGCCTAGAACTCATGTAGTGCAGGCTTGCCTTGAACTCTCAGCCATTTTCTTGGCTCTAAGTGCTGACATCAGAGACATAAGCCACCATATCTGGCCATTTGCTCATTTATTTAACGGTACTAATCCAGGGCCTCGCACATGCTAAGCAATCATTCTACAACTAAGCAACATCCCCAGCTCAACCTTATTTTGCAGAAAGCAAAGTACATGGATTTGCTTGCATTCAGGCCTGAAAGACTTCATAATGCATGCTTGCAAATGTTTCCAAGCAGGAAATGGTTGATGATTTTAAGGGATAATAGAGACGGGTAAAGATTGATGATTTCTGGTTATTTCGTGCTCAGATTTTAGAAACCCGGAATCTAACTTTGAAAGAGCTCATATATTCACTAATACAAATAATCAAGATAGTACTGTAAATACTGCATTTAATGATCTGAACATAAAGTGAACAGTTTGTAGAGAACAAGTCAAGGGCAATTAATTGGGATTCTGAGAAATTTTCCTTCAGCATTCCAGGCCAAAAAATGTTAATGGAAACTTGGAACCCCAACTATCTAGATTGTCTCTGGACAGGAAGTAGGCACAGATACTGCTAAGATCAGTCTAGAACACACAGGAAAGAGCCAGAGAGAATCAAACAATGTATCTCCAACACTCCATTCCTGGATATCACTATCTCTGGTTCTTCCTTCCTGTTCTAGCAGATTTGCCCAACCACCATCACCAACTATCAAAAATTAAGGCAAACCTCTGTTCTTAAAAGAAGTCACAGGGGGGCTGGAGAGGTGGCTCAGGGCTTAAGCCTCTGCCTTGCAGGCAGAAGGTCCTGAGTTAGGGATCCTAGACCCCACGTATAGACGCCGGGCGGAAGCGGGGGCGGCCTGCGTTTCTGGTCTGGTAGGGCGGAGCCTGTGAATCCCGGGGCAGAAGGAGGTGGAGGCGTCCATGGTGGTTCCCGAATTCATCCGTGGTTCTACACACACACACATACATGCACACACGCATGCACACACACACACACGCACAATTGAATAAATAATAAATTCAAAAAAAATTTAAAAAAAGAAGTCACAGGGACAAAATGCTTAGGATTAGGATCAGAGTTATGAAAGCTACATAATGTGACTTCCACTGTCCTGATGATATAGGGTAGGGTTAGATTCCATGAAATCATGGACCATGCAACCTTTACATTTTAAAGTCTATATGTGGGTATTGAAAGTATTTCTCAAATAGTCACTCTGTTCAATGAGAGAGAGAGAGAGAGAGAGAGAGAGAGAGAGAGAGAGAACAAAGGTATGTTTCAGAAATGGGATTCTTACAAATAACAGAATAACAGATGACAAACAATGTTTACCAAATGCATATGCAGTTTGTGTGAAAACAGGCTAGAAGACATACAAGGGCTAATTCTGTGTGTGTGTGTGTGTGTGTGTGTGTGTGTGTTTGCACACAGAACAATTGGTGGCAATTCAATAGTCATGCTACTAGAATGACTCTTGTTTTCCCATACTAAATTCTAAATAGAACTTATACCTAAACACAAGCATCTATCCCTTATCTACACCCCTCCACCTACCAGGGTTAATTTGAGATCAGCTGGGGATATTCTTTCTTCCATCACAAGTGGCATTTGATCTTCAACTTTACTATTAAGTTAATCTGAAAATTTCCTTCATTGCATGTCTTTTAAGAACCAGGATAAACTAAGACAACAAAGTGAACACAGGAGCATGGTCTGGTATAAGCATCTTTACATTTTTCTAAATAAAAACCATTTTATTTTGCTCTATACTTGCCATGACTTGAATCCCTCCATCCCCAGTTCACATGTTGGAGATTTAATCTGCAAATGAACATGATGATGCTCTCTAAAGGTGAGGGATTGGGCAGGTAATTAGGCTAGATGAGGTCATGACCCTTGGAGGCAGGGGTCCCCAACAGTCTGAAATGTTCCTCACAGGTTCACTGTTGAAGAAATGGCCTCCAGGTGATAGTGTTATTTTGGGAGGTTCTGGAAATTTTAGGAGGAGAAATCTAGTTGCTAGATGAGATATGTGACTTGTGGAGTGTTTCGGGGGACTCCACATTGTCCTTGACTCCTAACCGTATCGTCTTTCTCTTCCCCTCCCCTTATCACTCTCTATCTTTCTCTCTTCCCTCTTCCTTCTTTCCTGGATGCTACAAAGCATCCTGCCTTACCAGAGGCCTGAATCCTGGAACCAAATAACAATCTTCTTTCTTCTTGAGTTTCTATTTTCAGAGTTTTCTTTTTTCGTCACAGCAGCAGCAACAATAAGAACTAACACACCGTGTAATGTGCTTCACTCAAATGCAACAAGAAGTCCCCAAGCAGATGTGGCCCATGGACCGTGAGCTCCCCAGACTTCAGAACTGTGAGAAAGAAATCTATTTCCTCTATTTATTTCTCAGTCCAAATAAACTATCTTAGCAACATGACACAGACTGAGATAACAACATCTCACATAAATAGAGCTGGATTTTACTGAAGGCTTTGGAGCGATGGAAAGAAGTGACAAGCAAGCAGCTCTCTAATGTGGATGGGAGCTTGGACTCTTCCAGAGTGGTTTTTCTAGAACTCTAAATGCACATGATCATGCTGTGAGACCTAGCAGCCTAGCACATATTCAAGAGAAGAGACTCAGGGGCTCAGGCACAGATACAGGTTACCTCATGCCAAGTGCCTGCATTTCCACAGGCACATTACTCTCCCATCCAACCATAGAAGATATGAGCACTAAGCTATCCATTGTAAGGAGGAAATAGATCTGGAAGTCATTGTAGACGATTTCCTGAAGACAGGAGCCCAATTTGCTGTTTCAGCCAAAATAATTATCACTCTACATAAGTCAGAAACCATGAAAACAAGGGAAGATGTATGTTCTCTTCCCTCTCTTACCTCATTCTGTCCTCAAGTCTTTCTTCATTCACAGTTTACTTTCACCTGGAAGACCATGTGCAGGTTTAATTACGGTATCTCAGGGATGATAGTAACAAGCTGGAAAAGCTCAATGAAAAGGCTTATGACAAATTTATAAAAATTTAATGAAGTTCAATTTTATTCCATTAGTTAATTTAAAAACATATCACACTTAATGTAAAAGACAAAAAGCGTGTCAACACTAAGCTATTTCAACTAACGCAACAATTGATTTGAGTGGAAATGCTTTAATTCCCCAGTCAAAAATATAGTGGCTGAATGGATAAGAAAACAAGATCGACCTAGAGTTACCCATTGTTAGTCACAGAAGACTGGTTTCAGGAACCCCCTCCCCACAAACATGAAAATCTGCAGCTGCTAGTTTGTTACAGAAAAATACAGCATTTGTGTATAACCAATCCACAGCCTCCTATGCTATAAACCATCTCTACATTACTTAGAGCAGGCACTATGTTGCTGACGCTATACAAATAATTGTTTAATTGTAACATTTAGGAAATAATGATAAGAAAGTTGGTACATGTTTCATGCAGATTAGATTTTTTTCTGAGTGTTTTCAATTCGTGCCTGGTTGTCAAGCCCAATATTGTCAAACCCATTTATGGGCAGGGCTAGCTACATATATCCTCTGAGCAAGACTCACTTTATTCTTAAGAATATTCATTGCCTGAAAATTATGAGACGAAAAAGAAATATTCCAAAAAATGTTAAGAAGAGAGGAGAAGTAATTATACTATTACCAGACAAAGCAGGTTTGGGCCAAAAAAATGGCCAGAAGACACAAATAAGGACATTATATTAAAGAAAGAGGGCCATTTAATTGGGATTATTTAATGGTTATATATATGTAATGATAATGATTAAGATCATCCCAAGTAAAATGGTCCTTTTTCAAATACACAGAAAGGATGAGATTTCAGCATCCCACACTTTAATTTTTAAACTTCATTCTTTGACTCTTTCACATTAAAAACACAGGGGATTTATGTGTTTTTACCCTTTACTATCCAGCCACACCCCCTTATCTTCTCACTTTACTCTTTCTCATTACCAACCAGTCTTCCCTTACTTTCATGTCTTTTTGTGTGCATAGCCCACTGGGTTTCATCTGAGATGTCTACGCTGGCTATTTCACACTTAAATAATGGATGGAACAACCAGAGAGAGGACCAAGAAGGAAACGGGATTGAGCAGTACTATAATAGACATATAGACATTCCACTCAGCAGAATAAGCCTTCTTCTCAAGTACCACTAGAACACTCTCCAGAGTATGACCATGGCAGGTCATAAAAGGAGCATTAACAAATTAAGACTGAAATTATATTTGGTATCATTTTCAACCATTATGAAATGGAACTAGAAATTAATAACAGAAGTTAAACTAGAAAATTCACAAATATGGAATTAAACAAATTACCAAACAATCAATGGGTCAAAAAAAATTTTTTTAAATTAGAAACAATCACAAACTTAATCCATGAAGAAAATTCAGGACAAGATAATGTACTGGTAAGTTATAACATATATTTAAAGAAGAATTATTATCAATTCTTCTAAAACTCTTCAAAAGAACTAAATGAGGGAAGGGATTATTTCTAAATATAACTTATGAGAACTGCATTGTCCTGATATCAACAAGAGAATGATAATGTAAAGCAAACAAATAAAAATGCACAAATCAATATACCCATTAAGTGTATATATATTTATTATATATAAATCTTCCCAACAATGATAAATATTAGCAAAAAAAAGTCAATACCACATTAAAAAGGATTATGTACCATAACTAATGAGATTTATCCCTGGAACGCAAATATGTTTCAGCATTTCAGCACACATGAATAAATGAATGTGATACACCATAGTAAAATTAAGGATAAAAATTTCAAGATTATATTAAAAGTTGAAAACATGATGAGATCCTGCAAACTAGCTTGGGGGTAAGGCATCTCCGAGAAACCAGGACATCTGAGTTCAATCTCCAGAAGCCTTCATGATGAAAGGAGAGAATCAACATCTGCCACTATCCTCTGATCTCCACCTATGTCCCATGGTATGTATGTGCATGTGCTTTCTCTGTGTCTCTGTCTCACTTCCTCTCAATGAAATTCTTATAAGAAAACTTCATAACAATTTTTGACCATTCGCAATAGCAGAAAAACTGAAAGTTCTTCCTGAAATGTCCATTCTCACCACTTTCATACAATATAGTAGTGGGCATTCTATATGATATTATCAGTTTAGAAAGAAAGAGAGAGAGAGGGAGGGAGGGAGGGAGGGAGGGAAGGAGGGAGGGAGGGAGGGAGGGAAGGAGAGAAGGAGGAAGGAAGGAAGGAAGGAAGGAAGGAAGGAAGGAAGGAAGGAAGGAAGGAAGGAAGGACACCAAATTGGAAGGAACCAAGTAAAATTATGTTTGCAGATACAATGCTTTATATGTTGAAAATCCTAAGTGAGAGAGAGAGAGAATGATAGAACAAATAAACTCAGAAAAGTTACAAACAGTTGAGCACAGTGATATATGCCTAAAATCCCAGAAGATGAAGAGCTAAGAGAGGAAAAAGGTCCCAAGGTTACATCCGGCCTAGGTTACATAGAGTCTCAGGTCAGCTGGAACTACATAGTGAGACCTTCTATCAAAAAATCAAATCAAATTCAACATGCAAAATCAGTGCTGTTCTTCATCTAACAATGAGCTACATGAAAAGTAAGAAGTCAATTCAATTCTGATAGTGTAAAAAACCAAAATCACACTAAAGAATAAACACAACTAAAAAGGTGAAAAAAATTAAGGAAGCCATCCATAAATGATAAAATATTGCATGCTAATGGGATTAAGACAAGTGCTCTTAAAGGGCCCACATTATACAAAAGAATGGCCAGATTTAAATCCTTCTCAAAATTGAATGATATATTTTTACAGAATAGAAAACAACCCTAAAATTCATAAGGACTCACAAAGGATACTGAATAATAAAAAAAAAAAATCTTGAGAAAGAAAACAATGTATATTCTGGCACTATTCACTACAGTCAAGTTGTGAAACCATTCTGACTATCAACAGATTAATAGATAAAAGAAATGTCATATATATGTACAATGGAATTTTCTCAAACCATAAATAAAAATGGTGTAATTTTCTGGAAAATGAATGGACATGGAGATCATTATATTAAATAAAATGTTCTATACCTAAATTAAAGTGTGAATGTGAAATTCATATTGTGAACAATTAATACACACTAACAAAATAAAAAAAACTAAAGTTGGAGGCATCATACACTCTGATTTTGAATCATGCTACAAAACAACAGTAATTGAAATAGTATGGTACTGGGATAAAGACAGGCATATTGACAAAACAAAACAGAAACTCAGAAACAAACCACTCATATAATGTTTAGCCATTTTTGACAATTGAATCCAGACTGCATACGGAAGAAAGGAAAATCTCAACAAATTATGAATGAAAAACTGGATATCCACATGCAAAAGAATTAAATTTGTCCTGTTTTCTATATCATACATAAAAAAATCAACTCAATATGGATTAAGGTCTTAAAGCTAAGACTTGATATTTTGAAATTCCTTGAAGATACAGCGGCATGCTCCTTGACATTGCCCTTGGCAATGATTTCTTTATTTGGGACACCAAAAGGACAAATGGGGAAAGAAGAAAATAAAGAAATCTGACTACATAAAGCTAGCATTTTATGCGTGATAAAGGGAATAGTTGACAGAGTGAAAGGGCAACTAATGGAATGGTGAAAATATATGCAAACCATTCATCTGATAAGGGATTGATATCCAAAATATATAAGAAACTTAAATAACTCATAGCAAAAACTGTATACACACACACACACACACACACACACACACACACACACACACACACTACGGTGACTCATATTGCCCTTCTGGAGAACAGATTTCAGGTGTTAGCTGAAAGAAAAGAAGAGTTACTAACTTTAGCTTTCTCAGATGTTGAAATTAAGGCTGGACTACCTGATCCTAATGTTTCAAATAATTAAAATGTAATCTTTCTATTTATAAATTTACACATTTATAAAATTAAAACTTTTTATTCATTTAAAAAGTCATGACCGTTATTCAAGAGAGCACAGGAAAAACTAAAACTTGTGGTTCCCATATGGCTTAGTAATAATCACAAACAGTTCCTCAAAGTGTCTGATAAAATACATGAAGTGAAAACTGTAGAGGGTGTGGGGTTGACAAAGGACATTATGAGACCAGAGACAGAAATCAAGAGTACAGTTTTATTTACAAGACCAAACTAAAAAAAAAAAAAATCCTTAGGCAGGTAACTTATACTCACGTAAAATACCAGTCAATCCACCAAGATAAAATTTTAAAGTACCCACTAGAGATTTATAGCTAATACTTAGTGAACTGGTACACTATAACTGAACTATTTAATATTTTTGACTTCTGAAATGTAATTAAATTGGTGCACATGGAATTAACAGCACTATCATGATTCTTTAGAGAACGATATGTTACTCTACTGTCTATCTGCACAGTAAATCATCCTTTGTCTAACGTGCTAAATAAGCACATCTCATTCAATCTAAGAGCCTGACAAGCTTCAGAAAGAAACCATTTACAACATATACTTGGAAAGTCACAATCACTGCGAAATTGTGGGGGGAAGATATTGGAGAGGAAAGAGGCAAAGGAGAAGAGGAACAAGAGGTGGATAAGGAAAAAGTTCTGAACAGAGCAGTTTAAAGAGGTTTTCTTAGCACAGACCAAGAAGTTTAATTCTGCAGAACTACCCACACCACCCATCTCTACCTCTTTCTGTCTTTCTGTCTCTTTCTGTCTCTCCGTCTCTCTGTGTCTTTGTCTGTCTGTCTCTCTCTGTCTCTCTCCCTCTCTCTCTCATATACACATACAAATACACGCTCACACAAATACAGGCTCAGAGAAGTATATATATATTAAAAAAGCAAAATTTTTCTCAGTTTTTCTAGGGCATATTAATATTAAGAGCAAGGAAGAAAAAAGATAACACTGTAAATACATATAAATGTATTTACAATATAATATACAATACAATATAATAAAATGCTTCCTTTTAATGATGTTCTTCATTTAGTTTTCATTTAGCTATGTGCACATGTATGTTTTGACTACAGAACATAATACTTTTTCACTTATTTTTTTCTCACCCTTTCACTGTTTTTTACCTGGGAACACATGTACAAAGCATTAAGCCATGACAGTAATAAACCTCGAATTTATGAAAGAAACCTAAGATTCAGAAAGAAAAGATTATATGACAAAAATAGTCTCCTGTCTTATGAAAGTTTCTGATTTAAAACTATTTATTGACTATTCTTTGCATCTATAAGTTCTATACTAAAGAGCTGACATATCTCATGAAAGATACAAAATGAACATGCAGGGCTCATTAAGAAAATCTTAAAATGGTCTTTTTAATGTGACTCAGTGGTAGAGCACATGCTTGAATATGTCTAAGACCCTGGGTTCCATTTCGAGTGTCGGTAAAAATCATTTATAAATAGAAAAAAAGTTGGGAAAGAGAACTAAAAGAGAGTTAGAGAGAGTTTGGGGGGTTATGAAAGGAAAAATCAAAGGCTGTGGCATAGAGTAAATGGGAATACATGGAAATCTTGTGATGCACCTTAAAGAATAGGTAGAATTTAGTTAGGTATATAGGATTAGACATGTGTTTGAGATACTACGATGAGCAAATCAGTACGCATGGTGAGGAAATAGTGCCTTTTCACATCTAGGACTGTAGTAGTAGCCTTGATGATGGACATGGCTCTTCCGAGTCAAATTCCCTGTTCTGCAGTTGACTAACTGTGATAATCCAGATACTTCATTTGAATTTCCCTCTGCCTCCTTTTCCTTCTATGTGAAGTGGAAAAGAATAAAAAAAAATTATCTGGCTGCTGTGTGGGCTACATAACACATATAAAGTCACACAGAACAGTGTTTTACATTCAATAGGTGTTAGCTTTTTAACATTCAGATCAAGTAAAAAGTAAGTATCCAAGATTTAAGGATGGGATGAAAGATAGCAGCTATGTCTTAGAGAATTAAGGATGTCAAGCATGGTTTCAATTTAAGATAATAAAATTTTTTAAAAAATTAAAAATCTCCTTTTAGAATTTCATAGATGAATTTAGTCAATTTATGATAATTTCACACCTTAATCCCCAATGCCATCCACCTTTTTTTTCCTGTTACAACCCTTCTTCTTCTCCTCTACCAGTCATCTTCCTATTTTCATGTCTTTTTGCATGTACGGGTGGACACTTTATATAATAGTACCATAAAGTCAGATCAAATGGGTGCCATTTTGTGTTAGAAGATATATAACAGCTATAGCCACGTGAAATTACAAGGCCTGGCTTGTAAGAAAGTGCTCCTCATTACTGGAGGTGTGTAAGTACAAGTAATTCAGAATGCTATAAAAGGTGCTTAGGCAGTGTTGGGCAGTGTGGATAGCCTTTCTTTAAGACTCTTTTCAATTTTAAGTTGATTAAGGTAGAGTCTAAAAAAATATGGAAGAAAGTTCTGTGCAAAGGCTGACAAAATCATGCAGTCACAACAAGCACTTAAGAAAGGAGGCAGATGGAACTGCCTCCCCATCTTGAAGCTCGGGGAAATTTGCGGAAGAGGGGGCGGTAAGTTGTAAGAGCACAAGGATGGGAGGAGTAATGATATGCAAGATACTCCACACAAGTTAGGGCCGAAGCAATCATAATAGGACTTTGCATGCGCTGTGCTATGTCCAACACATTATTGACCCCACAAAGTCTAGCATTTGCTAAAGGCACTAAGATTCTTGGAGGCTAGGGACTGACAGGCACAGTAGTGTTCCTAAGCTTAAGGGGAACACAGAAAAGGATTCAGGGAAATGCCACTGGGTCCTTGTACATCATCGGAGAGGAGAGCCCAGAGGAGAAACTGGCATGCACATTAAAGGATTCTCCGGGGATTGGGGAGGAGTCATTAGGGGATGGGGAGGGAGGGGTGAGGGGAGGGGGAGCAGGGGGGTTGGGGGGAGAAGGAGGGAGGGAGGGAACTGGTGTACCTACTAAGTTTGTATGAGCGGAAATAATAATAAAAATGTTTAAAAAAATAATAATAATAATTTTTAAAAAAGAAAGGAGGCAGAATAGCAAGGGCCAAGGAGTGAGGGAAGAGGATACACTCTTTCAAAGACTTTTGGAAGATTACATCAGAGGTGAAAAGAACTTCAGCATCCTCATTACACAGAAAAGAGCCACTAAAATTCTCAAATGAGGAAGTAACTTTATAGGTTAAATTCAAAAGGGATCGATCTAGAAGCAGGAAAACCATCCTGCAATCTAGAAATTGAAGCATAAAGTAACAGAGGTTGGGGAAGTGTGGGAGTAATAAGAACTGAAAGGAAGGATTCTTTTCTTTAGTTTTTCATTTGTTTTTCTGTGGGTGAATGTGTAGGTGTGTTCCAGTGTGTGTAGAAGAGAGCACTTGAGTATATGTGCCTATGAAGGCCCAAAGGTGACTTCAGGAATCTACCTCCTTATTGCTTTGCTCTGGTGTTTCCCAGGCTCTGCCTTTGAGGCCAGAAGTACACACAGAATGCTGCCATATCCACCCAGTGTTTTTACATGGGATCTGAGGCCCAAACTTAAGTCCTTTGCTTATGAGGCAAAGGCTTTAAGCCCTGAGTCATCTCTCCAGCCCAGGAAGGGCTGTTTTGAAGGAAGAAAGACTGACAGGATGTGGTAATGCATCTGATACATGGGTGAGTAAATGGTAACTCCAAGATTTCAATCTAGCTGAATGGGAGGTAGGGAAGGCAAAGACAGAGCCTGTTTTTCAAGGGGAAGACAACAAGTTCCATTTTAGATAAACTGGAACTTACATGAAAGATGGAACTTACCATAAAAAAATAAGAAAGAAAGAAATATTCAAGTAGATATTGTCCATCAAACAACTGAAAAGATAAAGACAAACAACATGGGGATAAGATATTTTTATTATTCTTTGCTGAAATAAAGGAGAGCATGTGCGTGCACGCATGCGAGTATGTATTGTGTGAGCATGTACATGTATGTGTATGTTTATAAAGTCAGTTCTTAAAATATATAGGTGTGGAAATAAAAAAAAACTTAAAAAAACAATTGTAACTAATAAAGCTGTCAAATAGAAAAAATATATATAGGTGTGTTTTAAGTAACAGTGATTTTTTAAATATTTTTTGTTTCATATATGTATGTATACATCATGAATTTGCTCTTGTCTCCCCCACATCACCCTACCTCATCTCTCCTCTTTCTCTCGAGGAGAAAACTGATGGGTAATGTTATGTGTGTGTGTGTGTGTGTGTGTGTGTGTGTGTGTGTGTGTGTGTGAGAGAGAGAGAGAGAGAGAGAGAGACAATTGGTCATACAGAGCAGAGACAGAAAAGAGCATACAGGAACAGGACTCTGATCCTTGATTGGCAAAAGAAAACTGGAAAACAAGCAGGTCTGTCCACTGCCATAGGAGATATGCTGACTGACAGTGTGGCTTGGGGAATATCAAGTCAGTACAGTTACTGGAGAGAGTCTACGAGTGAGAGATACTAAGGATTAAATCGAACTGCTTAAAAATAGAGTCAGTCTTCTGTATACTGACAGAAAGATCTTCAAAACATTCAAGTGAAAAAAGGCCCAGAAATGTTTTGATATGCCATCTTTTATGTCAGAAGCAAGGTAAAGAATTAAGGGTCACATTTGCTTGCGTGTAAACACACATAGACACTGTGAAAAGGTACAATACAAAAATAAATGCAGGGCTGGAGAGATGGCTCAGGGAGTAAAGCCTTTGTCTCACAAGCAAAAGGACCTAAGTTCAGATCCCCAGGTCCCATGTAAAAATGCTGAGTGCATATGGCAGCAGCCTGTGATTCTGGCCCTGGAGGCAGAACTTGGGATACCCCAGGGCAAAGCAATAAGAAGGTAGAGCAATCCGGAATGATTCATGATGTCTTGGGCCTCCATAGGCACACACACACTCAAGTGACATCTTGTATACACACCTGCACATACATGTACATCCACCGACATACTCACACCAAAAAACCAGTAAATTCAATTGGGGAAATGACTGGGCACATGAAGAGTGCAAGATGAGAGTAAATTATTATTTATCTGCCTTTGCACATTCAGCATTAAACAAATAATTGGGAAATTAGAACTTAGTAGAGAAAACAAAACGAATGAAGACAGAAAATATGGACCTCCAGAAGACCTGTTCAACTCCCATTGGAGAGATCTAAAGAAGACACAGCAATAAGAAAGCAGAGCCACTGAGCACATACAATATGTATGAGCACACACAGCATGTCTATATGCAATTCACCTATCAGTGTCTTTGGAAAGGCACATTAGGAATAGTAAAAGAGATGAAGTAAGACATATCCATTTATATATTTTTTAATTTTGGTCTGTGAAGATTTATTGCTTCCCTAAAACAACAACTTGAACAAATAAATTGTCCTAGTAAGAGGAAGGAAAGAAGGAAGGACAAAAAGCAGGAAGGGAGGCCATCCTTCGCTTAAAATTTGTTGCCAAAGATAAGGAAAGCAAGAATGAGTTTGTAAGGGCCGAAAGGGTCATGTTTGGTTTCTTGCTTACTCCCTTCCTAATTGAGAAGAAACAAAAGCACTGGGAAAGACAGGACCTCTAAAAATTTGATGAACCATATTTTCAATTTTCTGCCAGTTTTGATGAATGAACTTCGAATTTATTCAACTTTTTCAGCTTAGAAAGGAACATAATTATCTATCTCTTACGAGTTATATTATTTTTACTGAGAATCTAATTTATCTTAAACAAGCTTCCCAGGAAAGCTTTGGAAGTGCTACTGTGAGAACCACCTTTGTTCAATGTTAGGATGCAAACAAATGACTTACAGCAATAGCTAATAATGGAATTAGAAAAAAGATAACAAGACACAAAAAGGAGGCTATTTGAAACAAAATTCTGAAGTATAGTAGAACAAGCATAGGGTTTGGGGTCAATTAGGACTTGGATCAGATTATACTTCTACTGCTTGCTGACTTACTTGAAGAACATTAATTTGCCTCTTTGAACCTCCCATTTTCCATCTGTGAAATAAGAATGCTATTTCTCAATTTATGATAGTGATGAGAAGATTGTAGATTATTCGTGCATAATTTCAAGAACACAGTAAGTATTTAATTAATGGTAACTTTGATCATTCCTAGGCCAGAGTTAAGGCTCCAAAGCCCATGAAAACTGCAGTACCAATTTCCTACTGTGCCTTTCCATTCCCTTGTCTCTGCAAAACATAAAAGCACATCAGCTAGTCCTTTGATTTTTCAAGCACCTATGAGGTCACCCAAAGAATTCCCTCCTGCCCTTTGAACCTTTAATTCCTTCTCAAATGATTTACTGGCTGCCTGGCCTCTAAATGACCATGCTAAGAGCAATGTCCTTCCTATCTGAGGTTTTGTCCCTTTGATAAGGACAGTGCCCCTGATGGAGTTTACCATTCCCACACCCTTAGGACCACACTGCTAAGAAAATTTGGCAGTAAAGAGCATGCTAACCTTGTCTATATCTCCCACCAGTATATGAAAAAACCAAATTCATTTCCTGCTTATGGCTGCCTCTGATTGTCTGTACTCCTTTCATACCTAAGAGATTCTGATAAGGACATGCACTTCCTTGGATCTTTTTCCGGGTCACTTATGAAAGTTCATCCCAGTGAAACACACTTTGCAGCAGTGGTCTGGTCAGCAGTAAACTAAAACATGCCCCATGCCCTGTAAATTGCAACAGTAGATTTCACCTTGTCCGCTCTAGTGCCCTGACATAAACTGGCTACCACAGAGACTGACGCCAAGAGGTCACATCCCTATTAGGGAGGACAGAGTCAGTTCTTTCTGGCCTTTCTTGGCATTCTTGGCTTTGAATGTAACAGTGAGAAAAGGAATGTCATGATCAAATAATGAGGACACTTAAGGCATTAGGTATAAATACCAGACGGTGACTCACATCCCAGTCCAATGAAACAAAACACGTTAGGGCTTGCATAAGCAAAAGTGAAACACACACACACACACACACACACACACACACACACACACACACACACCATGTTGATTTTAAGTCACCACCTTTCAGTTGAAGGAATGAGACACTTGAATCAAGCAAAGCTCACACTGTACCCTCTCTGAACTCAGCAAGTGGGAAAGCTGTTGTGTTAAAATTTTCACTGCAATGTTTCCCAACAGCATGAGGAATGTTGTAATCATCTGCCAGCAGCCTCTCCATTATGTAAGCCTTGGGAATGCAGTATGTATGCACACATGCATACACACACAGGTATGCATGCACACACGAACACACATGTTCGTGTGTGCATGCATACATACTGTAATATCTATGCAGCCTGAAAAGAAGCTAGTAATCATCCCCATTCTTCCCTGTAGCCATCACTTTTCATGTGGTGGGTTGCATCGGGGAGTCACTCTTAACATCCTCCCCTACTATTGTATCTTTATGTGTGCCATCTATCTCTAGCTTACATGTGGGTGGACTTTGAGGCTCACCCCACTTACTAGAGATCACACCAAATTTTTTTTTTTATTTTTCCACTCATACAAACATAATAGGTACACCTGTCCCCTCCCTCCCTCCAGCCTTTCCTGGACCTCCCTCTCCCCTCCCCCCTTTTTCCCTTCTTTTCCCCCCTCCCCCCATCTCTGAAGCATCCTTTAATGGAGGTCACACCAAATTTGAGAAACTTCGCTTACCTATCAACTCATATCCTTTTTCTAACTTATACTTGGGATTGAAAGAAGGCCATATTACCAATTATTGTATACAAAATTTTGGCTTGGCACAAAAGTCCACACTAGTATCGAGGACAGTGAAAATACAAAATCTACAACCATTATCCAGCAAGTTGAAGGCAGGGTGGATAAAGTACCAGAGGTGGCTACTGAAAAATCAAATCTCCAGCATTTCAGTGGGGAAACTGGGTCATTTCTACCAGTAGAAGTCTGAGATGATGCTAAGAGTGTGAAGCAGAACCAGGAAGCTTAGGGAACAGAAAAGATACCATTCTGCCTAAAAACCTGGGACCTAGAAGGATTGCTAGAAATAAAAGGTAAGACTAGAACCAGATGGAAAATGGTATGTGACACTAGTCGAAAGCAGTCTGGGCTCTATTCTACAGACTCCGTGGAACCATTAAGATAGTTTTAACGGAGTTGTAATGATCAAAGGGAGGAAAGTCATAGCCTAGGAACTGCACTAGAGTGGTACTCCCAGAAGGAGGAGGATTCTTCCTGCTATCTGGGTTGTTGTAAGATCTTCCTTCAAAGCTGCCCTTTCCCATCTAAGCTCCCTATCTCAGAGCTTATCACCATGTGTCTTGCTTGAGCAGAAGGAGACAGCAATAACATTTTTTATTCAGAAATGAGACTCCTAATTTTGTACAGAAGTTGGGTCAGGGAATTGAAAAAAAAGAAGCTTGTGTGAAACTCCAAGTATGCATTATTTCCATTTCTGCTTTAGAATCAGTTGGCGTGGTCCCTTAGGTGCCAGTCTCCTTAAGGACCCCACCAGAGAAGGAAAGGATGGGTAGGAGAGAGAAAAGGGGAAGAGAAAAGCCAATACAGGGTAAAACCTGATTGTCAAGGACTTTTCTGGGGTCTGTTACAGGCTTAGACTAGACCTTAAATTAGGGCTCCAACCTTGGGATAGGAGATGGAAGGGCCTCACCTGGGTCATACCAGTGGGAATTAACTCTCCCTGATCCTTAATTCTCTTGGCTTACTAGTGGCTGGAAGGGGAGTGGGATGTAACTTAACTCCTAATGCAGCTGAGAAGGGCTAAGAGCCAAAATGTTCTTTAAGTGGATACAGTATGTTCAGGGCCTGGGCAGGTTTCAGAACACTGCACATTTCTGGAGCCAAACGCACAAGGAAAACATGAAAATTACATATTGAGTCTTTATGTCCAGAGGAGAAAAGCTATCCTCCCACCCAGACTCACACAGCAGAGCAGTTTGCAAGCTGGCTCTTGTATAAAAGCCAGGCACTCAAGAAATATTTTCCACAAAAATCTCCCCAGCAGTAAGACATTCCAAAGGATTTCAAATAGAAATTACAAATGATTTCACCTGGTCAGGAAGAGGATTGAGATTAAGGAACCTATGTGCCCATTATCCTTATATTAAATAGTGTCTTTTGGTCTATGAGGAGTGACTTTATACCAACTTCCACAGGACAGATGTCTTTACACAGTTCTGAATTTCAATTCCTCACTTTAGAAAAACAGGTGGATGATGCTTCACAGAGGTAGCAAAGGATTTGGAAAGTTAGTTCATGAAAGATGGGGAGCAGAAGAGATGGACTGATCCTCACATTAGCAGACTCATCTGCACACAAATTAAACCCTTCCAAAGCATTACAGATTGAGTATGCTATTTAAAATGAAAACCCAACTACTCTGGAAATATAAACAGTGATATTCATGCATGGATACTACCTAGGAGGAGAGAATAAAAATTTTAACGACGAAAATGCAACACAGACTTAAAACTCCAGTGGTTTGAGGTTTTCCTTACCAATCTACCACATTTCATCTTTCATATACAGAAAACAATCCTTAAACATCTTGGCAAGTCAACTGCTATTTTTGAGCAGCCTCAAACCATTTTAATATGTCAGTCTGAGGTTTGGAGTTTTGACAGTTGCTTCCAGTTTTTGTTTGTGTTTTCCACTTTCCCAACACTTGAAAATTCTAATTTATACAAAAAGAACTTCTACTAGCAACACCTCCGTTGACTAGGCACCCTGCAGATTGAAGAAGATAACCAGACAAAGCTGGGTCTGGAAGGCTCATTAAATAACAAAGCAGGCCTGTTTCCCATGTCTTTAGGGCATGAGATTGTCTGGCAATTAACTAATTTCCACAACAATCAATAGATTAGTAATTCTGTGTGTTCCCAATTTAATGACTTGTTGTTTTAACTGATCAGATCCTCAAGTAAACAAATATAAAGAAACCCTTTTCCTCCGGGTCCCCAACTGTCTCTGAGACTGATCTACAGACAGTGTCTACCTAATTTGGTCCATAGACAATATCTGATGCTCCAAAACTGAACTACCAACTAGTTCCTTTTCCTAATTCCCATCGGTACTCAGAATTTTTACACTATAAATAGTAACCTAGTGTTTGATTCCTGTTTTGGCTTCACTTCTTCAGTGATACACATTATCACTAACCTCTGGTAACTCAATAATGTCAGCACATTGCCAAGATAATTGATTCCTTCAAAGTGCCCAGTTATATATTGTTTAGTTCTGTCCTTATGCAAGCAATTACGGGACTGGTATTATAGGTACTTGATAAAAATACATTACTGTAAAAAGCACTTGATTTAAATATGGTCATTTTCTGAACACAGACAGCTCTCTACTTTCAACCTGCATCCATTCCACAGCTGTTTTCTGGGTTCTCTATAAGCCTACCTATAATATGTTCACTTTCATATCCCATTATTCTTTCTCAATAAATTCATCCAGTTGCACAAGCAATATAACTTGGGCAAGTTACTTAATCTCTCTAATGACTCAATTTCAACTTGTAAAATGGGGGTTAATAAGTGAGTTGGCAAGTACCATGTTAGAAAACTAGTGTCTGGCTTAGGGTATGCATCATAAAAATATTAGAAAACAAAAATGACATCTGTACTGGTTTCATAAGTCATAGAAAGAAAGCTCTTCTCCTAGGACAGGCATTCAACAAAAATTTAATGACTTAATAAGTGAATAAAATAATAGCAAATACTTTGTGTTGGCAGCTCACTGCAAATGAACCAAATGACCTCAGAATTCCAGCTGTGTCTTTAGGACATATCTGTTTGTCCAACTGGAATGAAACCTCTCTTTGATCCCCAGCCTGTCTAACACCCATATATCCCTCCAAGTCCAGTTTTCCAGAAAGCACTCAACCACATCAACTCACATGAAATCTCTTCCCAGCAAATCTGTTGCTGTGAGAACCTATCCCATGTGTTCAGCAACTACATCTTTCTGTTCCTTGGACTTGCTGTAAACACCACTCTGCAACAACCTTGTTCTCTCTTTGCAAATCCTAAAATCAGGTCTTCTACGGTGGTCATCTCTTAAATTCTGTAGTTTACTGATAGGCACTTTGTAAAGTGCTCCACAAATCTGTGTTGACTGGTTGATTGATTGATTGACTGATTGAAGTCTTAATTGAGAGTCATTAGTCCAGCCAAACAAGGTTTAACATAGCTTTTTAAGTACTGGCTATCTGAACATTAGCCAGAAATCATGTCTTGTCTTTCCCCTTCTGGCAGCTGCAGACATCACACTAAAGCTGTCCTGCTATTTCATACAAGTCTGAAGGATTTGGTAACCACAAACACTTTATTTTTTTTAATTCAAAATTCTCTTGGGAGAATTTCAGTGTAATAAGGAATGTCTGGGAAATATTGTAGCTCCTGCAATCATATACACCTCTAGCATTTACAGGAAATAAAAGAAAAAGAGCGTCACTCTCCCTATTGGACAAAACAACCATGCAAGTTTTATAATTTTCACTTGAAAATAAAGAAACCTAGACATAGAAAAGGACTGATTAATGTCACTCAAATGAATGACAAAAATGAGACCAAACTTCAGATCTTAGTAGTAACTTGCTTTCAGATCTATAGTCCATCCCCAGCATTACCCATTAGCCCCCCTACCTCTCTCCATAAAAAAGGTAGGCCAAGTCATTTCAAAACACGCCAAAAAAAAAAAAAAAAAAAAAAAAACCTGGGTTCCATCTCTAACACAAACACATCACAAAACTCCATGGTTTTTGAATTCTAGCAACCTGACAGGGTTGTAGGTTGGCTTACTGGATAAAAGCACTTCCATTGAAAATAAAAGGACCTGAATTCAAATCCCTAGCTTCCATGCATGCTTTTAACTCCAGAGTTGGCAAGCAGAAGCAGGTAAATTCAGGAAACTCCCTGGTCACACCATGTAGACACAACAGTGAGTTTCAGGTTTAATGAGAGACCCTGTCTCAAAAAATAAGATGAAGGTGACAGAGGAAGACACCAAACAACCCCCTCTTCTGGACTTCACATGTATGCTCACAGGCATGATCACCTGCACACACAAACATGCACTTACACAAGCACACTACGCCCATCCACACAAACACACACACACAAAAAAATAACTGAGTAGGACTGGACAGATAGCTCAGGGGTTAAGACTCTGCCTCGAAAGCAAAAAGTCCTGAGTTTGGATCCCAGTTCCCACATAAAAATGTCAGGCAGAAATAAATGGCAGTGACCTGCAGTTCTGGCCCTGGTGGATGGAACCTGGGAAATCCTAGAGCAAAGCAAACAGGAGGTAGAAGCAATCCAAGATGATTTCCGAAGTCACCCTTGGTCCTCCACAGGGACACACAAGTGCCTTCACACACACACACACACACACGCAAAAATAAAGTTTAAAAAATAACTGAATAATTTTTAAAAACTCCAGATATAGAGTAAGTAAACTTGAATACCACAGGCATAGCTCAGTAGTTGATCTCCTACCTAGCATGTGCAAGACTTTGGCAACAGCACTGCAAAAAATAAGAATAAACAATAAAAATTAAATCACTATTTTTGTGGCACAGTGGATTGAACCCAGGACCTTAGACATGCAATGCAAGTAAGCTACATATTTGTTTCCCCCAAATAAGCAAATCTTTAGTGCCAGCTCTGCTATTTGCTATGTAACTTTTCAAGTTTGTTACTTAACTTCTCCTGAGTCTCAATCTCTTCTTCATTGGCACAATTGGGATATTAACATCCACTCGAAGAATTACTATAGAAATTAAGCCATAGTACACGTAAAACATCTAGAATATTAGTATTTACCAAAAATCAGATCCTCCACCTCTCTGACACTACAATAGCTAGGCTCGACCACAGGTTGATGAAATCCAACTCATACTACAAGACCAATCCTTTATGCTTATTAAGTATTCAGGTCCTTACCTGATCCACTTTTCAGCCTACTTTCTTTATCTTTCTTGACTCCCTGCTTCAATTAACAACTGAGCTCCAAAATTTCAATTCCTCCAAATAGCATTAAGTCAGGCCTGACATTCACCTCTGAGACTTCAAGATGTTATCACTAGTGCTCTCAGTCCAAGACGAAATTCCATTAAAAGCTACCTGCCTGCAGAAGTTTTTTAGGGGGCTTTTACTTAAACATGAAGCAAAAGAAATGAGAAATAGCAGCACAACCCAACAAAGACAAGGCTTTAGCTTGTCATGCTATCATAAACAAAGATGGGGCTATAGCCACGAGTGTCTAATTCTTTTCCAGAATAACTAGTCAAACCAGCTTTACTTCTAGCACTAACTCATCTCACCTCCAACCCCCTTTCTCCAAAGAAAAATCAGTTTATGATAGACTGTGAAAAGTAATATAGGAGAACCATTCATAACTTCCCTGCCAGAGGCTCATGGGTTGAGAAGATTATAACAGCTAAAAATCTGCTGAGTGCCACTGCAGTAGGGACAAGAAGATATCACAAAGGGTCTATTTGTCACTGGACTTAACCCTTGATCCTGTCAAATGAGTCCTACCTCCCACATTCCTCACAGATGTAACATTAAAAGACTTGAGCGAAAGTTAACAGACCGTGCCATCCCTGAGAACATGCCAGGAAATAGCCACTTCTGGAAAAAGAGGAAGCAGTAGCGTGGAGAAAAGCAATGCACTGTAAGAACAGCCTGTTGCCAATCAGCCTTCACGCTTCCACACCAGACAAAACGAAGTCACTGGTGTCCTTAGCAAGTCTTTCACAAAGCAGAAGCCAGAACTGTGGATGGTCTGAGAGGAAACAGGAGGGCAGAGACAGATGAGGGAACATGCCAAGATTACTCAGAATTTGGTAAATGCCTGTCATAATATGAAGTGACAAAAGTCCTGTTTTTAATCAGACTAGAAAAAGATGCAAGTGTGAGAAAATTTCTCTCATTTTGCTATAGTCTCCTAAGTGTTTTCACACATATCAGCTTCAATGTGCCTCTCTCATCCTCCTCCAGAAGCATGACTGAACCAACAAGGAGAAAACTGGTACAACAGACCAGAAGGGCTGTGACCAAAGGGGGAAAATGAGTTTGGACGGAAGGCATGGCAGCCAATGAATGAACAAAGAGACAATGTCATTTGAATGTGAGAGTGTAAACTGTGGGCCTCAAGCCACCAATGCTGGTGGGTGGGGGCTGGGAACCAAAAACTGGACAACAAAGAAAGACAACCTAGATGCATGGAAAATCTCTTGCTCTGAGGTAGTATTCATTCTATGACCAGGAATAGTTGTAGATTCCCACTGAAAGACATCAGTGTGGAAATGAAGTGAAATGGGAGGGGTTGGAGTTTACTTGAGAGATCAAGTCATCTTGATCCATTCCACCTCAGTGCCAAGACAGAATGATTCTGCCCAAATAAACATGCCAGTGTGGTGTGAAGAGGAACGGATGATCCCTTGCAATCTTTTCATCTTATCTATTTACACTGGAGGGAACTAAGGGACAGATAATTTTCAATTGAATTTTCAATTCATCTGTAGCCTTGGAGAACAATCTTTACCTAGGAAAAATTGTTATCTCAACTTATTCAATGATGACTTAAGTCTGTCAGAAGGGAGTATTTCAGGGAGCGCCAGGATACAAAAATTTGGCTTCATAAATACTAAGCGAAAGTTATCTCATTACCAACATAACTAGTATAAAGGGTCATCTGCTGATTGCAAGATAACTTTCAGGTAAACCTGAAGCTCAGTTTCTAAGGAAATGTAGTATCTGGTCCCACTATCGAAGGTATGAGCACTTTGGGCACTAATAGTAGTAGAAATCCCAAGGGCATATAGATAAATATAAAAGAACTATCTAGAACACTTGTCCCTATTATATGGAAGGACTAGGAGGTGTTTTCTAGACCTGACTCCCTTTTCCCTTATAATCCTCATTTTCTACTAATGAAGTTTAAAACCTGCTGCAATCCACTTCCTGATCAAGCCTTTAGAAGTAATGGTATTTTCCCAGATCAGGCAACAACTGGTAAGTGTAGGGAAAAAGCATAGACAAGCCTATGGATGTAACACCTGGAGCAGGAGTGACTTCTACAGCTATTCCAGATCCGGAAAGACCCCAGATACCTAGGACTGCAGGAACCACTGGGATGATCAATCCCAGTGGTAGTATACAGAAACTTCTGTCTCCAATCTTTTATATAGGGACTATGTAGGTTAGAGACAACTTATGCCATTTATGGTTGGCATTTTCAATACTGGAGACAACTATTCTTCTCAGAAGGGAAAAACGAAGTTGAGAGAGGTGGAAAAAGAAAACAACTGTTCCAGTGATACATTATGATTGCTGTTAGGCTCATTTAGATCGAATCAAGAGAGGCCTATTTAATCTACAGTATATGACCAATGCAATTAATGTAACTGTTCTGTATAATATCCGCCTTTAAGAAATGGTATTCAGAGTTCCAGACTCTTTCCTTACAGAAAGTACTCTTGGAAAAGTCCTATATGTTAGGGACAAGTGTTCTAGATTATTCTTTTACATTTATCTGTGTGGCCTTAGGATTTCTATTCTGGTTTTTACACCATTTATCATATACATGAATTATTATTGCTATATATAGAAATATATTATATATATATTTCCTTAAGTCAAGGCTGATGCCTTCTCTCTCATTTTGTGTAAAATGCATTTTCCAAGGTTGGCTAGGGGCAGAGGTAATTCCATGTAAATGATATGAAAGAGGTCCTTCAAAAATGTATTAATTGGGGGCTGGCAAGAAGGCTTAGTAGGTGCAGTGCTGACTATGCAAGCATGAAGCCCGGAGTTTGGCTCCTCAGAACCTACATAAAAATCCAGGCATGGTGGTCAGCACCTATAATCCCAACACAGTAGGAGTGGGGTCTGGGAAATGGGGGTGGATCCTAGGAATCACTGGCCACATCGTCTACCCAATTAATGCAGTCCAGGTTCAGTGAGAGGCCTTTTCTCAGAGAGTAAGTGAAGATGAACTCATCACAGTGATTTACACGTAAACACACTCTTTAGTATATGGCTGACCACCCCATGCATGTGCACACACCCTGGGCAGGTATGGATTACCAGCAACACATGCACATGTGCTAAAGGACTTGGATATAAAGATACTTGATATGATATAGCTTCCAGAAAGAGTCAGTCATCTTCAATTGTATCATTTTTAAAGAATTGTCAATGAATGCAACTCAATGGTATAAACATATGCTTAACATGTGCAAGTCCCTAGATTCAATCCTCAGCACAAAAGAGTCTCCTTCAACTTTGATTGCTCTCTTTAGTAACTAACTATATTCAGTTGTAAGCTCCATAGCTTACGAGAAGCAATAGGGCTAGGGATATAGCTCAGTGGTGGACTACTTATCTACCATGCATAACACCATAGGTTTGATTCTCAGCAGCAGAAATAAAGGAAAGAACAAGGGACGGGCTGGAGTCAATCCAGAATGGGAGGAGGAAACAGGAGGGAGACTGAATCTCAGATCCCTTAAGAAACCACTCAAAGAGGACATAACCTTTGTTTATAGTTCTATCAAAGGCTTCCCTAAAATAGAGGATGCACTCTTGTTCTGTGTGGTCCAAGATTGTAGTTCTTAGACCCATAGATATTTGGCAGATGGAAACTATTGCAGTTCAATAAAAGGGGAAAAGAGTCTACCTCTCAAATCTGCCAGCAATGACATAGATGTCTTAGGCAGGCATGAGCTCCTCAATAACCACTGGAGAACATACTGAGAGAACTATACAATAAGCTCTCCTAAATAGTCTTACGTTAGATGGCTTTCAAAAAGTTCTTCCACTTTCGGATTCTGTGATTCTAGATCTCCACCAGAGCAGCAGCCCTGTTTACGCATGCCCTTTGGCATTTGGAGGGAGTGGGCACTGAGAACATACCTTCCTATAATCTCTGCTGTTCTTCATTAACTTCTCACAGATGGGTTAGCATATTTCCCTCTGGTTCTGAAGAAGCCTAACTATAAACACCATGGTGTTCTCTCCAGATAATCGTCCCATTACTGGCACTCTCAAGACTTTTTCTCTTTGAAGAAATTCCTGGGGAGTGGGTTGGGAAGAGCAAGGGAGAAAACCATTTTAACTTTTTACAGCACAGTACTCAAGACTCTTCCAGCTGAAGTTGAATTATTCTTTTGAGAATGATTACTTTCTTTGAGGTTTGTGGAGTGGGAAAACCCTATAATGGACATGACTTTTCCCTTCGGGGAGAAAATATGTGGATTTTGACAGGATACTAGATGTATTATATATGAAAAACCAAATGGCATAAAGGCCTATGTACTCAAAAGCTTAGCCAAGTTTTAACAGACGTACAACTCACCCTTCTTCTTCTACCTCCCTCCTGTACTCTATAGATTTCACTGGAAAGATTCCTATTCCGTGCCCACAGGTGTTCTCTCCTTTCTGGAAGAAGGCAACAATCACAAAGCTGAGCGAGTAGGTAACTTTGCCACTTCTAGAAAGATTCTGATGAAGGAGGGATTTTATGAGAACCAAGCTAGATTCAGCTGCTAAAAAGTGTATCCCATGAAGGTACCTTTGTTGCTGCCAGGCTCTGGGCTGGGGCTTGGTGACCTATAATACAGCTAAAAAGATTTGAAAGACTCTATTATTGCTCATGTAACCTCTATACCCAAGAAGAACTCAAAATCACAGTCAAATTGCCTCCAGCCTCAAAAACTTCAACCTGTTTAGGCCCTCTTGAAGTCTCAGAAACAGCCTTCTTGTGTATTTCCAGTAACAAAGTCAAGTGACACTGGGGGGAGGGCACTTAAAATAGTTTGAAGAGCATGTCCTGTCATTGTCCCAGATTAAGGACAACAAACAATATTAGGGTTTGCCCAAATCATTCTCGAATGATCTATGACAAAAAAAGGCAGATGGAACAGGTATGCCTACTGTCATTCTGCAAATAGAGGATGGATCTAGCAAGGCTAAAATGATAAAGGGATACCAGTAAATATTATGTATACTTTATTCCCCCCAAACACTTCCGTGCCCCACTCTCCTTTTTGGAGGACACTAGTTCCCACTTGCCTCACTGTACCTGATGGAGACATCTACTAAAAATAGTCCAAGAAAAGGGCAAATATGCAGGACAAGCGTGATCTTTTGTTTTATCCTTTGCACCCATTTTACTCCTTCTTTCCCTGCATCTCCACACAGGCCCTATCTTTTCTTTTTTCTCTATGCTCATTCAACTTCAGGGCACATTTCCAAGAATTTTAAATGAATGTCGGAAACTTAGGCTTCAATTCAGTTCTCCCTCCCTCCCTTCTTCTCCTAAGAACTTGAAATGAATGTAAGAATCTCCTGCTGCAGTTCAGCTTCTCCTTCCACCCCTCTTGATCCCCCCTCCACATATAAGAAGGATAACACTTGAACATCTGAGGCCTCTAAGAAGCCCTAGATGTTGCAGAATCATGGAAGCCAGAACTTTGTGAAGTTCACCCGTCCCCAAAGAAACCTTTTCCAATGCAGGTAGTCAACTTCATGGATAACTGTCTACCCTATAGACCAGGAATCCTAGGTAACAATCCTAGGTGATTAGAAGAGAATCTTCATTTTACCCACACACCACTCCCTCCCATCTAATGAAGTAGTACAAGAAGCTAGCCAAAGAAATTAATAATGTGAAGGTCACAAGACCAGTTCCTTTGTGGCCATA
Organism: Typhlomys cinereus; assembly: GCA_023101885.1. Taxonomy (NCBI): domain Eukaryota; kingdom Metazoa; phylum Chordata; class Mammalia; order Rodentia; family Platacanthomyidae; genus Typhlomys; species Typhlomys cinereus. The sequence goes on from JALPQD010000891.1 coordinate 368,131, forward strand.
CTGCTTTTATATATCATGACTTCACCAGCAGCACCATAACATGGGAAAATCGTAATCCTGCCCTTAAAATGTGTGCTAACCAATAGGATAATTTTAATGTTTTGTTTTTCTTTGCCTCTTGATTATCAGAAGATGGCTATACAAGTCTGCATATCAGGCAGCTATATTCTCTACACTGAATGACACTGTAACTGATAGTATAACTGGTAACTTCCCAAACCTGATGATTTTTCTGCCCCAAGGGATATTCCACAGCAAACAGGAGATGGACTTTTGCACTCCACGATTTCTTCTCCCATTGATCACCTTTTCCCAGTTTCCCCCACACCTTTCAAGTCGTTCATCCTTTGCCTACAAACGGATGCACAGACCCAAACCACTTTTGTGTTTCTCTAGCACCATGGTTCTTGCATCTTCTCTGCATCATCATAATTATAAGGGCATCAAAACCATGAGCCCAGATTCTATTAGGGTATACTTACAATTCAGTCTCCGCTTGAAGATTTTGTGGCATGGATAATGTTACTAGGCTGGGAGACTGACAAGACTAGGTACTTACAACATGCAGTAAGTACTATCAGAAGAATTAAAATTTCTATAAATCACAGAAAATAAATAGCTTTGGAGCCTGCTATTGATTCATTGCCTGACAGACCTAGACAAGTCACTGAATATATTGCAGTTTCGGGTTTCCCATCAGTTTCTCTGCAACATTACTTGATGGTAAGGCTATAGGAGGCTGGGGAAGTAAGGAATTTGAGTAACACACATTGTAATGAATGAGAAACACTGTATCTTCTTTACACCCTAAATAATAGTTCAGGTACAAAGAGAACCCATGTTAGCTTAATGGACTCACTGTCAGACTATCATATGTCATTTAAAGACGGCCTACTTTAGCTTCATTTTAGGACTAGGGATGGGGAAACGCAAGTGATATAACCAGGATTCCAGAACTGAAGAGTGACAGAGCAAGGATTAGAATCCCGGATTCCCATTGACCAATCCAATTCTCTTTCTAGTCCCTTCCACCCAATCCGCACCAGTGGATGTAGACAACGAAGGCAATTTTGGGAGAGAAAGCTGTATTGTTCAAAAGCATAAAAGGAAACAAATTAAGGGAGAGGATTAATGAAATATGTCAAACGATACCTTGCCAAAAAAAAAAAAAGATTCACTGAAACATAACCCCTTTATATAATGTTCAGGCTTACCTAGTTATACCTGGCTTTTACTGTAAGGAGCTAGGCTGATTGGGAAGAATACGTAAACTGATTTTACCCCCTGCATATTCAAATGCATGTAATAATGAGCCTTCATATAATAGAAGCCAAGTGTACATTCAGCAGAAAGGGAATCATTAAAAGGCACCCTGCCTCTCCACGCACGAGGCACTTCCTTAACAGCATGGCCAAGGAAACCCTCGTCTATCCTCAAATAATCCCCCAGCCAGACCACAAATTGCTGGCTGCCCCATACTTAGTAACACCCCCTGCCATGCTCTGTGGGCTTACAAAATAATCCCGGACCACAGCAACAAGCACTCTGAGGGGTGCCTGGCAAGTTGGGTCAGCCCTGGACAGAGCTGAAAAAATGACCTGTCCAGGGCAGGTTGTCTAGGCTCACTGGAAATTCTGTGGGCGGCTTGAGGAGGAAAAGAAAGAGAGAAACTGCCAAAGTATGGAGAGGGCTGCATATCCCTTTGTGACCTTAGTGGAAAGAGAGGGGAAGAGGAGGAGTTTGATCAGAAGAAATTCCTCAAGGCTAGGATTCCCTTCTTCAAAGGGGTTGTTTGGGAGTGTTTTTGTTTTAAAATGGTGGTTTACTCAAGCGAATCCAGGAGGGAAAGTGCCTTATGGACAGATACAGGAATGGATCACGCAGGCATCTATTACAGCCTAGTTAGAAATACTAGAAGATCTCAGCTAGTTTGGGAAAGTTAAAGATCCTAGGGGTCCTTGTCACCACACCCAAAATGCTGGCTAAATGTACATCACACAGTTTAGGCCGATTGGCACACGCAAAAAGAACATTCCACCTTTGTCCCAAGGCCTGAAGGGCATCCACACATGTTAGCCAGTTGCTCCGATGCAAGAGGAAAGCGACATATGTGCATATGTGCATATGTGGGTGTTGGGGGTACTTGCCAGAGCCCTCCTGCTATGTAAGAAATACGAAAACGCCAAAGGAGGAAAAATCTGTTCCCTGAGAAGTCACATCTTTTTATCTCCCTCCCAAACCCACATCTGCAATCTCGAGTGAGTTGGAAAGGAGAGAGTCATCTGTGTGTGTAAGAGGCACAAAAACGACCAAAAAATATGGTGTAAAGTTCATGAAGTCCCTTCACCTGGCCACTTGGAGCCTCAAGGTGAGCGGTCTTGCAAATCGCTCACCCTGCCCTGGCACCGGTCCCAGTGCTCCCAACCCTCACTTGCACTCAAGATAAGTGACTTGGGGGCTTCTGGAGCTCTCGGGAAAGTGCCCTGCCGGCCTCTGCCTGCACGGGGTCCCAGCTGATCCCGGCCTCCCAGCCCCAACCCAGCCCCGGCAGTGGCGGCGGCTCGGGCTGCGCTCCGCGGCGCAAAAAGTTCCCTTCGCACTTCTCGGCGTGCAGGAGCCCTGCCCGGCTCCCCCCGAAGCCGGAGGAGGGAAAGGCCGAGCGGCACCGGCAGCTGCACCGCCCCGGCGCTGGAAGGACGCGCGCGTCCGGCTGTGGGAAGCGAGCAGGCGAAAGTCGCCGCCGCCGCCTCTGGGTTCCCACACCAGACCCTGGCCCAGCAACCTGCCCCGCGGGCCGGCCGCAGGGGGCACGGCCAGGGCCGCCGCGGAGCCCTCTTCCTCCGGCCCTCGCCGTCCCGCCGGGCGCAGGGGCCTCCGAGGAGAAACCCCCAACAGCCGCCATTTCCTCCAGTCCAAACCGAGGTAAGTTGCCTCCCGCCACGGGGGGAGCCGGGGCTCCCGGCGCCCCCACGAGTGTCTGCGCGCCAGGCACCGGCGCGGGGGGCCGGCTCGCGGCCGTCCCGTCGTCCGGCCGCTCGCCCGGGACGTCGGCGCCCGCCCGGCCCTGGTGCGCCCACGCCCCTCGGCGCTGGCCGGCCAAGTTGCGAAGCGGCTCGAGGCCCGCACCGGCGCAGCCCGCGCCCGCGGTGCCCATTCAAAAGTTGGACGCGGCGGGGCGCCGTGGCCGCTGCTTACCTTCGACACCGTGAGCGGCTCGCAGTGCTCCAGACCCCCCTTGAGAGTGAAGCCCCAGGGCGCACCCCCTTGCAGTTGCACCGGGACGTACTGGAAGGACCCGGGCCGGCTCTCCATCCTCGGCTCGGCTCGGCTCTGGCGCCGCCGAGCTCCTTTTCCGCGGGGGCTACGGAGCCTCCGCCCCCAGCGGCTCCGCCACCATCGCCCTGCAGCGCTGCGCCACCCCGCACCGCCCCGCTCCGCCTACTCTCCCGGCTGGAGCTGCTCGGGCCGCAGCGAGTGCAAGGAGGAAATGACACGGAGCTGGAGACAGGGGAAGAGGGGAGGAGGAACGGAGTAAGAGAAAAAAAGAAAAGAAAAGAAAGAAGGAGAGGCGGAGGGACAGCGCGTAATGGACAAGAAAACGGAGCAATGGGGAGGGGCGGCTGCTGGGACCTCGCCTATAGGATCGCTGAGGAGTGGGAGCAAGGCGAGGCCTCGCATCAATTGTTACATTGTTTCATTCAAACAGCCCCCCCCCCCCGGTCCTCTTTACTGCGGAGCTCCAGCCTCTCCCTTCAGCCTAAGCGAGCCGAGGTAAAAGTCCCAGTGTGTATGGTCCGCGTGGCCCAGTGGGCTTTTCTGATCAGCGCCTTCATGTTTCTCTGACTGCCTTTTGATTCGGAAGGTCTTACCGAGCCCAGTCACAGGAGGGTTAAAAGGCTGCTAACGCGTGGACCTTGACTAGAGAAGTGGATGTAAAGTGAGCAGGCCAGCGAACACACTGGAGTTGTGCGCGTAGGCTGCTGCCTGTGGACGTGCTAGGTGTGGGGTCATTGGGAAACATCGCCCTGGAGCACAGTTTAAATAAAGGAGCACTTTGAGGATGCCCCCTGCCTGGGCTCAGCCAGGAGCTGGCACAAGGCTGGCGTCTCTGGGAGTACTGTGCTTGTGTGTGTTCCAGTCATGCAGAGCTCCTGGCACAGCCTTGCCCTTGCCCCACCATGAAGACCAAGCCAGGGATCACAAAACTTCTGACTAGCCATATTTTCTCTAAACAAGCATACAAGAAAGAACTTCCATTGATAAGCTGGCCAGTTAATAATGTGCCTTTTGGAAGAAGCAGCTTTTACAAAGGGTCTGAAACACTATGATCATCTGTTCTTGCTTGACTTAAGCTTTTAGAACAGGCCAAACAGCTAGAACAACAAACAGTCCTGAGAAGTGAATGTGTTACCCCATCTGATGCTGATCTCTCAACATTGACCTGAGCAGGTGATAACACCCTCTCAGGGTGTTTTCTCTGCCGTCACAAGTAGGCAGTGACTTTTTGAAGAGCCTCACACTAGCAGAGAAAGTGTTGACAAGTCAGTGGTGAGTCAACAGGACATTCTTACTTTGTCTTGCTCCTTGAGTCTCAGAATTTTCCCATGCAAGCACAGCTTCCTCTTCACAGCACTCGAACACACTCTGGCCCCTTCTTTCCCTGGCTAGCTTTCTGCAATTAAGGTGTCCACTCCCCGATTCCATTTCCTCACTTCCACTTGCCTCTTCAACATCCTGCTGCCTTCTCGAGCAGGAAACTGCCCTCACAGCTTTCCCACCCCATCAATCCTTTCTTCTCCACTCCTCTGAACTTTCTGGATTCTGTGATGCTGACCTGACTGTAATATATACAATGGTCATTTGGTTGTTTAAATTTGCTGTTTTATAGTCCTTAGAAATACTCCACACACAGGCTAGGGACTGACAGTCACAGTAGTGTTCCTAAGCTTAAGGGGAACACAGGAAAGGGTTCTGGGAAATGCCCCTGGGTCCTTGCACCTCATCGGAGAGGAGGACCCAGAGGAGAGTTTGGCATGCATATTACAGGATGCTCTGGGGATTGTGGGGGAGGCACTGGGGGATGGGTAAGGAGAGGGGAGGGGAGGGGGAAGCAGGGGGGTCGGGGGGAAAGGGAGGGAGGCGGAGGGAGGAAGGGGACCGGTGTACCTGTTAAGTTTGTATGAGCAGAAATAATAATAATAATAGTAATAAAAGAAATACTCCACACAGGAAACTACCCTCGACCATTCGGATCATTGGACCTATGAAAACCATCCTGAAAAAAATGAGAAAATGTCATCTCACATTGTTGATCCCTTTTTTATATTTTCAGTGCTAAGGATAGAATCCAGGGCCTTGTTTTTGATGTAATGAATCACTGAGATGTTATGTCCCAACCCCCTTTTAATATTAATGTTTTGGGTGTTGGGAATTGAAAAAAAATGTTGATACTGGTGTGTGTACAATGTTGGGAATTGAATCCAGGGCCGCCAGGGGTGCTAGACAAACATTCTTACCACTAGGCTATATCCCTAGCCCCCAACTTGTTTATTCTTAATTGTACAGCGACTTATAAAATTTATCCCACTTTGAAACTGTACATTCTTTTTCTTTCTGGAACAATATTTCTGATTCTCACTTAGTGGAACTCAGCTTGATTTAGTCTCAGCCTATTGAAATCAATAAGTTTGGTTTGCATGGTATATGATCACTACCCAAGGACGATCAGAATTATGTGTCTAGACTAGAGGAAAGATAAAAGACACACAACTGAGCCCTGGCCTTGTCACCAGTTAGATGGGTAACCTTGAGTAAATTACTGAGGTAAGTCTTTTCAGTTTCAGTATCTTCATCTGTAAACATCAGTTAACAAATTCTGACTTTCCTTACCCACCCCCAAACCTTTTGAGAGACTACAATGAAGTAATACATATGAAAATAGTTTGGTAAAGAAAAGAGTAAAGGGGGGCTGGAGAGGTGGCTCAGGGGTTAAGCCTCTGCCTTGCAGGCGGAAGGTCCTGAGTTCGGATCCTAGACCCCACGAATAGACGCCAGGCGGAAGCGGGGGCGGCCTGCATTTCTGGTCCTGGTAGGGCGGAGCCTGTGAATCCAGGGGCAGAGTAAACAAAGAGGTGGAGGCGGTCCATAGTGGTTCCCAAATTCATCCGTGGTTCTACACACACACACATACGTGCACACATGCGCACACACACATACACGCACAGTTGAATAAATAATAAAAAAAAGAAAAGAAAAGAGTAAAGGGGCTGGAGAGATGGCTCAGGGGTTAAGCTTCGGCCTGAAAAGCAGAAGGACCTGAGTTCAGATCTTGGATCCCATGTTAAAAGTCCCATGTCTTATCCCCCTTTCTTCTCCCACTGAAAATTTTTCCAACAAGTACCTCTCCTACTTTCATGTCATGTGTGGGTATGTGTGTTGTGTGTGAATTTGGTGTGATGGTGGTGATGGTATGTGTATGTGTTTGTGTCTGTGTGTATTTGTTCCATTGAGTTAATAAGGGTTTCCTGAATTTTTATGTGCATGGGCACTTGCTAGAGCACGGAAAACTTATCAGTGGCTACACCACTGAAGAAAGTGAGTTCCTTCCTTTTAATCAACATTAACCATTAGTAGTCTCTCGGGGACTATTAATTGGGGTCTTATGAACCCTTCTTCTTTCCATGATGAAATGTCCAATGCGGGTAAGCACAACTGCAGTGAATTCATAGGTGCAGTTGCTCTGTCATGTCCAGAAGACCCATGTTTGGCAACACTCCTCCCCAATCCCTGGCCCTAACATTCTTTCTATCTCCTCTTCCATGATGTTTTCTGAGCTTTGGGGGGTATGGGGGATATTGATATATACTGTTTTCTTTATTAAGGCTGGATAATATTCTATAGTGTGTGTATATCTTATATATTCTTCATCCATTCACCAATGAAAATTTAGAATTTTGCCTTGCTAGGGTGTAATTGACAAAAGGAGAAATACATATATGCATGCATGCTATTTTTAAAGATATACAGTATGGGCTGTTCAGGTTAAACCTACCTATAATCCTAGCAGTCAGGAGACTGAGGCAGGAGCATCATGAATTCCAGGTCAGTGAGGGTTACATAGCAACTTTGAGACTTTTTTTATCTATTTAGATTGTATCTCAAAAAACGTTATATGAAGTGATGATTTATGAATGCATACATTATGAAGTAATTGTCACATAGTAATTAGTATATTCACCATCTCACATAATTGCCTGTGTATATGTTTAAGAACACATAAAATCTATTGTTGCAGCAAATTTCAAGTATGAGACATGATATTATTATAGTTACCATGCTATGTTAGTCTTCAGATATTTATTTTCATCTTATCCTTTCAAGTGTATCTCCATCCTTTAGTTTCCAGCCCTTAATAGTCACAATTATGTTCTCTTTTATGGGCTCAACTATTTCAGATTCCACATATAAGTTGGATCATATGATATTTGGCTTTCTGTACTTGTTTTATTTCATTTAGCACTCTAGGTTTACTTGTGTTGACCCTTAGGTCTATATATCTCTTTTTATGCCAGTACCATACTGTTTTGGTTACTGTAGATTTGGTAGGACTTTCATGAGTCTGTATATCATTTTGAGCATTACTGATACATGTAATATATTTCATTAGAATATATGATGGTAGCATGGTATGGTAGGGTTTGCCTATATTTCCTTGTATATGAGATATTAAGGCAGGAGAATGGTGAGGTTGAAGCCATCTTCAGTAACATAGAAAATATAGCATTGTCCTACTTCAAAACAGGAGACAGAAAAGAAGGATAGGGGCATAAAAGGAAGGAGAGGGGAAGAAACACAGTAGTATCCATTCTGTCAGTTAAATTTGCTCCAGATCTAAGGGTATAGCTTTTCAAGCATATATGAGAATCTGAGTTTGATCCCCAGGAACCACAAGCATGAAATAAAAGAAAAAGAAAATGAGAGAGAGAGAGAGAGAGAGAGAGAGAGAGAATGGATAAATACCCCAGATAACTTTTTAAGCATATGTCTATTAAATTATCTTTTGCAGGAGGAGAGTTCTCTTGTTTTCACAGAAATTTGATAAGATAATGTGGCAGTGATGAGACTATTGGGGACCATCCTTCTACCCCATCTTCTTCTTGTATCTATCAACTGGTTCATATCTCAAGAATGAAAGGGGGATTCTATACTCATCGCTACCCCACAGTAGATCTACCAAACACATTTCACTACATCCTGTGGTTTCTTTCTACTTAGTGATCCCACATTGTCTCCTGAGCTTCTTTGTCGGTTTTTTTCTCAATGAAACTCTGATCGCCTACATGCCTGTCTTGTATTCATATATCTGTAAAACAGAAAGTAAGTGTGGGAATTGGGCCTCAGCTCCTTGTAGTCCTATAAAGGATTGAGTTGAACATTTGTAGAGAAAAGAGAAAGAGAAAGAAGGCATATCTGATGAACATGAATTTGGGGCTACCTTCCCATAATTTTAATGACTTATTTAGCTTTCAAGAGTAAAAGCAACTCTGGCTGGAAGTATTCCATAGGGCCCATTTTGTTTTCTTGCCTTCTATTCTGAGGCCATGCCGTTTGTTTTTCCCATTTCTGTGCAAGCAGTGTTGAACATCAAGCCAGAAAACAAGGTTGAGAGAGAGAGAGAGAGAGAGAGAAAAGAGAGCGAGATCATTATTTTAGAACCCCTGTATATGCTGACTGAAAGACTATTTTCAAATTGTTTACACACAAGGAAGTTCTCATTTTTCACAGATAATTATCATATTAGAGAACTCCAACCTGTGTTTTTTTTTTTTTTTTTTGGTGATTGTTATCTAGTGTCCCGTGGCATATGCTTCCACAACACTTGGTGAATTTTGTTGAGTCATCTTCATTTCATCATATCCTTAGGAAAATAAGGTAAGAGTCAGAATTATGGTCACCATTATGAAGATGAAACCAATAGTTTCTTCGTTTTGTTACTCACCCCTCCAACACTTCCTTAGAATTTCTAGTGATGCTGGCCATAGACTATTCCTGGGCCATCTTAGGCAAACGAAGAATCAGATCACTTTCTTAATGAAACATATCATTGTAGAAACAAAATCATAAGGGTTTTAAAATGATTTCTGTTTGTGGTTGCAGATATACCCCAGGACCTCATGCATGCTGGGCATACATTCTGCTACTGAGCCACACCCAAAGTTCCTAATTTCCTAATAAAGATACTAATTTTTAGTCTCATTAGTTAGATCTGTTGGACTATCCTACTTTGATTTCGAGGGTCCTTTTAATCTTTCTTGATTTACTTCACCCTGACTCTTCTGGATCTTTCTCACAGGTAGAGATCAGGGCAAGACATTGGAGAGGGAAGAGTCTGACATTGTAGGTATTATTCACACACAAATGATAGAAAGAGCAAAAGTTCTTCCTTTTCAACTAAATATGTATCTAACAGTGTGAGGCAGGTGGGGATGGGGAAATGAGGCAAAGGACAAATCTAAGTAGACTCTCCTACTAAGGAATGATTATCTAACTCCTGGGAAATTTTCACCTAGGGCTAGGGAAAGATTTATGGTTGAGGTCTGTTTCTTCTGAATTAAACTTTATTTAACATTAGCATCCAAAATACTATGTCCTGGACACTGTTATAGTTAAATATATCTTTGTAAAAACATACTGTTCGAGAAATAAGATATTTCTCTTTGTATAGCTTTATAAAGAGTTTTCTTATGCCTAAATATGGCTTTTAGGTCTTCTTATACATTTAACCATTCAGAAAAATACTAAGTACCAAGAACCTCAAAATCAATTACTTGGCATTGGATTTGAAACTAGAGCTTCAGAGCCTCTTCATACTTCTTCAGCTGAGGAGTATAAACAGTACTTGGTTTTGTTTTTGTTTTTGTTTTTTTTTTTTGTGTGTGTGTGTGTGTGTGTGTGTGTGTGTGTGTGTGTGTGTGTGTGTGTATAAGAGGCTGCTATGTATAATTAATAGTGGTCTCAGAGGAGGTTTGTTGGGAGAAGACATTGGTTTGTATATGTTCTAAGCATACATTAGTGTCATTTCAAAAGGAAAGTCTTGGGGAATTCAGGCACTTGGTCCTAGTTCAGTTGAGCTGTGATGAATACTCACCTTTGCCCAAGAGCAGTTTTCGTCAGTGAATGACACCTTCCTCATACCAAGGATATGAAAAATTTTTTAGATGAAATTCTCAGATCTGATATGTGACCTGGAAGATGGAGTCTACTTGATACCTTGCTCAGCCAGAGGTCACCTCTTGGTTCAAGCTTTATTTTTACCAATATGTTCTGTTCGGGAAAGAAATAAAGGCGCATGTGTTATATACAAAGTATTAAGTACTTTAAAATTTTTTCCATAATTTTCCTCCCCTATATTTGTAAAGAAGTAAATCAATTCATTGAGCATTGAAAGAAAATTAAACCACCACTGTTTTTTGTCAAGCTGTGGAAAAATTTATTGCTGTCAGACAAAAGAAATATAGAGGATGTCAGATAAACCCAACACACACACACACACACACACACACACACACACACACACACACACACCATAGATGCACACTAAGAAACAAAACAAAGTCCAGGAGTTTGAACCCAGACTGAGCAACATAATGCAATCCTGCCATAAAATAAGCATGTACATAAATTAAAATAATAAAGAAACAGGAAATTAGGCATCGGTGATATGAATTTTTGGTCTTGCTCTTTGTCAGGTAGAAAGATATAAAAAGAAAGATATAAAAATATTTTTTCAGTATTTTACTTTTGCTCTAAGACAGGATAAACTTATTTATGAAATACTGACAAAAACGAAATCATTGCTATCTTGTTCAAATTCAGAGTTACCCTGCCCAACAAAGAAAGAATAAACAGCTATTTTTATCTAGGTATATTAGATATTTTTTTCTGGTTTTACAAACATAGTGAGTGGTTGTCCCTGCCCCTACTCTTTCCTCTCTTCCTTCCCACTCTCTCCCCTTCCTCTACCTCCCTACCCTTCCATCGCCAATCCATCCCTTTCTCTCCCACTCTCTTGCCTGTCAATTTGTGTGGGCCCCAGGGTTCTCTTTGGGTTGTCTGCATTAGTATGGACTGAGACCTCTGTTGCAGATTATATGGCTCTTCTTTAGGTAGACCCACTGATAGGGACACTCTTCTTAACCTGTCTAGCTCTGGGGAATGTTGATATGTAAGTCATAGTTGAGGTCTGGTGAGGATAAGTCTCATTACAGTATGTTCCTGGATGAGGTAGTCCTGTCTTGAGTGGAATGTCCTGACGGGCAATGGACCGCCTCACCTTTAGGCTCTTACAATCTTACCATCTCCTCTTAAGCAAGTTTCTCTGAGTCTTAGGATGGGAACAGAATTTGTTGATTCTGGCTGAGTGTTTTAGGGTAACCTGATTCCAGTTGAGCTTTTTAGGGTCACAGGTACTCTGCTCTCTGGTTGGTTGCTGTCTGTTTCACTTATCTTCCATTGCCCTAGGCTGTATCTTGTCTGGGTCTTGAGATCTTTTCTTTTCTAAAGATAAAATGAAAGGCATTACATGGAGGTTTATTATGGGGTGTTTGTGGTTAATGCTGAGGTATCTGATCCTGTCTATTGTCAGTTTTCTCCCAGTCCACTGTTAGACTGGTTTACATTGCTGGGTGTGTATTCCCTGTCATGGGGAGAGTTAGAAGTTAGTAAACAAGTGGTTAGACTAACCCTACTCCCTAAGATTCAAAGCACAAACAACAGCAAATTCTGGTGTGGATGCAGGGAAAAGGGCACCCTCATACATTGCGGTGGAATTATAAACTCATGTAACCCCTTTGGAAATCAATTCGGAGGCTTCTAAAAAGTTTAAAAATTGGAATTCCATATGACCCAGCTATATTACTCCTGGGGATATTTCCCAAAAACCCTTTATCCTGCAACACAGTCACATGTACAATCATGTTCATAGCAGCTCTTTTCATAATAGTAAAGAAATGGAACCAACTTAGATGTCCAACAGTTGACAAAAAGTTAATGCAATTGTGGTACATATATATAATGGAATACTATTCAGCTGTCAAGAGAGATGAACTAATGAAATCTGCCAGCAAATGGATGGAACTGGAAGAAATCATTCTAAGTGATATTTATCCCAGACGCGGAAAGATAGACATTATACATTCTCCCTTATAAGTGGATCCTAGCATTAAACATTCAGTTTGATGTAATCAAACAGAAACTCTTACAGCATAAGCAAACTCAAAGGAACGCACACTGGGAGGGGGGAGTGTAAGAAGCCACCAAAAGAGCAGAAACAGCTAAAATGGCTTTTATGTAAGAAAAACTTTAAGGAGAGGGAAAATCAAGCTGCTTGAAAAAAAATCCTGTATTCCTCAAACACTCGTCGGGATCTTTTTAGAAACAGTTTCGTGATGTTCTATTACACAGAGTCCTTCCACTGTTTTTTCTTTCATTGACTTAGAGCAAGCTTCAGAAACCTAAACATCACTTACCTCATTTTCTTCCTTCATATTGCAAAATTCACATAATCATTAGACACAGTCATTTCCAGTCCTCGATTGATTCTCAAATCCTCCACATCTTGCCATGACCACTACATTCCAGCACCATCTCACACCTTCCTGATTAAGTTCCCTGATGTCTGCAGTGCTGCCCAGATGCTTTTATGATTCTAAGGCAAATTTTCAACTTTGCAGCAGCAGAGGTGCTTGGCATAAAGTACAACCAAATACTTCATTCATACATACTTACATAGAGACACAGTTATATTTTCAGTGGCTCTCAGCTGCTTACTGAATGAATTAGAAGCCTCTTGACTGACTCTTCTTACATGAGTCCTTCCTATAAATCCAGCACTCATACCTATGACATTCCCAATTCTGTGTCAGACTTTAACTCCCTCAACACCAAACAGTGGGCAGTTGGATAGTCCCCCCAAGGAACAAACAATTTTATGTGTGCATCTCAATGCCTTTTTAATGATGGTGCCAGGGATGAAAATTCAAGTCAGAACAAAATTCATATTTACAGAAGAAACTATCCTTGACATCTAAAGTAGCCTTAGTGATTCTTTCTTGATGCTTCTGCCGCCCCCATTTTCTGTGTGTCCATGGTGGTCCTGCTCATATTTTATTGCAGTTCTCTCTCCTTTGATGTGCATGTTCCTTGAGTGTTGGAACCAAGCTATCCAGTGTCAAATCTATCTCCTGAACATACTTTCTGCCCAGTCATCACTAAACATATGACCTGGAAGATAAAACACATTTTTAGATGTACGACAATAAACTTTCTGGATAGCGTGTTGATATATTTCTTAATCACAGAATGGAAAATGAGCATTGTCTCACCTAGAGAAGCCAACAAACAGGGTACCCCCAAAACAGTCCCTCTACTGACCCAGAAATCGAAAAAAGGATCCTGAAACTGACCAAAGTCCACACTTAGAAGCTTTGTCCATCGATTCCATTTACTAATGCATGATACTAGAGAATTATAACAAAAAATGAAAATGTAAAAATTTGGTTGGGTTGCATCCAACCTTAAGGAATAATCACTCTAATCTTTAAAAAATAGTTTTACATAGGAGAAAGTCTGGCAGCAGAGAAGAAGGGTTGTAATGGGAAGAGGAGGGAGATGGCGTTGGGAATTAAGGCATGAAAATACCTTAGATTGATGATGTTCATATATTATGACACAATAAAATAATAAGAAAGCAGAAAAATAAATCTAATATGAACATATTAATCCCTTTCTATAAATAAATAATGTGCTTTGGGAAACTGAAAACAAGATATAGATATTGATATCCACTAACACAGCCCTGACATTTTCATTCAGTGAAAAAATCAAATTTTTCTAAAGTTGTACAGCTGATGAATTGTTATTATAAGACCCTGTCCTAAAACAAAATAAAATAAAAGCAAAGTAAAATTTAAAAAAATAATAATTTTACAGCTTAATGTTTGGGGATTTAATCTTATCTGTGCACGTGTGGTTGTAGAGCTTGAACTCAAGATTCCTAACATGGTGTGCATGTACTTTACCATTAAGCAACACCCCTAGTCCACTATAATATTATTACCCTAGCATTTTTGGTATTGTTGAAACTGACTCTAATCTGATTGTTCAGCTCTGTTTCTCCCACCACTAACTCTCAACTTTACCTTTTGAGTACACCAAGTTGTCCATGGTATCTCCTATATCATAATATGTTCTACTTCTATGGTTTTACTTATGCCGTCTGAGGTACCTTTGCTTTGCTTAGGTAACTTTTACCAACACTTTAACACTTAGCACAGGCTTCATTACTTCCATAATATCTTTTCCAATTAATCAACATCCACATACCATACATACATAGAGTTTAGGGAGATATTTACACAAATCAGGGTTACAGTGTATGCAAGTGACAAAAATCCAACACAAATAAACAAACCCAAAGAAAGGAGTTATGAGGAACTTTCACCATAGCTAGATTCAAGTGCCCAAGCAATGCCATTGGCAATCAGTTTTTATCTTTTGGCTGTCATTTTTATGTTGATTCAACTCTCAATCAGGTTCCCTCCCACATGATTGCTAAGATAGCCACTAAGAACTATAGATTTAGATCTTGCCACTTAGCAACCCCAGTGGAAACAGACACACTTTCTCAATAGCCCCAACGAAAGTTCCAGAATTGAGCCTACCCTTTACTAAACACAATGACTAAAGAGCAAAATCCTCAGGATGACTATAACTAGGTGATCCACTCATCTAGGTAGAATGAGACCTGTTGCAAGAAAAATACATGATGGGCAGAAAAAGTACTACATATTAACTCTTAGTTTTCTCTTCTCCTGTTTCTTCCTCTGTCAATAACTCTAATCAGACTGTATAATTTGCACTTGTGTGTTAAGTGTGTATATGTGTGGTGCATGTGTGTGTGTGCATGTGTGAGTGTGTGTGTGTATGTATGTCCATACCTATGATGTCTCTTCCATTACACTGTGTGTTGCCTATTTATCTCTGTATTGTAAGAACTAGTATAGTGCTTTGGCTCCAAGAAAATGTTCTCGATCAATAAAGGATGAATGAATGGTTCTGCTGTGCATTTTTAGCAGATGATTAAATTACATGGAGCTGTGCTGAAAGCCAAGTCCAGGAAAATGGTTTAATTTGATATTTAGACAAATTAATAACAAGAGTCTAATTTACTTGGCTAAATGCATAATTGTTACTTGGATGCATAGTAAAGAGGCGTTGTGAACAGTTCATTCAACATTCCAAAATTATGTAATAAATGCCTTCTATGTGTCAGGGGCTATCCTGAATACCAAGATCAGCCTCTGGCAATTAATTAGACCATTCACATTAGTGAATGTATTCTTAGTGTATAGTATTCTTGTATGTGTAAGCTCCAGGGCCCTGGACTGAAAATCCTAGCATCTTTATTTGTTCGTTTAGTGACCATCAGCCAGTTACTTAATAACCATGCTTGCTTTCCCTTTGCCAAATGAGAAACTCCAAACATAAAGGAGGTTGTCTAGATTAAGTGAAGAAATTAATAAGAAACTCTTAGAATAATACCTGGAACATCACTGGATACTACACAAGGTTAACTCTTATGATTATTAACGTTTGATCTGAGGCAAAGCCCTTGCTCAGGAATGAATTTAAATATAGTATCTGGGCAAGAAAAGAGGTAAACACAAGAAGAGAGGGGAGGGGAGGGGAAGAGAGAGGAAGGGAGGGAAGGGTAGGATATTCTTGGCCTCTGAAGATCATATTTTGACATAGAACCTAGAATCTTGGCTTTTTTTTGCTGACAAATAGTCATGTCTCAGGAACAGGGGTATAGATTAGTGGAGAGCAGCGGTCTCACTGCAGGGAAGAGCTGGTGTTCTATAAGGGCTGAGATAACTTTCTTAAATCTTGATATTTCCAGTACTCATGACAAAATACGAGGGGTACAGAGTGAGCAAATATTTTGTGTGGCTGCACAGGATGTGCTAACAGCGTATGATAGTTCAGAGAAGGCCCTTAGAGGTAATAGAGAGAGGTGATGCTTACAAGTCAACAGACCAGAGCTGGCTTCCAAGTTTTCTTCTTATCTATTTACTGTGTTCCAGTTACTACTCAAGTACCTCACATATATTACTTCCTTTAAGTCTTGCAAGCAACCTTACAAAGCAAGTTTTCCCTATTATTTTCTTTTACCAGTAGAAGAAATTGAAGGGCAGAAAAATTAAAAAATATCTACCAAAGTTCATGTAACTAGTAGCCAGAGAAGTCAGTTTTCCAATTTAGGCACATTAGTTATGGATCCTATGCTATTAATTATCATTCCATATTGTCTCTCAATCCTGGCCTTCAGATTCTTCACTAGTAAAACTTACTGAATAGTAACCAATTTGTCTGGTTGTTTATAAAATCAAGATAATCTTGGGAAAACATTTATCACAGTATGGGATACATGGATAGTATTCTCTGAATAAGATTTGCAATTCAGTCTCTTCATTATACCTAGGATTATCAGACTGAACTTTCCTTTCTTATGTGTAGTGTGGCTTCTGGGTTCAAATTAGTTTGAATACAAATTGGATTTTGTGCAAGGGCAGGAGATACATTGTTATTTACAATGGTGGAAATTTTAAAACTGAGGACCTTGCTTAGTCCATTCACAATGATTCTACTTTCTGTTTCTAATTGCACGTACTACTCACCAGGTCATCTAGTACTTGCTGAGGGCACTCCCTGCACCACCCCACCCCCTGACCAAATCTCCATCCAACCTTTCTGTTGGAGCTCCTGATAGGTTGGCCATATTTCCACCCCTGACCCCATTATGGAAATGTGGACCTGAAAAGGAATGAATGACCCATGACACAAATATATCTGAAAGAAATTCTAGGTTGTGACCATTTCTTACAAGTTATTTTTTCTTTACATCAAAACTTCTTGCCCTACTCAATGAAATAATAGTTATTAAGACCAATATACTCCAGACACAATATGGCTGCTCTACCCAGAAGCTCACTGAAATGAGATCTTCTACCACCAGATCTATACAATAGTAGACATACCAACATTCCCCTAAGGACTAACTAGAATCTTAGAAGAAACAACTTCTCTCAGAGAGTGTTCCAGGGGCATTCTGGACAAGGGAAGATGAACTTCCCCACTTATGACTTTGCTCATTAAGTCACATATAGTAAAACAAAAATCTGACTCCCTTACTAACACAGGCCCCCAGAGTGAGTCCAGTGGTACACACAAGCAGAGGGACAGGAGGCAGGTGGGACACAGCAGGATTGATGAAGAGAAAGGAGGATTAGGAGGGGATATGTGGATGGGGAAGGTGGGAGAGGAGGGAGGTTGGTGGGGAAGGGGTTGGTGCAAAGACTTAAACCCATTTTGTTTGTAAATTTAAACATATAAAAAAATTAAAAATAAAAGTTACATAAAACAAGAATAAACTAAAGATTTTTTAAATGGCAAGTAAAATTTATCTACGCAATATGAATTTGAGCTCACAAAACTGCAATCCAGATAGGGCCGATATTTTGGGAAAGCAATTTAGTAATTTATATCTAGAGTCATAATTTTGTTCCTTCCCTTTGACACCGAAATTCTTCTCTGATGATTTTATCTTAAAGGCAGGCTTTCGTGGGAAGAAAACAAAACTCTATAAGCACTGAAATTTAATTGTCAACTCATTAATTTTAATGAGAAACTGAAAAGATCTAAATATTAAACAATTTAATATAACCCCAATAAGGAAATGAAATATGCACGATAAAAGTGTTACTTTGTAATATTGAATCAGTTAAGCAAATTTCAAAAATAATTACAATCATGTAAAATTAAGTACATAGAATCTAAAAAGGACTACAGAAAATACATAAATAATCCTGGTTAAAACAATGTGTCGAAAAACAAAACAAAACAAAACAAAAACAATGCGTCAAATTGTAGTCTATTCATTCTCACCTTAGAATTAAAAATTTATAGTATGTGTTAAGAAAGAGTGGGAAGACGTTTGAGGAAGAACTTCGGTTTCATTCCACTTTAACTCCATTTCTTGATCATCATTCTACTTTTCATTTTATCCTTAATTTGAAAAATATACAGCCAACGTGCATACGCATCCTATCAAATACACATACTGAATCTGGTTCCCTCCTTTTCCTTGTCCAGTTAATTGTGTTATGGGACAGGGCACAGGAGCAAATACATTTCCACCTATAATCATCCATCATCCATTGTATATACTAAAAAATATTTAACTTTTCTAGACTAATGCTTGCTTCATTCATTTGAATAATGGGACTAACGGTAGTGCTCACATTGTGTTGATATGTGAATCAAATAAGTTAATTCAGGTAACATGCTTAGCACAATGTGCAATGAACAGAATGCTCATGTACCTCTATTCTAAATTCACATGCTAAAACCTAATTCTTAGTGAGGTGGATTTAGAAAGAGGGACTGGAAGATGGCTGGTATGAAGAGTACAGTGCTCACAAATAGGATCAGTTCCAAGAATAAGTAGAATAGAGATTGCTATCCTCTCTGTTTTATGTCATGAGAGTATACAGCAAGAAAAATGGCCATCATTGAGCAAAGAAGCAGGTTCTTATCAGACACTGAAGCTACCAGCACCTTGATTGATCTTAACTACCTGGACCTCAGAACTGTATAAAACAGATTTCTGTTGTTTAGAAGCCATCTGACCCACCAGCCAAAATGAGTTAAGATATAGTATATGAAACAACATGAAGGCTCAAGCAATATTAATTTCTGACTATATAATAGGTGTAACATTAGCACCTACTTCAGAAAGTTAATAAGGATGAAATGAGAGGATAAATATTAGTCCTCTGGGGAAAGAAATGTTAAATGTATCATGGTTGCTATCATCAAAACTCATGTACTGGGTCATTTCTTTATTGGATGTGTTGGACATGATGGTGCATGCCAATAGTTCCAGCTGCTGTAGAAACCCCAGCAGGAGGACTCCTCAAGTCCAGGAATTTGATGTAAATCAGACCAACACCATGAGACTTCTCAAAAAATTACTAGATGATGTAGCAATATTTTGTGCTCATAATGACATGAGTGATATCAGAATGGTCCCTGGAAATATTTACCCATTGAAAATTCAACTAAACAA
This sequence comes from Typhlomys cinereus, assembly GCA_023101885.1. NCBI lineage: Eukaryota > Metazoa > Chordata > Mammalia > Rodentia > Platacanthomyidae > Typhlomys > Typhlomys cinereus. The sequence continues at coordinate 387,317 of JALPQD010000891.1, forward strand.
GCTAAAAGAAGCACAGATACAATATTGGTTGACTGGAGCAGAAGATGGTAACTTAGTAGGAAAAACATGTATAAAATACTTCAAAACCAGGAGAATGCTGGAAATTAGACAGAATGTTCAGTACAGATGGTAGAAATCCATAGAGAAGTGCCCAAAAGTAAAGTAAAGGGTACATCAACTAGAAAATCTTAAAAGAAATCTTGAGGGGGTTAAGAAAAATTGAGAATGTGATTGAGGTCCATAAAAGAAAGGGACTGATGATAATAGCTATTGTTTCATCTCGATATTAAAAATTGCTATATAATAAGCACTGTGCTAAGCATTTACTGAATATTACACATTCTTCTTTATTATTGTCTTATAAGGTAATTTTTATTGCCCCTGTACTGTAATCTGGATTTAGACATAAAAAGCCTTGCTTTAAACTAGGTCTCAAAGTGAGAGGGAAGATGGCTCAAGGACCCTTTAAAATGCTTACTGACTGAATAAGCAAAAGGACCAAAGTTCAGATCCTCAGATACCATGTAAAATTCCAGGTGAGTATGACTTCCAGCCTGCAATTCCAGCCCCAGAAGGCAGAGCCTGGAAATTCCTAGAGTAGCTGGCTGACCAGACTGGCTTTTTTTGTGAGCTCTGGGCTTTACATATCCAGCATTAAAACAAGGTCGAAGAGTGATCGAGGATGATTTTTGATCTCAACCTTGGGCTTCCACAAACATGGGCACCCACACATGTGCGCACTCATATGTAAAAACATGTACACATGTGTACACACACGTGCACACACACTCCACATAGACATGAAAGATAGAAAAAAAATAGCAGTTGTGGAAATAAGCCCTTGAATTAGCGTTAGGCATCATTTTATTCCTTGGGGAATTGATCATTCATTCTGTACTGACCCCATTGTAGCACTATCATCTACCAAATCACCAACTTCAGAACCAGAAGTCATTTTTGATTTTGTCCTTTTATTGAACCAGTCACTAAAGCCTTACAATTGTAATCTTTAATTATTTTTACATCAGTCTTTATCTCAAGTAATCACATTTTACATCTTGCTTTGCACAGACCTATTCTAGTACTATCTTGTCTCTGTTCTCTGCCTCTCATTTGGATTTCCTTGCAATCTATCCAAAATAATGACCAAGATGATCCTTTATGAATTGCTTTTCCCCCCAAAAAAATTCCCTTATAATTTTCTCTAAGTGATGCTGAGGACCTGACTTGGGCCTGTTTCTGTGATTTAACCTTCTGTTACTTTCCATCTCCTGAACTTCATGTGGTATCTTCTTACCCCATAGGTCATGGTCTTGGAACTTTGTTTATAATATTTCTTCTGGAAATCTCCCTTACAAGTCTTTTCCCCAGAGCTCTTGAATCTCATTTTGGGTATTAGAATGTCCAGAAAAACTTTTCTTCACTCCTACTTGTGCTAAATGATTCTCCTCTACCCTTTGCACTATCTGTTCCGTGTCTGACCACTTAACCACAGTAGAATGGAAAAATCCGCATAACCATGGATCATTCCTTATTCATCTCAAAATAATTCCTTATTCCCTTCAAAACTCATCAAGCACTTGATCCACAAGGATGTGGATATATCTCTTTGAACTACTGCACACTTAAGTCAAAGTAATGTCAAAGTCAATTGCAATGTCAAAGTAATGGTGCAGGTATGCAGATTTAGAAGAACTGAGTACCATTTTAAAGACCAGCACCACTGCAAAAGTCTATGCCATGTATAGACCTCTGAATCTTGATTTGGCATTCCCTATCCCTTTATCTTATCTTATTTGTTGTCTTAGCACTTTACTGATCTCTATCAAGTTATACATTTTAATTTCAGTTTGTCAGCTTCTCCTGCTATATTACCTTCATAAGATTAGAAATATTTGTATTAACTCAATATTAAATTCTCAATACATACAACAAAATCTTTCACACAATAGCTATCAATAAAGAGTAGTTTCTGTAACAGAAGATGAAACCCAGGGCCTCAGATATGATAAGTAAACCCAGTAAATAGTTTTTAAATCAATGTTGTACATATACATGTTGCATGTATAATCTCATTCAGTCCTTGAAACAACCTTGAAAGAAAAGTACTAGTAGTTTAGTATTAAAGCTTCTATTTTATAGAAAATAAATGTGAGTACCTCTTCATTCCACAGAAATGATTTGTTTTGAATAACTCGTATTAGTTACTTCTATTGTTGCTGTAATCAAATACTTAACTAAACAACTTAAGCAATAAATGATTTATTTTGGCTCACAATTGGAAATGATATAGTCCATCCCAACAGGGAAGACATAGTGGCATCCCCATGGGGCAGTAGTTTATGGTAGCTGTTTGCTTACATCCCCACAGATCAGGAAGGAAGTTTGGCCAGGTTGTAAACATAAGCCAGAAACTACCCCACAAAGGCCCACTTCTTCCAGCTACCTTCCAATAGACCTACAAACTTCCAAAACAGTACCATCAGTTGGGGGTCAAGTGTTCAAACATATTTATCTATGGAGGACATTTTACATTAAAAACATATTATTCTACTCCTGGCTCCCATAGACTCAAGGCCATCTCATAATGCAAAATACATCCATTCCATCTTTAAAAGTCCCCATAACTTTAATAGATTTTACTTTGTTCAAAATTCCAAAGTCTCTTCTGAGACTGAAAGCAATCTCTTAACTATGTGTAAGCTCCTGTAAAATGAAGGGAATGAATTCTGTATTTCTAGCACATAATAGTACAGATTATACATGACTATTACTTTCATTATTGTTGTGAACTAATACCTGACAGAAACCACTTAAAGGAAACTATTCATTTTGGTTCATGTTTCAGGGGATGTGTATATAGTCCATTGTCACAGTGAGACATAGGATATGGTATTGAACTGAAGCAGAGAATGGAGATCAGAACCTAACTGAGCTATACACCCCTATAACCCTCCATCTTCTAGGTAGGCCCCATGTCCAAGGGGTTTAACAACTTCCCAAACAGCACTACTAGCTGGGAGTCAAGTATTCAATCACATGAACCTGTGGGAAACTTTGCCAGTTCAAACCGTGACTGGTGGGTATAAATTAAGCCTGTGGATTGAAGGATTTGAAGACTAGTGGTTCAAATTAGGATCCAGAGATAAGGATGTAGCAAAAATGTCAACTCAATAAAAATATCAATTAATTAGTGAATCTCTGCCAAACTGAACAGAGTAGAAAGACAGTGTAGTTCCTTCCCAGATATCTTACGTTCTGTAGATAAAATCAGTTTTCCAACATGAGTACTTAATTATGTATCTGCTCTTCTGAAGGAAATCTGGAAATTCATAAAGACTTCTGTGACAATCATGAGGCATGGTAAGATGAAGAGTATAATTTTTGCAGAGGTGTTACTAAAGATTTACAGAAAAAAATTAGTTTATGATACTGTTAAGATAACTGTTCAATGGCCTCTTTAATTGGTAACCACACATACTTAATTTCATAAGGTAGATGAGAACCAAGTCCTTTGCAAAAAAGACTTTTCAAGTTTGCCTGTAGACAGGATGTAGAATCTCACTATTGTGCCTGAAAGTTTAACTAAATCCCAATAAAATGATTCTATCCTCAGAAACTTTGAATTTAGACCCACAGTTCAGTTTCTAGTCCCTCATTTCACCACTGGCTTCCTTCAAATCATTTAGATCTCATTTTGAAGTTTCTGACCTAACTATATTTTGTCTAGGTAAATTAGGAAATGGAGAAAAACATGAACCTCGTAAGTCAGTGCTGGCCCTGTAGATTCTTAGTTTTGTTTACTCTTACAGGGGAAAAAAGGTCCTTTGAAGAGGACTCAATAATTAATGTCTTTTCTTCAGCATCAAAAGAAAGTTATCTGGCATCTGTATTATATTTTTTACTTTATTGAGTGTTTTTCATTTGCACAAGACGTTTTAACCATGATAGTTATTTTATACTGAAGGAACTGGAGCAATGTACATAGAGCTAATTGAAGGTCACAAAGATAGAAAATAGTACAATTTGCTTTCTGAGTCTTAAGTGGTAGCAAATCCCAGATTTGTATATCCTGTTTTTTATTAGACATTTCTTTTGGGCTATGTCAAAGGTTTTTGGAGTTTACTGTTTCAAGTCATTGTCTCTGCATCCTACCTCCAAAATCTATCCCTATTTCACAGGATGAAGTCCTCAGTATTCATACTGAGGTTTAAGTTAGGTACCTGGAATTTAACCTTGACTTTTGCTTCCACAATGTCTCTGTTAGTAACCACTCGTTCTACTCCCATTCGTCAGCACCCACTTCATCTGAATACATCAGCTTCTTCACTAGTTTCTAGGCCACAGTTCTTAACCTGCTTCATCCTCCAAGCCAGAGTGACACTAATAAAGCACAAAATAACATCAGGCCAATAAAAGAGTTCAACAACTTTGCATTGCTTGCCCTTGGTATAAAACACAAATTCTTTAGCTTGGCCTCATATCCTCCCTTACCTCTACATTCCCATTCATGAAATCTGTACTGTACTGACCGAAACTTTTAGGTTCTTTTTTGTTGTTGTTGGTAGTATGTGTGTGTGTGTGTGTGTGTGTGTGTGTGTGTGCGCGCGCGCGCACGCGTGCTTGGAAGGGGAAAGAGGTGCATATGGAGGACCAAGGGTGGTTTCTGGAATCATCCTTGATCGTTCTACCTCATTATTGCTTTGTTCTGGTGTTTCCTAGGCTTGGCTTTGCAGGGCTGAAGGTGCACGCCCTACCATTTTAGCCTTGCGTTCTTACATGGAATCTATAATCCAAAGTGATGTTCTTCTGTTTGTGAGGCAAAAATTAACCACCAAGCTATCTCTGCAGTTCAGTTTATATTTTCTTGAAATGGATGTGAACAGAGACAATATTAATCACTTTTTATAGATCAACTAAGTCGTTTATATCATCTCGTAATTTAACCATCACCAACTATGCTACTTGGTAGACACTATCATCAGTTCCATGTGGCAGGTGAGAAAACTGAAACTGAGAGACAATAGCTAATTTATATGCAATTTAATAAGGAGAAAAGTTAGAATATGAACCCTGGCAATAAGTTTTAAGAATTTTTGCATGCTTCATATACCTCTTCTTTTATTCTTTGCAGATTTATACATGAATAGAATGGATTTATTGTTTTCATCCCTCACTATCTGGCAGTCTCTCTCTTATTTTCAAGTCTCTTGGCATGTGTTTCATCTTGGTTGCTTTTAATGGCACATGTCTGGGCACTTGCTGGCATAAGAATGACATATTAATGGGTTTACCCTTGAAGATATAGCTCCCCTACCCTCCATCCAACATTAGCCCTCAGTATTTTCTCAGAGAATTGTGGAGCCTGTCGGTATCTTTCCCCTTCCATAGCAAAATATTAACAGTTAAATCTGTGCAGGTCTTGTGAGGTAGACATAGCTGCAGTGAGTTCATGAATTCTGTGATATCCAAAAGATAGTTTCTATCTGTACCCCTTCCTACCTTTAGGCTTTTACATTCTTACCACTGCCTCTTCTGTGATTCTCCCAGAACTTTGTGAAGAAGAGAGAAACTAAATGTCCTGCATAGGGCTGAGAATTCGCATATTCTTTTTCCTTTGGTCAGTTGCAGTTCTCTGGATTAAACACTGCTCATTGCAAAAGGAGACTTCTAGGTAGAGTGCTGAGAGGTCCTCTGGGTATAATGATAAATATTTAGAAAGCAGCCTGATATTACATCCTTATAGCTAAGCCTTAGTAGTTTGTTCACACCTAGCTAGGGCCTATGTCTTTCCCTTCCAGTTTGTTAGCCTGGTTTACAATACCAGGAATGTGTTCCCTGCTGAAAAGTGGCCTTAAATCCAACCAGAAAGCATTTGGTTGACCCTTTAACAGTGCCACTCTTTTGCCAGGGTGGTCATTATTGGAGCTTGCAGCTTTCACAGTTGGATGAGATTGCTGGTTTCCATTCTTCCCAAGAAACTTGCATAGTATGTTCATATCATATACTCATTCCTTTCTATCAGTCAAGAATGTCTCCCTCCTCCATCCCTTTCTATTGCTTACCAAGCTAAACCTTTCTGAGCTTAACTCAAGAATCTTCTCTAGAAAATGGCCCTGACTTCTCCACATTCCTTTCCTACCTCTTATCCCAACCCATAGCTGAATAGATTATTCTTTGGGCTTCTCCAAGAACCCGTGCACACCTTTATAGACAGCTCACTTGTGTATTCTTGATCTTCTTGAGATCAGAGAACTTTGATTAGTTATCTTTTATCCCACAATATACATAGCACAGTTCTTACCACATAGTAAATGTTCATTGAGCAATTCTAGAAGATTTCTCACAAACACTCACCAAATACAAATTCACAAGTAATATCATTTGCTAGTCTATAACCTGGATCTGCCATAAAACCGAGTAGGAGGGGAATTGTAAACATGATAGAATGCTTTGTGAGTTGTACTTTTAATGTTTCATTTGTATAATTGTTCAAATGTACAGAAAAATTGTATAAAGATTACTGATACACTCTTTACCAACATTCATCTATCCTAACACTTTCCCCACTTGCATTCTTATTTACTCGCTAAAACTATCAGTCTATCAATTTATCAACTGTCCATAAGTATATAATAGTTGAATTTTTCCTCAATCATTTCATAGCATGGTGTTTGTATCCATGATCCTTCTATGTACAGTTGTCACAGTTTTCCTTCACAACTTCAGCATAGCTGTCAATATAATTAAATATTGATATAATACATTATAATCTAATTTTGTTTGTATATGTATGGGAGGCTTCATGAGTGTTTGCATGTATGAGTATACATACACCTCTGTGCACGTACATTGTAGAGGTTCAATGTTGGCAGGTTTCTTCTTCGTTCATTCTCTACTTTTATTATAAAGTTAGGGTCTCTCATCTGAATGCAGAACTAGTCAATTGGCTAGGCTAGCTACCTAGTTTGTGCTGGGGATTCTCTTCCTTTACCCCATGGATGCTGGGATTGCATGTGACTGCTATGCCTCCCCAGCTTTTTAACCTAGGTTCTGGGTATCAGAACTACAACCCTCAAGCTTGCAGGGCAAGTGCCTTATCCACTGAACCATCTCCCTAACACAATAATCTACCTTCTCTCTCTCATGTATGGAATGTTTCATATTCCACTTGTGGCTATTAACTGTCATTTATAATGCTTTTGTTTATTTCCATCAGTAAAGAATCCTATTTAGGATCATGTTTTGAATCTTATTGTCTTGTATTTTTACTTCTCTTTGATCTAAAAGATCTATAATATTTGTCTTTTATTATATTGCCATTCTCTGAAGAATATAATCCATCCATCGCCTGCCTTTAAAAAAGTGTGCTCTGTTCTTCATTTGTGCTTGCCTGGTATGTCCTTGAGGTTAGATGTTGTTTATTTATTCCATGCTAGAGTGCCACACAAAAGATATTAAGTTTGTCTTAGGGAACCATATGTGGAGTCATATAACATCCATTAACCTTGGGCGAATAGCTTATCTCTGAACTTCAGTTTCCTGTGCCACATATGCACAATGGAATTTTATTCAGCTGTAAAGAAAATTATGAAATTTGCAGTAAAATTGACGGATCTGGAAATTATTATACTAAGTGAGGTGACCCAGACTCAGAAAGACAAATACCACATGTTCTCTTTTATATGCAGATCCTAGCTTTTAAGATTGTATGTGGTGTGTACATGTGGGTATGGAGTGGGTGTAGGTTTATGAGACTAGAAAGCGGATCAGGATAAGGAGAAAAAGACATGGAGGAAGGACTGGAGAGAAATAGAACTCTTGGAATGTGAAAACTAAAAGGAGGCTATTGCAAGCAAAGAATACAAAGAGGGAAAAGGCATAGGGAGAAAAAGAGTCAACAAAAACAAATTTTGTTCAAAACGTCCATAATTAAACCTATGCTAGTGTATACTAATGTAAAAACAAAATTAAAAAAGTAAATGTGAGATATAACACTTGTTTAAAGGTAGATGTTGGAGGATTAGATGAGGGAAATTTATGTGAAAGTAGCCTGGTGTATAATAAGTGCAAATCGAAAACTTGATAATAAACACCATCTAAACACTTTTTATTTAACTCTCAAATAAGAAAAGCTCTCAAAATTCAACCAAGATCAACCCTATTAGAATGGAAGACTAGTGAGGCAGAAAACCACATCTGGCCAGAGCAATGACATAAACCCATTCTGTTAATAAATGGAAAATGAAAATTCTCAATGAAAAAGAAAACCTTCCCTTTTGAAAGTAATGTTTCCTGATCAACCATATTAATATATCATACTAGATAGTTTCTGAATCATAGTGATGGTACTGCAGAGGGTGAGGCTGGAGTAACCAAGACAAAGATGTAGTTGGAAAGAGTGAAAAGAGTGGCTATTCACAAATCCATATGTAAGTATAGTCATATTTTAACTCCAGATTTTTCATCATAATACCTCTCAGTCATAGGTGTAGGAGAATATTCTTATGCAAGTATGCAGCAACATGGTACTATAGATAATTTTTTGAAATCCTAAAATTCTTTCTGTTAATCAAAATTAGGCATACAGCAGGTAGCATAGCACTGCAAAGATAGTTGAGCAAACTCTCCAAAGTCTTTATCATCATAGTTAGGAAAGAGTGCCAGAGACACTAAGAACACATATACATTGTCCTAATTGCAAAGTGGATGATGCTTGTGTTCTTCACGTTATCCTAAGTACTGTACTTACACTGAGAACTGGAGTGAGACTTAAGGATACACATCTTGTGGAGGAGTTAAGCTTACTCAAGGGGAGGTAACCTTCCATTTGAATATGGACAAAGGTTATGGTGATTCCACCCAGCTGCTCACGTTTCTCCAGACTTGGCTACTGAATACAGATAGCATCCACAGTCTGTTCCATTCCCCTTCTCTGAAGATTGGGCATCAGATTCAGATGGTACACAGAGAGAGGGAACATCACTTGTATCTCAGGGAAGTACAACTTCACACCTCCCATCCTTGAAGTCCACAGATTTTCCTTGTCCTAAACATGGAACAGATGCTCCTGCTGGTGGTGGTGATGGTACAGGGATCGAGAAGCCCAAAGACCAACCCAAAGCATCAGACTGCCAGGTCAAAAGCGTCCCACAGGCCACCTGTCCCACTTCTTCAATCCTTCTCCCTCTAGGTTCTCGCCACACATAGAACAGAAACCTCTCGGATCTCCTGATCCCACCTCCTCTGCATGCCATAGGCCTTCCCTTCCCAGCCTTCCTGCTAAGAATTCCCCATATGACATCCAAGCAAAGTGGGTCAGACCTGGAAACTCCCTCCTTCTGCAGGCACATAGTTCCACTTGTGTGACTGCGCAGCCTGCCACAGAGCCAAGTCTACTCCTCTGGGACTTCTTGTAGCTCACCTAAGAACTGAGTTCAAGATCACCCACTGAGTAGGATGGTTCCTTCCCAGACATGACCTATGTGAACTCCGCTACCTATGCTATTGCTTTACTCCCTGGTCACACTCCATGCTCCACTCCTTCTTAGCAGTTTCATTAATATAGCACTCACATACCCTACAATTTACCTGTTCAAAATGTAGAAGTTAGTGCTTAAAGTTTATTCACAGTCGATCAGCTACCAACATAATGAATTCTAGAATCATTTCCATTTAAAAAAAAACTTATACTTCTTTGCAACCCATTGATTTCCAGTTCCTGATCCCTAAGCAACTTGTTTCCCGATTGTATTGATTTTTCCATCCTACAGACATCATACAAATACAATTAAGTAGCATCAAATAAATGGAATTGAATGGTATTGATTTGATCCATATTCTCTGTGAAACTGGGTAAGTCACTTTATCTCTCTTCAATTCAATTTCCTGTAATAAAAAGAATCAATATTTGCTTTTATCTGACAGGGTCAGAATTATACTTAAATAAACTAATACAAAAAAACCCTTAACAGAAATCTAATTTTTTGTTTCTTTTTATAAAATGAACTTCTCTGATTATTGCTATCATTTTTATATTGTGCTTTCTCATTGGAATGGAACAGAATAGGACACAAGGTGAATAATTCAGGTATTACATACCATATGCAATAGCCATTGAAGCTGAGTACTGAAACAGTGTCTATCAATCCAAAATTAGGCCTGGCAATAACACTCCAATTCATGAACAGAGAGAGGTCCAGCATCCAAGGAATCATTGCAATAATAGCAGACTGCTCTGAAGACACTGGAATGTGCTATTTATCAATCAGTACGGAAATATTTCCATATTTTATATCCAATACAGTGATATCCACATACTGACTGAATGCCACACAGACATAAGGAGAACTATGATCTTCCTTGCCACGGGAATCATATTTCTGGTCATTTGGATTACATTCTCACTCCTCTTTGGAAGTCATATGGTACCACACTGGGTCCTGATACTAAAGTCCTCAAACTTTTTCTATTCAGGAAGCTATTATGTTTTACAAGGCTGTGTTTCAGACCTATGATTAGAATCTTACAAATGTAATTCATGCTGATTGTTAAGCTCCTTCAATTAGGGTGTGTGCTTTATAACAAACCATCTGAAGATCTCTTACAGTTACCAGGCAGATGGGCAGGTCCGGATATAACAATTATCAAATCTGACCCCCACATAGTTTTTACCTTGCCTCTTATGTGAAAAGGATTCTCTTAAGCTTTGTGTCTGCTGGTAATCAATATTCAGAAGAAGAGACAGCCTAAGGGAAGGGAAGACAGAAAGTCATCGTCCATACAAAGGACCAACTCAGTTCCACCTTCTGGTGATTGGAGTCAGCAGCAGACAGAGGCTAGTCGAGGACTAGCATCTATAAACAAGAACTGAAGAAGTGAAGGTTGACTGAGATTTCTGCAGAGAAGAGGAAATCTAACAAAAGGTAACTTACTGAAAAGAAGAAAACTGTGAATAGGGAAATTACCTTGAAGGCAGGATGCCACATGGGCTGACTCTTTTTCCTGGGATCTAGAACAGCAAGAGATTTCAAGTGGAATCATTTGGAAACTGTTTTTCCTATCCTTTAGCTGGTCTGTTGCTGTTGCTCCAAGTGTAGGGAGAGAAGGAACTAGTTCCTGGGGCTTTGCTCCATCTGGGCTGGGGGCGATCCATCCAGGAAGCTTTGTGCCAATGAAGACAGCTTGTCTAGTGAGGAAAGCAAGGTATTCTTTGAACTAAGCAGCTGGTGGGCCGTGGAGGACTGGTAGCATCTGGACACCTGATGAAAAAAAAAAGTCCATCTCTTCAGAAAAAAGAAAGAGCTTGAGAAGCTCAGAGAAGGAAAAGGGTAGAACTGCAAGGTAGGTACCGGGTATTGTTCTCTGAAATGCATCCTGTCTCCCAAGTTAAATCTCTGACTTCATCTGGGTTCATTTTAGTGATTCAAGTTTTACCTGTTATTTGCGATTTTCTCCTAGCAAGTTGATTGACCGCTGTGTGACTCATTTTTCTCATTTATAGAAATGTTATAAGACAGTACCTGCTGCATAACATTATGGTGAGGATAACTACAAGCATCAAATGCTTTGAAAAAAAGCGTGACCATGTAAAGGGTTCACATATCTCAATAAACATTACAGTTTGGAGACTGATTTACTAACTAGCCGAGTCCTGACCCTATTTGCTTCATGATGTTCATAAATATCTTTGAATAAGCTACTGACAAAAATGATATAAACACAGGAAGGGAGTCTCTCCTTCCCTTGCCACCAGCCCCCCAACCTGAATCTGACATCTTCATGTGTCCCTGCTATGGTCTCAGCTCTCACCCCTGATGCACTATCTTAAGGGCACATTTCACCTCTGTGGCCCTTTTTACATTACTTCACTTCACATTACTACAGTTCTTTCCTCCAGAAGGCTGCTCCCTTTGTCTTCCTTCTACCTTTTGGTCTTCTTGCTCTACTTGCACTGATCGCCCATCCATTTGATCCCCAAATCCAGGTATCTAACTAGCCCTACTACATCAGGGATCAACAAACTTTTCTCTGTGAAGAAGCAGTAAATATCTTAGGCTTTGAAGGTCACATACTGTGTTAATTATAACAAAATGAGTAGGAGTGGCTATGATCCAATAAAACCAGCATAGGCACTGGGCCAGTTTGGTCTTCAGACTGTAGTTTGATAAGAATTACTGCAAACAATATTTTTTTTTTATTTAAAAGCCTATATCTTATCCAGTTTATAACACAATTTAAAACGTGTCTACTTTGCCTCTTCTGTGAACCAAGACACCGTCATCTCTTAACTGCATTATTCATTGCAGGAACCTGCTGATTGGTGTCTCTGATTCTATTTTGTTTCCTTTTAGTCCATTCATCACACTGCACACGGTATGATTTATTATAGTTAATATCTGATCACATTTCCCTTCTGCTTCTTTCTGGCCACTGGTGAGCCATCAACAGAGTAGAAATCCATAGGTTCCTATAAAGTATTGATGAATAATGAATAAGTCACAGATTCAGGGCGGGGATAAAAATATCTAGTTGTGTACCCGTGAGGAAGCCTACTATATTCCAAAAGATAGTCTCAAGTGCAGAATCACACAAAAGAAAACAGAACAGAACATGAATGTGGGAAGAAGATTTGAAGAGAAGGGGGCAGGCAGGGGAGAAGGGAGATGAGAAAATGTATAAGAGAAAGTGATCATAATGTATTATATACATCTATGAAATTGTTAAAGGACAAAATTCATCAATAAAGAAAATAGGAGGGAAAAGACTCTGAATTTGGTCCTCAGCACTGAAAATATAAAAGGTAAAATCACAAAAAATGAAGAAAAAGGTATGCGGTTAGGCTTCATTGAGGTATAAATGACATAAAATAAGCTGTACACATATAAGCTGTTCAGCTTAATAATTTATAAATGTGGGCTGGAGAGGTGGCTCAGGGGTTAAGCCTCTGCCTTGCAGGCGGAAGGTCCTGAGTTCGGATCCCAGATCCCACGTATAGACGCCAGGCGGAAGCGGGGGCGGCCTGCGCTTCTGGTCCTGGTAGGGCGGAACCTGTGAATTCCGGGGCAGAAGGAGGTGGAGGCGTCCGTGGTGGTTCCCGAGTTCGTCCATGGTTCTACACACACAGACACACACACGCATGTGCGCACACATACATATGCACACACACAGTTGAATAAATAATAATAATAATAAAAAAATTAATAATTTATAAACGTAAAACCATCACTGTCATCAATAAAATGTTAATAATCATTACTCCTTTTCCAAATTTTTTCATTCCCCTTCATAAACTCTCCTACAACAACTATTGATTTGCTTACTATAGATAGATTAGTTTGCATTTTTAAGTTTTGGATCTTGTTTTTGTTGTCAAACTCAATCACCATCTTCATCTTTGTTTTATTGTGGCAAATGTACATAGCCTCATTTGTCATTTTAAATACTCAATTCAGTGGTATTCATGCAATAATTACCACTATATATTTCCTAAACTTCTTTTTGATCAACCAAACAGAAACTGTAACATGAAGCAGTGATCCCCATCACCAGACTAGTAATTGTTAACTAATTTCCATCCTTGTGAGTTTGCCTCTACTAGCTATGATATACAGATGAAAGGAAGATACTTCTCTTTTGCATTTGGTTTGTTTCACTTAACATAGTATTTTCCACATGTATATATTTTGTAGCATGTAAGAAAATTTCATTTCTTTATCATAATTTGATAGTCTATGTATATGCCACATTTTGTTTTTCTGTCACTCTATTGATGGACACCAGAAATAGATTGCTTTGTACCTTTTGAATAAGATAATGTAATAGTGAACACTGGTTTACAAGTATCTCCTTCAAATGTATTTACAATTCTTTTGGATATGCGTGTCAGAATACAATTATTGTTTCAGATGGTAATTATTTATTTTTATTTGTGAGAAATCACAAACTGTTTTCCACAATTAAACAACTTTGCATTTCTACCAGCAATGTATGAAGAATTTTCGATTTCTGTACATTGTCCCAACATATATTGCATTGTTTACAACCATCATAATAGGTATAAACAAGCATCTCATTGTGGTTTTTCATTGGCATTTCTCTGATGACTAATGATGTTCAATAATTTTTGTGATACTGTGTACTAAACCTAGTTTCATGTACTTATTAGGCAAGTGCTCTAATACAGAGCTACACTAAAGAGATATTTCTATGTGTTAATTTCCATTTATGCATCTAATTTGAAGAAATGTTTATTCATTTCCTTCTCACATGTTTCATTGGGCTGTTCCCTTTATGTTACTTAGTTGTAGGTGTCCTGTATATATTCTTGGTGTTAAACCTTTATCAAACATATGATTTTTAAATATTGTCTTTCATTCTGCAGATTTTATTCCCTATATTGCAAATTACATCCTTTAAGGCATAAAATCTTGAATTTCAATAAACCAATTTAGCAGCTTCTTGTTTGCCATGCTTAGGTGTTACATATTGATTATCAAGTAATAAGTCATAAAGATTTATCCCACTTTTTTCTTCTAAGAGTTTTATGGACTTTAGTCTTAGATTTAGGCTAGTGATAGGTTAGGGATGGGGCACAAGGCCATTCTGTTGTAAATATTCAGTTTCCCTCAATGCCATTTGTTAAAGAGACTATGATTTCAACTTTGTTTTTTATTATTAATTTTTATTTTTAAAAATTCTGCAAATGGGAGATTGTCCTCCTCTCACTGCGGTCTCCTACTCTTATTCCATCTACCTTTGAATCTACTCTTATAGAAAGACTCTATTTTAACAGCCTTTTATCTTTGGTTAGGAGGTGGCCTCTAATACCAATCAGGATGGAGCCAAGGGCAGTGCAGGAACAGCAAAACTGAGAACAACAACAAACCATAATTCAGAACATCAGAGACCCTACATTAATCACCTGGAACCAGGCCTGCCTAATCTCTCCCCATCCTAAAGCTCAGGGAACCTTGCGGAAGAGGGGGCGGTAAGATTGTAAGAGCCTAAAGATGGGGAGGAGCAATGATATGCAAGATACTCCATACAAGTTAGGGCCGAAGTAACCATAATAGGACTTTGCATGACCTGAGCAATGACTGACATATCAATGACCCTCCCCCAAAGTCTAGCATGGATCACAGGCACTAGGATCCTTAGAGGCAAGGGATTAACAGCCACAATAGTGTTCCTATACTAAAGGGGAACACAAGAAAGAGCTCCAGGCAATGCTACTGAGTCCTTACACCTCATCAGAGTGGAGGACCCAGAGGGAAGTTTGACATGCACACTAAAGGATGCTCCAGGGATTGGGGTTAAGAAGAGGGGGGCACTAGGAGAAAGGGAGGAAGGTGGGTAAAAGGAAGGGGAAAAGGGAGGAAGGAGCAAGAGGACTGGGAAGGGGTGGAGGGAGGGAGGGGACTGCGGTACTATTAAGTTTGTATGAGTGGGTAAAATAATAAAGAAAAAAGAACTGAGGAGAATTAGTCTTTAGATAGTAACCCTAAAAAATTCTTTCATAGTTTCATATATGTATACATGAATTAAAATTAGTTTTCACCCCATATTACCCAACAGTATGCCCACTTTTTCACGTTGCAAAACTTCTTCACCCCAACCAGTGTGTCTCCTATTTTTATGTCTGTTTTGGTACATGTGTGGCCCACTGAGTTTCATATGGATTGGCACATCCTACAGTCAGCATTAATCTTTGAGAATCTCTCTGACGGGGCGCAGTGCCTTATGTAGTTTTTCCCCTTCCATGGGGAGATGCTGACAGGCCAGATTTTCTACAGGTTTCGTGACATAAGCACAGCTTCCATGAGTTCATGGCTCAAGGGCCCTGTCACTTCCAGAAGACAGTATTTGGCACACCCTTTCCCACCCTGTGACTCTCATATTTCTAGTTCCTTCTCTATGGTGATGTTCCCGGAACTTTGGAGTAAGGGAAGCAGGTGATGTAGATGCCTTGTTTAGGGATAAATTGTGATTCTCCATACTTAACGCCTTCCGTTACAAAAGGAAGCTTCTCAGTCAAGGCCGAGAGTTGCATTAATCTATGGATATAATGATAAGTATTTAGAATGCAGTCACATTTAAAGATATGTTATCTCTAAATATATTATGAAGACAATGATCCCAGATCATTAATTTTTTTCCTTCTTCATTGTTTAATGTTGCAAACATGAATATAGCAAATTGATAATATTTTCAATTTTCACTCCTTAGTCCCAGATTGTAATGGTTTCTCCTTTGGATGAACTCGGCACCATTGTCAAACTTGATCAGGCACAAATGTATGAGTTTGTTTCTGGGTTTTGTATTTCATTGATCTATGTATCTCCCCTTATGCCAATGACACACTGCTTTGAATACTGTATTCTTTTAGTAAGATTTGAAATTTGGAGTGTTATTCCTCCAATTTCATTCTTTTGGTTCATGTTTTAACCACTTCATTTTATTGGGTAGATGGAACACTCAGGATATAGAAAACACTTGATCAAGATACTCCACACAAGTTAGGGCTGAAGCAATCATAATTGGACTTTGCATGCCCTGCACAATGTCCAACACACTATTGACCCCACAAAGTCTAGCATTTGCTAAAAGCACCAAGATCCTTGGAGGCAAGGGATTGACAGCCAAAATAGTGTTCCTATGCTTAAGGGGAACAAAGGAAAGGATTCAGGGAAATGCCGCTGGGTCCTTGTACGTCATTGGAGAGGAGGACCCAGAGGAGAGTTTGGCATGCACATTAAAGGATTCTCTGGGGATTGAGGGAGGGGAGGTACTGGGTGGTAGGGAGGGAGGGGTGAGGGGAGGGTGAGCAGAGGGGTCGGGTAGAGGAGGAGGGAGGGAGGGAACCAGTGTACCTATTAAGTTTGTATGAGTGGAGATAATAAAAAATGTTTAAAAAATAATTTACAATGTAAATATAATGAATGGAAAGATGGATAAAAGTGACTTTACCAATTTAAAAAAAAAAGAAAACACTTGATCAAATGGTGATTTAGTTTGGTTATGTGGCATTAAACATTGTTTCTGGTAATTCCCTTCTACCATATGTCTAAACCTTTCTCTTAAGGTTTACAATTCAAGCAAGTTTTCTTTCTTTCTTCCTTTTAATTTTATTTTTCTTTTTTTCCCCCTTAATCCCTCTCCTCATCTCCACTCCTTTTCCCCTGATCATCTTTCTGAGAAGACTGTTTTGGATATTCTCATGCTGAAGCCCAGGCTGGACTGGAACTCATGACAATTTTCCAGCCTCAATCTCTGGTATATTGGGATTTTAGGTGTGAGCCACCACACACAGCTGGCATTGACATTTTGACAACATGAAGCTTTTCTATCCATGAGCATGAGATGCGTTTCTACTTTCACAGGTGTTCATTTCTTTTAAGTGATGTTAATGTCATTTTCAGTGGATAAGTACTTTATGTACTTGCTTAATGTATTTTAGTCATTTTATTTGTTCACATGCTTTTGTAACTATAAATGCTTTCTTAATTTCTCTTAGATTGGTCATTTCAAGTGTATAGAAGCACATTTTATATTATTCTTGAACCTTGGAATTATGTTGAGTTATTTTGTAGGTTCTATTAGCTTTCTTCATTATGTCATCTGAAAGTAGAAATCGTTTTTCTTCTTTTTATGTGTGTATGTGTTTTCATGTATGTATGTGCATGTAGGAGGGGAGTATTTGCCATGATGCACATGTGGAGTCAGAGGACAAATTGAAAGAGTGAGTTCTTTCCTTCTACCATGTAATTTCCAGGGTTTGAATTCAAATTGTCAGGCTTGGCAGCAAGTGCCTTTACTCACTGAGTCATTTCATTGGCTCTTGTCAAGGATTTTTTTGAACGTCTATCTTAAAACACCTGTCCCAATTTGTGTAGATTAATATAGTGATTTTCCTGAGGTGAAATCATAGAACCAACTCAACTATTATAAGACCATGTACTTTGGTGTCTTTGGTATGATTATAACCTTCTAAATTTCCTGGTATGTGTGATATTTTTGAGTGTCCTAATTTACCAAAGAAACTCTTGACATATTTTAGTGACATCTTGGACAATCTGTGATCAAGTTTGAAAATAATCTGTTTACCCTGTTATCTATGGGCCGTCAATTTGGTTAGCAGTGTTTTCAAGTAATAGCACATATTATTCTGGGCTCAGTTCTAAGTTAAGTGAAAAAAATGATTTGTACTTTGGATCTATCCTTCAATGTAACTCCAAGACAAGTTAAAACATTTAAATGTAAGTTACTTACACTACAATATATTATGCATGACATTTACTATATTATATATAATACTACCCATGTATATTTCCTCTGGCAGCCCTTAAATTCTAATTGTCAAAACAATTAATAATCTGCAGACATGACCTTGAGAGGGTAAAAATAGAAGCTCTCTATGAGTGAGCAAAACTCTCCAATTTCATATTCAAGGACATGGATCAGGAACGACCTTGGTGGGGGGATATGAGAGAGATAGAGATAGATAGATAGATAGAGAGTAGAGAGAGAGAGAGAGAGAGAGAGAGAGAGAGAGAGAGAGAGAGAGCTACTTTTTCTTCTACTGGGCTTGAGGACCAAGATCACAAACTAAAAATGTGGCTTAAGATTGATACTTTAAGGGGAAAAAGGTGGGAGAAACTTTGAAGTTTTTCTTACCACAGCAAAGCTGGGCTGCTCTTAATTAAACATTCGCTTGGTTGATGGAGACTCATGATGCTTTTAGGAATTTTGACAATTGTTTCTGACAACTTTGCTTACTTTTCAATAATCCTGTGGGAGGACAGAACTTCCAGAAGCAGTCTGGATGATTCAGATAGAAGTTGTAGCTATAAACTTGTGGTCTACATACAGTATATGACTTAAAGGATGCAACTAATTTTTCTGAAGTATATCTAGAACTTTTGGGACATTCTCTAACATTCCTGTCTGAATTTTTGAGAAATCCCAAATAGATGTCTAGTCCAGAATTGGCCTTCAGTGGTGACTGTCTTTCCTGTTGTGCCCAAAGAGTGAAGACAGTCATGTTCACTCTCTATTGTCTCCATGGTACTTATACTAGTGGATTTTTGCAAAGGCGAATCAAAGTGTTGGTACTATGAATTTCCACATAGAAGATGTTTAGATAACTATTCTGTTTGCAGGTGATCAGGGCAAGAGCAAATGAGGGTATTCGTTGAGCAACTTCATTTGAATTTAGTTGTATGGTCCTATGAGGGTTTTTGGCACTGACCAGTGGCATTCTTAGAGATTTAAGGCCCTATTTTTATCCAAATATCAACCTATTCATCTCTCCCCTGGCTGTCCCTAAGTTCTAATGACCAAAACAAACTAATCATCTGCAGAAATGCACTGCAGGGGGTGAAGGACAAGCTCCATGAGTCAGCAAAATTCTCCAACCTCACTGTCCAGGGGCAAGGTTCACCTACATAAACATTGAAAATGAACAGTCTAAACTGGGGTCACCAGACATGAAGGCATGTGCACTCATCCTCACATGGTCCTTTAAGCGTTCCTGTACTACCCCACATTCACTAGTGCTGTGAGCTGAAACATAGCATGATTCTACTTCAAAACGACCACAGCAAAGCATTTATTTTCAAAAAGGGACAAGGTCACAAGAAAACATCTATAATAATTAACTAAGTCCATGGAAAATTCATTTTAAGCTACCCCCCATGGAGTTTTAGAACACAACAACGACTCAGTGAATGCTTAGTAGTGTATATCTAATTCATTTGCCCTTGGCACACACGGCGCCTTTTTTTTTTTCAGCCTCTTCTTTCAATCTTGCATAGCACTAGTGGTTCAAAGATTGAAGTCCAGGTGTGTAAGTGGAATTAACCTATTTAGAATGAACCTCTGTATTGTTTTTACCAGTTGGTTCTCTGGCAGAGAATAAGAACTATACCAGTTAGGAGAGGAGCTGCTATATTGAATATCTATACATGAAATTTTATAGGGAGAACAAATTTGAACAACTTAAGAACAAACAGAATAAAGTAAGACAATTCAGAAATTAGCAATAGTAGAAAACCTGTAGGACTACAAGAAGACAGGAATGAGGTAGAGTGATATAACTCAGGTGCCAATATCATGGTAGAGCCTTCCAGGTAGAAGCTATAATAGTGAAAGAAAGTCTTGCTAGTAGAAACTGGAACTAAGGGAGAGATCCAGCTATAGCCAGAGATGCCACTTGCATTACAGGACACTCTTTTGGTCTCTCTTGTTTTGCTCAACTAGTGGTCATTTCCACTTCTTCTGATCCCTGTATCATAATTTTCCTTTCTATGAACTGCCCATTTCACACTAAGTATAATCTTGGTGGTGGTGACTATGTTTTGGGTCAGGATGTGGGTACACATATAATGTGAGGTTGACCAATGAGTCCTTTCTCAGGAATTTGAACCTTGGCCATAAGAACAAGAAATATTTGGAACTATTTTAGCCATGTGATAGTACTCTGGGAAAAGTTAATCTCTTTCTATCTGCTTAGATCCTCAGAGATTCTCTATTTTATATTTTTTCCTCTTAAAGCCTCTATTAATACTTCTATTAAATTCCTTTATTTGTTCAACATTGCTTAAATTTTACAACTCGAACTGCCATGCCTATCATTCCTCCAGTCTAAATCAAATCTGTGTCCAATCATACTAATATTCTTCCATGTTTCCTTGACTTTAAGAATGTCTACTCATGCTTCCATACCCAATCCATAACCACATGTAATTTTTTCTGTGAAAATGTTTCCAAGCCCATAATCTCCTAGAAACCTTTTTTTAAAATCTCCTCTGGTTTTCCATGACAATATACATATCTCTGTTCAGCACCTTTAATATTCATTTCTTCTGTGTTTACTTAATTGTCTATTCCCTAGATTGTGAAGTTCTTGAGAGAAGACACCTATTTTAATTTCTTTCAGTATTTTTAATACCTGTCTAACATCTAATAAATGTTTCATAAAAACATTTTTTGTTTGTATGGTATATGAGTGAATGAATGGATGACATTTATAGCAGAGCCCAACTCCATTATAGTAACTACTAGATTTCTTTCCTTTTCATTTAAGAAAGTTTGAATTTAATGTTCTTAAAGGCTTAGATGAAAGAAATGAAATTCAGTACATACCACCAACAAGAAAATATAGAAAGAACACGTATTTACATGTGTGTACACGGATGTATGTACAAGAGGGCACTTGAGTGTGTGTGCTTATGGAGGTTCAAGGGTGACTTTGGGAATCATCCTGGATCACTCTATCTCCTTACTAATTTCCTCTGGGGTTTCCCAGGCTCCTCCTTCTAGGGTCAGAACTGCAGGCTGCCACCATCTGCCTGGCATTTTTACGTGAGATCAGAACTCAGGTACTTTTGCTTGCAAGTTATTGGCTTTAACTCCAGAACCATCTCCTCAGCCCAAGAACACTTTTGTAAAGACAAAAAATAGAGGTGAGTGTGGAAAAAGAAGACAGAATGTAAAGGAAAGTGAACAGTAATAGCTGATTACAAAGTTGTACAAACAAATAGCATTTGTAGACATAGAGACTTGTAAAGAACTTTTGGTATTACACTCAAGGTACACTCCCTAGAGAATGAAGGGAGGTGACTCCAAGAGCATAGTGGTGAATATTTAACAACCAAGTCTTTGGGGCATGGAAGGCCTTCGTTTGTGGAATTTGCCACTTCTTTTTTAACTTTATTTTTAATAATTTTAATTCTTTTTTTTCTCTCTCTCCTTAATCTCCATTTCCCACCCCCCTCCTTTTTCCCTGACAACCTTTCATCTCCCCTGCCAACACCATACTTCTCATATTTTCAAGTGTTTTCACTTGTGTGGCCCACTGTGCTTCATCTAGTTTGTCTTTAATGTCATGTGCCTGACATGATTCATGCTCCTGCAATGTCATAGATCAGTGGGTACCATTGAGGATAGTATCTTCCTTTTCTTTCCTGTAAGTATTAGTTCTCATGAGTCTCTCAGGGAGGTGTGGGCCTTCTTGAGATCTTTCCCATTTCCTGCAGACATGTTGATAGGACAGTTACCTGCAGTTCTAGTCATGTTCCTGAGATAGTGCCTCACCCACCATTGTCCCACTCCAAATTCTTACAATTTTACCTACCCTTCTATGCAATATTCCCTAAAGTCAGATGTTTCTAATCTTCAAGTTTTAGAGATTTTTCCACTTCCCTTTAACACCATAGGAACTGTCTCTATTTTGGAACATAGGATAGGTGTATGGTGATCTATGCAGTGTCAAAGGATAAGTAGGAATGCATTACTTTCTATAGAGTCAGTAATTCTGAATTGAGACCCATAAACTTAAAAATATAATTCATAGCTATGTCTCCTTCCTTACATTAAACATGTGGCATGATGGCAGACTGAAAGCATCCAAAGATTACAGATTATCAGGTTCTCCAGTGAATAAGTTATAATAGTGAGAGAGTAGTTACCCTACAGATAGATGAGCTGGTGTCCTAGCTGGAATAAAAAAGAACAATAGAGAAATATCTGCAATGACTATTAGTATTGAATTCTCTCTGTTTCCTTATTGTGGGTGAATGTATCCAGGTACCTCACATTACTTCCATTTCTTTTTTATGCAATACTTTTTTTATTCTTCTGGTTTTACAAGCATAATGAATGCTACTCCCTGCCCTCTTCTCCCTCCCAACCTCCCCCTTCCTCCCCTACCCTTCCCTACTTTCACCAACCCATTCCAGTCCCTCCCTCCCCATCTGCTTGTGTGGGGCTCAATTCACTTTGGGTTGTCTGTTCTAAAGGGCTCAGATCACTGTGGCAGATTAAGTGGCCCTTCCTTGGGTAGACCCATGGATAGGGGCAGTCCCTTCATCTGTCTAGCCTTAGTCCTTAAGTTTCCACCTACATGTAACTGTTTCTCCTGAGATTCTCACTAGTCTGTGGGGGAATGCTGATATTTCAGTCATCGTGCAGGTATAGTGAGGATATGTCTCATTGCAGTAAATTCTTGGATGCAGCAACCCTGCTTTGAGAGGAATGTCTTGGCTGATAGTCCAACTGTGTGTTTTATGGTCACTGGTATTCTACATTCTGGTTGATCTTTGTCTATTTCACTGCTCTTCCATTGCAGAGGTTATGTCTTCTTTGGGTGTTGAGATCTTTTCTTATCTAAAGATAAAATGAGAGGTGTTTGGATGGACATTTACTAAGAGGTGTTTGTGGTTAGTATTCAGGCATTTGATCCTGTCTAGTGTCAGTTTCCTTGCCAAATTTCTATGGAAGCATAAAAGTCCCCGTATGCATAAATTATCCTGAGTAATTAAAAACTCTGTGGGATGTATTACCATACCAGACCTTAAACTATGCTATAAAGTCATAGTAATAAAAACAGTATAGTTTTAGCTCCAAAAAGAGATATGGATCAATGGATTATAATTGAAGACCCAAATAGAAACATGCTCACCCATAGTCATCTGATCTTTGATATAGGTGTCAAAAAAAAAAAAAAACCCCACTGGAAAATGGACAGCATCTTCAACCAATAGTTCTGGAAAAAACGGATATTTATATATATTCAGAAGAATGAAACTGGTCTGTAACTTGTCTCCCTGCATGAAAATCAACTCCAAATGGATCAAAGACTTCAATGTTAGATCAGGGACTATAAAACTCCTAGAAGAAAAAAATAGGGAATACCCTCAAATTGATTGGCTTCAACTAACATTTCCTCAGTATGACTCCAAAGGTACAGAGAACAACTCCAATACTGAACAAGTGGGACTATATGAAATGAAAAATCCTTTGCTCATCAAAAAGACTATTAATTGAGCAAAAAGGCAACTTATAGAATGGAAGAGCATCCTCACTAACCGCACATCTGATAGAGTCTAATATTCAGAGAAAGAACTTAAAAAATTAAATACCAAGAAAGTAAACAACTCCATTACAAAGTGGGTTATAGAACTGAAAAGAAACTTCTCACAAGACAAAATTCAAATGTCTAACAAATATCTTTAAAAATGTTCTACTTTCGTAATAATTAGGAAAATGCAAAAATAAAACCACCCTGAGATAGCATCTCACTCCAGTCAGAATGGCTAAGCTCTAAAACACAAGCAACAATACATGCTGTCATGGATGCAGGAAGAAGACGACCCTCATACATTGCTGGTGGAGTTGTCAACTCATACAACACCTTTGGAGATCAATTTGGAGGTTCCTAAAAAAGCTAAAAATTTGAAATTCCATGTACCCAGCTATACCATTCCTCGGAATATACCCAAAGAACACTGCATTCTGCAACAGAGCCATTTGTACAGCCTTGTTCATAACAGCTCTATTCACAATAGCCAAGACATGGAGTCAGCTTAGACGTCCGACAGTGGATGAATGGATGAAGAAAATGTGGTACAGGCACACAGTGGAATACTATTCAGCTGCCAGGAAAGATGAACGAATGAAATTTGTCAGTAAATGGGTCAAACCAGAAGAAATAATACTGAGTGAAATATACCAGATGCAAAAAGACAGATACTATATGTTCTCCCTTATAAGTGGATCCTAGCATTAAGCATTCAGTTTGATATAAGCAAACAGAAACTCCCACAACTCAAAGAAACCCAAGTGGGGGGTATATGTGGAAGAAGATCCTAAAAGAGCAGAAACAAAGGAACAGGGGTAAATGTTTATAAAAAGCTTTTATGTAAGAAAAGTTTCAAGGGGGAAGGATGAGCAGGAAAAGGACAAAGTAGGGAGTGGGGTTAGCCTTAACATAACCAACCACCTGCTTTCTAGCCCTACCCCCGCCCCATGACAGGAAACACACCTAGAAATGTAAACCACTCTAAACTACAGTGGACTGGCAGGA